>JBBDGP010002080.1:0-530000 GCA_037952835.1 Lithobates septentrionalis | reverse complement strand
ATCAGACATTTGTTGGCGGACTTTCCGCCAACGAATGTTGGCTAGCATGTTTTTAAGAACAAAGATACAACTATGTTGTTGTTCCTTGTTAATTTTACATTGTATTTTTTAAAATGTAACTGCCTACTCCCAAACTGTCATTTGAAGTAAAACACATAGCCAAGTATTATTCTCCACAAATTTTTTATTGTGCATTAAAAAAAATCTGCCAATAGAACTTAACCAAAAAGTGCCAAAAAGTGCATTCTATGCATCCAAAAATATAGAAAATTTACCGAATCAAATCATTATTCAACCAAAAAAATAATGTCAAAGCAATGACTCCAAGGCCAATAATAAATAACACGTCATCTCCTCCGATTCCACAACATGTCTGGTTGACGAACGGCCATTCAGAAACAAACTGAAAAGCACGGAATGAAAAGCGATAAATGAAAAACACGAAAAGAAAAGCGCTAATCAACACTCACCAAACTTCTACTAACACAAAATTAGCAAAAGGAGCCTAAAGGGTGGCGCTAAACAACTGAAAAACCACGTCAAGTACGTCACTACGTTCATAATTGTTGGCCAACATTTGTGTGACCAAGTGTATGCAAGACAATTTTGAGCCAACGCCCTTCGGGACAAAATTCCACGGTTTTGTTGGCCAACAATCCGATCGTGTGTGCGAGGCATTGAGTCCCAAGAAATAAATCAGCAACATGAACAAATATGTCCTTCAAGTATTAGCCACAAGCGATCCAGCTTGTGTTAGCTGGTAAGCGTGCACTGTATGTGGTGGTGGATACAACTTTGCATGTTGCTGTGAATTTGTCATCTTCACAAAGGGGACTCCAAACACTTGGTGTTACATAGTAGGTGAAGTTGAAAAAGTTCATCAAGTTCAACCTGTGTTTGTCTATTGCTTATTAGCAATACTTCAAGGACTATGTAACTATGTAACTATGACATATTTGTTCATGTTGCTGATTTATTTCTTGGGACTCAACATCCCTTATGCCGCGTACACACGAGCGGACATTACGGCGGACTTTGCCCGGCGGACTTTTCGACGTACTTTCCGACGGACTTTGTGAATGAACGGACTTGCCTACACACAATCCACCAAAGTCCGTCGAATTCGTACGTGATGACGTACGACCGGACTAAAACAAGGAAGTTCATAGCCAGTAGCCAATAGCTGCCCTAGCGTGGCTTTTTGTCCGTCGAACTAGCATACAGACGGCGGACTTTTCGACCGGACTCGATTTCAACGGATAAATTTAAAACAAGTTTCAAATCTAATTCCGTCGAACTTTTGAGAAAACAAAGTCCGCTGGAGCCCACACACATCGAATTGTCTGACGAAATCCAGTCCGCCGGGCAAAGTCCGCCGTAATGTCCGCTCGTGTGTACGCGGCATTAGTGTTGACTCACACATTGTCACATTTAATCACTAATTTAATCACTATTACAATTTGTCACTCATTAATTTAGTTTCTAGAGTGCGGCTTTCATATTTTATTGTCTATTCTCGTGTCTTATCTCACCACAGAGCTGCTGCAATTTTTAGGATTTTTAGGACACAGCGCATTTTATTTTTTTCTCCACATTAATGGCTGTGTGTTGAGTTATTTTGAGGGGACAGCAAATTTACACTGTTATACAAGCTGTACACTCACTACTTTACATTGTAGCAAAGTGTCATTTCTTCAGTGTTGTCACATGAAAAGATAAAATAAAATGTTTACAAAAAATGTGAGGGGTGTACTTACTTTTGTGAGATACTGTATATATACACTGAGGGAAATAATTATTTGATCCCACTTACAAAGAAATTAAGGGTCTATAATTTTTTTATCATAGAATTATTTTAACCTGGACACTTAAAACCCCCTTCCTGCCCAGACCAATGTTCAGCTTTCAGCGCTCTCACTCTTTGAATGACAATTGCGCGGTCGTGCTACACTGTACCCAAATGACATTTTTATCATTTTTTTCACACAAATAGAGCTTTCTTTTGGTGGTAATTAATAACCACTGGGGTTTTTATTTTTTGCTAAACAAACAAAAAAAAGACAAAAATTTTTCGAAAAGAAAAAAAAACATGTTTCATAGTTTGTTATAAAATTTTGCAAACGGGTCATTTTTCTCCTTCATTGATATTCACTGATGAGGCTGCACTGATGGGCACTGATGGGCTGCACTGATGGGCACAGATAAGGCGACACTGATAGGCACTGATAAGAGGGCACCGATGGGTGACACTGATGGGTATTACTGATGAGTGGCACTGATTGATGGCACCGATGGGCACTAATAGGGGGCACTGATGAGCACTGGTAGGTGGCATTGCTGGGCACTGGTAGGTGGCATTGATGGGCACTGGTAGGTGGCACTGATAGGCAGCACTGGTGATGAGGCACTTTGGTGGTGACTTTTATAGGTGGCACTGTGGGCACTGATAGGCGACACTGTGGGCTCTGATAGGTGACACTGTGGGCACTGATGTGTGGTACCGTGGGCACTGGTAGGGGGCGCTGGTGGGCACTGGTAGGTAGCACAGAAGCCTCTGCAGAAGCTCTCCATGATCAGGACTGATGTCCCTCCCACAGCCGCTGGGGATCGGCTACCAGCGCAAGGAGAAAAATTAGCCGATTACCGGCTCTGTTTACATCACATGATCAGCTGTCATTGGCTGACAGCTGATCACGTGGTAAGGGGTCGGGATAGACCCCTTACTCCGATCTGTGATCAGCCAAGTCTCATAGGCTCACTGATAACAGAGTGCGCCGCGTGCGCCCTGCAGGGGGCGCGCAGGCCGCTCGAGCACGGGAGGATGTCTATGGAAGCCCTCGCAGCAAATCAGGTCCGCGCTGCAGCCGTCTTTCGGCTATAGCGCGGATGGGAGGTGGTTAAATGATAGAGACAAAATATCAACCAAAAATCCAGAAAAAACACACGATACAAATGTTATAAATTAAGTTGCAGTTCAGTGAGTAAAATAAGTATTTGATCCCCAAGCATGATTTAGTACTTGGTGGAGAAACCCTTGTTGACAAGCACAGAGGTCAGACGTTTCTTGTAGTTGGTGAAGAGGTTTGCGCACATCTTAGGAGGGATTTTGGTCCACTCTTCTTTACAGATCTTCTCTAAATCCTTAAGGCAGTAGTAAAGCACTGAAGAATAAAAAAAAGAAAAGAAAACCACCTGTAAGACAATGGCATAATATACTGGTATGCATTGCATACTAGCACATTATGAAATACTTACCTTAGAATGAAGCAGTGGAGGCTGGTGGTTGTTTTTTTTTTGGGGGGGGGGGGGTGGCAAAGAACCAACCGTCCGGCACTTACCCCATCTAGGTGACAGGTAGCAGGCGGCGGGCTGCGGCTCCTGTGTCCGGCACAGTGACGTCAGCGGCTGCATGCTGGGTGAATACCTCCTAAACGGTGCACCTTTAGGGGATATTAATTTTACCTGCAGATAAGCCTTATTATTGGCTTATTATTGGCTTACCTGTAGGTAAAAATAACAAAGCATGCTTTACTACCACTTTAAGGTTTCTTGGCTGTCGCCTGGCAACTCTAAGTTTCAGCTTCTATAGGGATAAGGTGTGAACACTGGCTAGGCCACGCCAAGACCTTAATGTGCTTCTTCTTGAGCCACTCCTTTGTTGCCTTGGCGATATGTTTTGGGTCATTGTCATGCAGAAAGACCCAACCACGACCCATCTTGAGTGTTCTGGCTGAGGGAAGAAGGTTCTCATCTAAGATTTTACAATACATGTAGATAAATGAAATGATGGGGTGATGGCGCTCCCTATAATTAGTTATATCGGTCGTGAATGGGTGTAAGAGGGAGAAATGAAGAACCAGTGTGCTGGCTCCACACTGGGGGTGCCCCACCTAAATGCAGATCATACGTATGGACAAAATATACTCCTGCATATACAATCCCCTCTCCAAAAAGTGTATAATAGATATAAATATGACATAATAGATATGAATGATAACGTCCAAAGTTATACACTCAACATGTGTAGACATATACCCAGGGTCGGATTTCCCACAAGGCCACCAAGGCCAGGCCTCGGGGCGGCAGTGGTACAGGGGCGGCGCCGCTCCTGCAACAAATTCTCGGCCGCCCCCCACACTAACATAGCAGCATGTGATGCAGCGCACCCGGGCGCCAGAGAGGTGGGGGCGCTGAAGCACTAGAGTGCTCCTCTCCCTCCTCCTCCTCCTCTCTGTGTCCAGACTGAGGCGGCTTCCTCCGCAGGCCATCGCCGCTGCTGGTTTTTTAGAGGCTCAAGCCTGTCCCCCCTCCCTCCTCCTGTCAGAGAAGGAGAGCAGCCGCTGGAGATCGGAGCGGTTGGTCTCTGTGCGGGGGGGGGGGGCGCGTGTTTTCCTGTGTCTCTCACTCCCGCCCAAGCCTGTCTCCATCTGTACACTTATGGAGGGGGGTTTGTCCTGGGGGGTCTGTACTAATGGAGGGGAGGTTGTCCTGGGAGGGGGGGTTGTCTTGGGGGGTCTGTACTAGTGAAGGGGGGGTTTGTCCTGGGATGTCTGCACTAATGGAGGGGGGGTTGTCCTGGGGGGTCTGTACTAGTGAAGGGGGGGTTTGTCCTGGGATGTCTGCACTAATGGAGGGGGGGTTGTCCTGGGGGGTCTGTACTAGTGAAGGGGGGGTTTGTCCTGGGATGTCTGCACTAATGGAGGGGGGGTTGTCCTGGGGGTCTGTACTAGTGAAGGGGGAGTTTGTCCTGGGATGTCTGCACTAATGGAGGGGGGGTTGTCCTGGGGGGTCTGTACTAGTGAAGGGGGGGTTTGTCCTGGGATGTCTGCACTAATGGAGGGGGGGTTGTCCTGGGGGTCTGTACTAGTGAAGAGGGGGTTTGTCCTGGCATGTCTGCACTAATGGAGGGGGGGTTGTCCTGGGGGTCTGTACTAGTGAAGGGGGGGTTTGTCCTGGGATGTCTGCACTAATAGAGGGGGGCTTGTCCTGGAGGTCTGTACTAGTGAAGGGGGGGTTTGTCCTGGGATGTCTGCACTAATGGAGGGGGGGTTGTCCTGGGGGTCTGTACTAGTGAAGGGGGGGTTTGTCCTGGGATGTCTGAACTAATGGAGGGGGGCTTGTCCTGGAGGTCTGTACTAGTGAAGGGGGGGTTGGGTGGGGGGGGCGCGTGTTTTCCTGTGTCTCTCACTCCCGCCCAAGCCTGTCTCCATCTGTACACTTGTGGAGGGGGGGGTTGTCCTGGGGGGTCTGTACTAATGGAGGGGAGGTTGTCCTGGGAGGGGGGGTTGTCCCGGGGGGTCTGTACTAGTGAAGGGGGGGTTTGTCCTGGGATGTCTGCACTAATGGAGGGGGGGTTGTCCTGGGGGTCTGTACTAGTGAAGGGGGGGGTTTGTCCTGGGATGTCTGCACTAATGGAGGGGGGGTTGTCCTGGGGGTCTGTACTAGTGAAGGGGGGGTTTGTCCTGGGATGTCTGCACTAATGGAGGGGGGCTTGTCCTGGAGGTCTGTACTAGTGAAGGGGGGGTTTGTCCTGGGATGTCTGCACTAATGGAGGGGGGGTTGTCCTGGGGGTCTGTACTAGTGAAGGGGGGGTTTGTCCTGGGATGTCTGCACTAATGGAGGGGGGCTTGTCCTGGAGGTCTGTACTAGTGAAGGGGGGTTTGTCCTGGGATGTCTGCACTAATGCAGGGGGGGTTGTCCTGGGGTCTGTACTAGTGAAGGGGGGGTTTGTCCTGGGATGTCTGCACTAATGGAGGGGGGGTTGTCCTGGGGGTCTGTACTAAGGAAGGGGGGGTTTTTCCTGGGATGTCTGTACTAATGAAGGGGGGGGTTGTCTGGGGGGGTTTGTACTAATGAAGGGGGGGGGTTTGTCCTGGGGGTCTGTACTAATGGAGGGGGGTTTGTCCTGGGGGGGTCTGTACTAATGAAGGGAGGGGTGGTTTGTCCTGGGGGGTCTGTGCTAATGGAGAGGGGGTTGTCCCTGGGGGGGTTGTACTAATGGACAGGGAGTTGTCCTGGGGGTCTTTACTACTGAAGGGGGGTTTGTCCTGGGATGTCTGCACTAATGGAGGGGGGTTGTCCTGGGGGTCTGTACTAGTGAAGGGGGGGTTGTCCTGGGATGTCTGCACTAATGGAGGGGGGGGGTTGTCCTGGGGGTCTGTACTAGTGAAGGGGGGGTTTGTCCTGGGATGTCTGCACTAATAGAGGGGGGCTTGTCCTGGAGGTCTGTACTAGTGAAGGGGGGGTTTGTCCTGGGATGTCTGCACTAATGGAGGGGGGGTTGTCCTGGGGGTCTGTACTAGTGAAGGGGGGGTTTGTCCTGGGATGTCTGCACTAATGGAGGGGGGGTTGTCCTGAGGGTCTGTACTAGTGAAGGGGGGGTTTGTCCTGGGATGTCTGCACTAATGGAGGGGGGCTTGTCCTTGAGGTCTGTACTAGTGAAGGGGGGGGGTTGTCCTGGGATGTCTGCACTAATGGAGGGGGGGTTGTCCGGGGGGGTTTGTACTAATGAAGGGGGGGGTTGTCCTGGGGGTCTGTACTAATGGAGGGGGGTTTGTCCTGGGGGGTCTGTACTAATGAAGGGAGGGGTGGTTTGTCCTGGGGGGGTCTGTGCTAATGGAGGGGGTTGACCTGGGGGGGTTTGTACTAATGGAGAGGGGGTTGTCCTGGGGGGGTTGTACTAATGGAGGGGGAGTTGTCCGGGGGGGTTTGTACTAATGGAGGAGGGGTTGATCTGGGGGGGTTTGTACTAATGGAGGGGGGGTTGTCCTGGGGGGGTATGTACTAATGGAGGGGGGTTGTCCTGGGGGGGGTTTGTACTAATGGAAGGGGGTTGTCCTGGGGGGTTTGTACTAATGGAGGGGGGTTGTCCTGGGGGGGTTTGTACTAATAGAGGGGTGTTTGTCCTGGGGGGTCCGTACTAATGGAGGGGGGTTTGTCCTGGGGGGTCTGTACTAATGAAGGGAGGGGGGTTTGTCCTGGGGGGGGTCTGTACTAATGAAGGGAGGGGGGTTTGTCCTGGGGGGTCTGTACTAATGAAGGGAGGGGGGTTTGTCCTGGGGGGGTCTGTACTAATGAAGGGAGGGGGATTTGTCCTGGGGGGATCTGTACTAATGAAGGGAGGGGGTTTGTCCTGGTGGGGGTCTGTACTAATGGATGGGGGTTTGTCCTGGGGGGGTCTGTACTAATGGAGGGGGGTGGTTTGTCCTGGGGGGGTCTACACCCAGGAAAGTACACCCAGGGCTTCAGAGGGAGAGGACACTGCTGAGGGAAAACCATTAGAGAGAGAACCCCGCTGCCCTGCGCCACCAGAGGGAAAGCCACACAGCCTGGTGCCATCCCTGGCGGAGAAAGGAATGGAGTCATTGCAGGAATACAGATCTGGGTGCTACCCAGCGGAGTCACCACGGGCAATTCAGAGTGAGCTGACTCCTGATCAGAGGAACCGTTGCTGTATCGCTGGGTAAGGTGAGAGGGCCAATCGGCCATTATCTACTAATGTCCATAGGAACTGCAGTCTCTGACCATCTCCTGTATCATGTCTGCAGTCTCTGACCGTCTCCTGTATCATGTCTGCAGTCTCTGACCATCTCCTGTACTATGATTGCAGTCTCTGACCATCTCTTGTATCATGTCTGCAGTCTGACCATCTCCTGTACTATGATTGCAGTCTCTGACCATCTCTTGTATCATGTCTGCAGTCTGACCATCTCCTGTACTATGATTGCAGTCTCTGACCATCTCTTGTATCATGTCTGCAGTCTTTGACCGTATTATGTCTGGGGGCTCTTTCTGGTGGTGTGTGTGTGTGTGTGTGGGGGGGGGGGGGGCGTCATTGAAGGGCCCGGCCTTGGGGCGGCAAAGGGAGTAAATCCGGGCCTGCACATACCTTAAGTGATATCTGCATAAAGTACCAAACGTGGCAAAAGTGTAAAATGATCAGTGTACAGTAATACCAGGTATAGCTATGGTGATACCCCTAGTGATAGATTAGTGGTGCACCTCCATGGCTATAAATACATAAACTGCAACCAAACAATAATAGCAACATTAATAGTAGTGAAGTTAATATTAATGCCCATAAATCACCATATAATTAAAGAGCTAATGTGGTAAGTGATATTCTGCAGCCAGATTGTAAAGTCCATAAGCATTATAAATAAACAAAAATAATTATATAGTGTTCATATAGCAGTCCATGATTTATGCATAAAAATATCTTCAAAAATGGTGACAAATTTTTTTTTTTCGAAAACGTGACTTGAGTGCTCTCAGTATCCTTGGTGACTTAGTGCTCCCCCTCAAGGGTCCCCACTCACCAGATCCAGCCACCCCAGAGGGGCAATGCGCATATAGGTATGGCCTCTGTAGTCTCCTTGTGAACAATGGAGCTCCGCGGGTGGTCCTCAGCATTCATGAGAGCAGTTGTACTTGGTCATTCATAAAAGGAAGGAATAGTAGACTCCCATAGTGGAGCGCCATCACCCCATCATTTCATTTATCTACTTACCTTTGGAGTACCCCTAGGGGAGCTTCTTCAGGGGGGCAGCATACCTATCTATTGTTCTAAGCGCAGTCCTTTCACTTATTTAAGATTTTACAATACATGGCCCCACCCATTGGCCCCTCAATGTGGCAAATTCGGCCAGTACCTTTAGCAGGGAAACAGCCCCAAAGCATCATGTTTCCACCTCCGTGCTTGACTGTAGGGATGGTGTTCTTAGGGACATAGTCAGCATTTTTCTTCCTCCAAACATGACGAGTTGAGTTAATGCCAAAGGGCTCAATTTTGGTCTCATGTGACCGCAGCACTTTCTCCCAATCCTTCTCTAAATCATTTAGATGTTCATTGGCAAACTTCAGACGGGCCTGTTCATGAGCCTTCTTGAGGAGGGGGACCTTGCGGGCGCTGCAGGATTTTAATCAATCACAGCGTATTGTGTTACCAATGGTTTGTTTGGTGACTGTGGTCCCAACTGCCTTGAGATCATTCACAAGATCCTCCCGAGTAGTTCTGGTCTGATCCCCTCACTTTTCTCATGATCACCCTTACCCCATGAGGCGAAATCTCGCATGGAGCTCCAGACCGAGGGTGATTGATGGTTATATTGTATTTCTTCCATTTGGGAATAATCGCTCCAACGGTTGTCTCCTTCTCACCAAGCTTCTTGCTGAAGGTCTTGTAGCCCATCCCAGCCTTGTGCAGGTCTACAATCTTGTCCCTGACGTTCTTTGACAGATCTTTGGTCTTGCCCATGATGGTGAGGTTTGAATGGAAGAAGGAGATTCTTTGGACAGGTGTCTTTTATACACTTAACGAGGTGCAAAAAGGCCAGGAACGGCAATCTATGCTGCTAAAGTAGCTTACAACTCAGTGGTGGGCGACTGTCCACAGGGTGACAACACTGCGTTTGTGTGAATTCCCTGATAAGCAAACAGTGTTGTTACCCTATTCCGGGAAGTGGAAAAATAACAGAACTTTTTTTTTTATTTTTTACAAATAAAACATCTGACCTGGAGAAAAAAAATAACCTAATAACTTTAAACTTTGGCCACTAGATGGAACTGATGATTTTTTTGTTCCATATTATCACCAGCTCCATCTATTGGCCAATGAAAATTTTTCCTAACTTAACCTTATTCACACATCTAACTTGGAGTAGAAAACAAAAACATAATAACATTAAACTGGTCACTAAACGGAGCTAATGAATTTTTATTCCCTTTTATCATCAGCTCCATCTAGTGTCCATAATGTGCTATTTTCCGGATTCACTCTATTTGTTTGAATGAAGAGCATCTGACCTGGAGAGAAAATAGTTTGGCAACATTCAATTGGCCAATAAAAACAGCTGACACATTTTTAATTACCTCTTATCATCAGCTCCTTCTAGTGTCCATTATGCTATATGTTTCCCGACTCACCCTAATTATCAGAATAAAGAAGATCTGACCTGAAGAGAAAATAGTTTGATAACTTTGAACTGGCCAATAGATGCAGCTGACAAATTTTTATATGTTGTTATCATCAGCTCCATCTAGAGTCCCTAGTGGAGTATTTTCCTAATTCACCCATTCTTACAAATGAAGAACATCTGACCTGGACAGAAAATAGCTTAATAACATTCAATTGGCCACTAGATGGAGCTGACAAATTTTTATTTTCCTGTTATCATTAGCTAAATGTAGTGGCAAAAATGTGGTGTTATTATTATTATTTGGGGTTTACATAGTGCCAGCAGTTTGTGCAACACTTTACAATTATAAAGAATTACAGTACAGTTACAATACAATAAATATACAAGAGGGTTAAGAGAGCCCTGCTCATAAGAGCTTACAATCTAAATTTTCATGATTAGTGCTACTTCCGCAAATGAAGAACATCTGACCTGGAGAGAAACTAGCTTAATAACATTTAATTGGCCACTAGATAGAGCTAAATAATTTGTATTTACCTGTTATCAGCACGATCTAGTGGCCATAATGCAGTATTTTTCTAATTCACCCATTCTTATGAATAAAAAACATCTGACCTGGAGAGAAAATAGCTTAATAACATTCAATTGGCCACTTGATGGAGTTGATAAATTATTATTTTCCTATTATCATAAGCACGACCTAGTAGCCGTCATGCAGTATTTTCCTAATCACTCGTTCCTAGGAATAAAGAACATCTGACCTGGAGAGAAAATAGCTTAAAACACTCAACCGGCCACCAGATGGAGCTGATTAATTTTTTTTCCTGTTATCATCAGCACTATCTAGTGGCCATAATGCAGTGTTTTCCTAATCCACCCATTCTTAGGAATAATGAACATTTGACCTGGAGAGAAAATAGCTTAGTAACATTCAATTGACCACTAGAGGGAGCTGATGAATTTTTATTTTTCTGTTATCATCAGCTTCGTTTAGTGGCCATAATGCAGGAATTTCATAATTCACCTGTTACTAGTAATAAAGAACATCTGACCTGGAGAGAAAATACCTTAACTGCTTGCTGACCGCCGGCCATCAATTGACGGCCAGGCGGCGCAGCTCTCGTGGCGGGCGGGCGTCATATGACGGCCTCGCTTTCCCAGCCCACCAGGGGGCGCGCGCCCGCCGTGTCACTGGGCACCCGGTGCGCGTGCCCGGCGGCCGCGATGTCCGCCGGGCACCCGCGATTACCGGTAACACAGCAGGACCGTGGATCTGTGTGTGTAAACACACAGATCCACGGTCCTGTCAGAGGAGAGGAGACCGATGGTGTGTTCCCAGCACAGAGGAACACCGATCGGTCTCCTCCCCTAGTGAGTCCCCGCCCCCTACAGTTAGAATCACTCCCTAGCAACACAGTTAACCCCTCGATCACCACCTAGTGTTAACCCCTTCCCTGCCTGTCACATTTATACAGTAATCAATGCATTTTTATAGCACAGATCGCTGTATGAATGTGAATGGTCCCAAATATGTGTCAAAAGTGTCCGATATGTCCGCCGCAATATCGCAGTCACAATAAAAATTGCAGATCGCCGCCATTACTAGTAAAAAAATATAAAAAATAAAAATGTTATAAATCTATCCCCTATTTTGTAGACGCTATAACTTTTGCGCAAACCAATCTATATACGCTTATTGCGATTTTTTTTACCAAAAATATGTACAAGAATACATATCGGCCTAAACTGAGAAAAAATTTGTTTTAAAGAAAAAAAAATTGGATATTTATTTTTGCAAAAGGTAAAAATTATTGTGTTTTTTTTTGTAAACTTGTCACTCTTCTTTTGTTTATAGCGCAAAAAATAAAAACCGCAGAGGTGATCAAATACCACTAAAAGAAAGCTCTATTTATAGGGAAAAAATTATAACAATTTTATTTGGGTACAGTGTTGTATGACCGCGCAATTGTCATTCAAAATGTGACAGCGCTAAAAGCTGAAAAATGGCTTGGGCAGGAAGGGGGCAAAAATGCACTGTTTTGAGGTGGTTAAAAACGTTCAACTGGCCAATGGATGGAGCTGACGAATGTTTATTTTCCTGTTATTATCAGCATTCAGTGGCATTATTTGTTTAATTCACCCATTCTTACGAATAAAGAACATTTGACCTGGAGAGAAAATAGTTTCATAACATTCAACTGGCCACTAGATGGAGCTGACAAATTTTAACTTTTCTGTTATCAGCTCTATCTAGTGGCCATAATGCAGTATTTTGCTAATTCATCAATTCTGAAAAATAAAGAACATGTGACCTGGAGAGAAAATAGCTTAATGATATTCAAATGGCCACTAGGTGGAGCTGATGAATTTTTATTTTCCTGTTTTCATCACCACTATCTGGTGGCTGTCATGCAATAGTTTCCTAATTCACCCATCATTACGAATAAAGAACATTTGACCTGGAGAGAAAATAGCTTAATAACAATCGAAATGTCCACTAGATGGAGCTGATGAATTTTAATTTTTCTGTTATCATCAGCACTATCTACCATCCATAATGCAGCATTTCCTAATTCACCCATTCTTATGAATAAATAACATCTGACCTGGAGAGAAAATAGTTTAACCACTTCAACTCTGGAAGGTTTACCCCCCTTCCTGACCAGGCCATTTTTTTTGTGATACGGCACTGCATTGCTTTAACTGACAGTTGCACGGCCGTTCAACGCTGTACCCAAATTAAATGTATGTTCTTTTTTTTCCCCACAAATAGAGCTTTCTTTTGGTGGTATTTGATCACCTCTGTAGTTTTTATTTTTTCCACTATGAACAAAAAAAGACTGACAATTTTGAAAAAAAAAAAACAATATTTTTTACTTTCTGCTATAAAACATAACCAGTAAAAAAAAATGTAAAAATCAAATTTCTTCATAAACTTAGACCAATATGTATTCTGCTACATATTTTTGGTAAAAAAAATCCCAATAAGCATATATTGATTGGTTTGCACAAAAGTTATAGCGTCTACAAACAATGGGATATTTTTATGGAATTTTAATTTTTTTACTAGCAATGGCGGCGATCAGCGATTTTAGCAGGAGTGCGACATTACGGCAGACAAATCTGACACTAAGTAACACTTTTTGGGGACCAGTGACACCAATAGCGTGATCAGTTCTAAAAAAAATGCACTGTCACTGTACTAATGACACTGGCAGGGAAGGGGTTAACATCAGGGGTGATCAAAGGGTTAAATGTGTTCCTTCCCTTTTGGGGGGGGGGGGGGTGCTTTAATAACATCCAATTGGCCAGGAATTTTTATTTCCTATTATGATCAGCTCCATCTAGTGGCCAAAATGCTATATTTTCCTGATTTTGCCCGATTCTTATGAATGAAAAACATCTGACCTGGAGAGAAAATAGCTAGATGGAGCTGATGAATTTTTATTTAACCACTTAAGACCCCTTTCACACCGAGGGCGTTTTGCAGGCGCTATAGCGTTAAAAATAGCGCCTGCAATCCGCCCTCAAACAGCTGCAGCATTGTCTCCAGTGTGAAAGCCCGAGGGCTTTCACACCGGAGCGTTGCGCTGGCAGGACGTCAGAAAAAGTCCTGCCAGCAGCTGCTTTGGAGCGGTGAAGAAGCGGTGTGTTTACCGCTCCTCCACCGCTGCTCCCCATTGAAATCAATGGGGCAGCGCTGGAATACCGCCGGCAAAACGCCGCTATTGCGGCGCATTGCGGGCGGTTTTAACCCTTTCTCGGCCGCTAGCGGGGGGTAAAAGCGCCCCGCTAGCGGCCGAAATGCGCCGCTAATCCGACGGTGAAACGCCGCTAAAAATAGCGGCGTTTTACCGCCGACGCTATGGGCGGCTCGGTGTGAAAGGGCTCTAAGGGCCGAGCCTATTTTTTAGACTCTGTGTTTCCAAGGTAAAATCATCCCTAGAGAATAAAATGGCGGTCGTTGCAATACTTTCTGTCACACCGTATTTGCGCAGCGGTCTTACAAGCGCACTTTTTTTGGAAAACATACACTTTTTTGGATTAAAAAAATAAGACAACAGTAAAGTTAGCCCAATTTTTGTTATATTGTGAAAAATAATGTTACGCCAAGTAAATTGATACCCAACATGTCACGCTTCAAAATTGCGCCCGCTCGTGGAATGGCGACAAACTTTTACCCTTAAAAATCTCCATAGGCGACGTTTAAAAATGTCTACAGGTTACAGAGGAGGTCGAGGGCTAGAATTATTGATCTCCTGCCAATGTGCGGTTTGAACACCGTTTTCATATGCGGGCGCTACTCACGTATGTGTTTGCTTCTGCGCGCAAGCTCGTCAGGACAGGGCGCTTTAAGTTATTTTATTTTTTTCTTATTTATTTTACTTTTTATTTTTTATTTTGACACTGTCTTTTTTATTTTTTTTTATTTTGGGTCACTTTTATTCCTATTACAAGGAATGTAAACATCCCTTGTAATAGAAAAAAGCATGACAGGACCTCTTAAATATGAGATGTGGGGTCAAAAAGTCCTCAGATCTCATATTTACACTAAAGTGCAAAAAAACAAAAAAAAAAAATGTCATTTGAAAAAAAAAAAAAAAAAAAATTCTCCTTTAACCACTTGCCCACCGGGCACTTAAACCCCCTTCCTAACCAGACCAATTTTCAGCTTTCGGTGTTCTCACACTTTGAATGACAATTGCGCGGTCATACAACACTGTACCCATATGAAATTTTTGTCCTTTTTTCCCCACAAATAGAGCTTCCTTTTGGTGGTATTTAATCACCGCTGGGTTTTTTACTTTTTGCGTTATAAATCAAAAAAGACTGAAAAATTCTTTGCTTCTGTTAAAATTTATTGCAGAGTATTGGCGAGTATTGGCAGAGTATTGGCGAGTATTGGCAGAGTATTGCAGAGTATTGCAGAGTATTGCAGTGTTGCAGAGTATTGCCCAGTGTTGCAGAGTATTGCAATTATTGGCACTGATTGCAGCGCTGTGGGCTGGATGTTTAGTGCCCACAGCGCTGCTGCAATCTCTCCCCCTCTCCCCTCGCATTGTACCGATCGGTACAGAGAGGGGAGGGAGGAACTGGCGTCATGACGTGACGCCGGTTTGTTTACATGTGATCGCTCCGTCATTTGACGGAGCAATCACATGGTAAATGGGCGCGATCAGCGGCTATTTACCGTGATCCGCGATGTGCCGGGTCCTCCGGACCCGGCTGTCACAGATGTTCCCGGGTGCGCGCCGCAGGGGGCACGTGGGAGCAAAATTCTGGGAGGACGCCCATGGACGTCAACCCAGAAAAACACGAATGACGTCTACAGGGCGGTTTCTTAAATCTGGGAGGGCGTGCAGTGACGTCCTCCCAGAATTCCGCTCTTGCGTGCCCCTTGGGGCGCGCACCCGAGAACATCCGTGACCGCCGGGTACAGAGGACCCGGCGCATCACGGATCACGGCCGTTTACCATGTCAAATGACGGAGCGATCACATGTAAACAAATCGGCGTCATGTCATGACGCCGGTTCCTCTCTCCCCTCTGTGTACCGATCGGTACACAGAGGGGGAGAGATCGGATGGCAGCAGCACTGTGGGCTGGATGTGTAGTGCCCACAGCGCTGCTCAGTGACATGTGCAGTCACATCCATGGATTTATCCATCCATGCTCAGCCATCCCTCCATGCTCAGCAATACCCTGCACTACTCTGAAATTCCCTGTGCAATACTCTGCAATAGCCTGCAATACTCTGTGCAATACCATGTGCAATACTCTGCAATACTGTGCAATACCCCGCAATACCCTGCAATACCCTGCAATACCCTGCAATACCCCGCCATACCCGGCCATGCTCAGCCATACTCTGCCATGCTCGGCCATACTCTGCCATGCTCGGCCATACTCTGCCATGCTCGGCCATGCTCGGCCATGCTCGGCCATGCTCAGCCATACTCTGCCATGCTCGGCCATACTCTGCCATGCTCGGCCATACTCTGCCATGCTCGGCCATACTCGGCCATGCTCGGCCATACTCGGCCATGCTCGGCCATACTCGGCCATGCTCGGCCATACTCTGCCATGCTCAGCCATACTCTGCCATGCTCAGCCATTGGCTGTACTCGGCCTCTGTATGTGGCCAGGCTGTGGAAGTCTGACACATGTGGTATCGTCGTACTCAGGAGGAGTAGGAGAATCTATTTTGAGGTGTCATTTTTGGTATGTACATGCTATGTGTTAGAAATATTGTATAAATGGACAATTTTGTGTTAAAAAAAAATGCGTTTTAACCACTTCCTGCCCGCCGGCCGTCATACGACGTCCTTGACTTTGTGCGGGGATATCTGAATGATGGGTCCAGCTACAGGCATCATTCAGATATCAGCTTTTTCAGCCGGCGATTTCCTACACCATAAGAATGATCATAGCAGCTGTTCCACTGTTTGATCGTTCTTACGGGAGGCGAGAGGGGACGTCCCTCCCTTCTGCCGCCCTCCGGTGCTTCTACCGACTCACCGCTACGATCAAAGTCAGGATCATTTTTTTTTTATTACTTCAGGCTTCCCAGCCTAGAGGTAAGATGTGGGGTCTTATTGACCCCATATCTCACTGTAAAGAGCACCTGTCATGCCATATTCCTATTACAAGCGATGTTTACATTCCTTGTAATAGGAATAAAAGTGATCAAAAAATAAATTTTTCGGAAAAAAGTGTCAAACAAATAAAGTAAAATGAACAATAGAAATGTTATTTTTTTAAAACACCCCTGTTCCCGTGTGCGCGCATGCAGAAGCGAACGCATACGTAAGTCCCATCCACTTATAAAAACGGTGTTCAAACCACACATGTGAGGTATCGTTGCGATCGGTAGAGCGAGAGCAATAAATTTGGCCCTAGATCTCCTCTGTAGCTCAAAACATGTAACCAGTAAAATGTTTTAAAGCGTCGCTTATGGGGATTTTTAAGTAGCAAAGTTTGGCGCCATTCCACGAGCGTGTGCAATTTTGAAGGGTGACATGTTAGGTATCTATTTACTCGGCATAACTTCATCTTTCACATTATGCAAAAACATTGGGCTAACTTTACTGTTTTTTTTTTTTTTTTAAGCACAAAACTGTTTTTTTTTCCAAAAAAAAGTGTTCGAAAAATTGCTGCGCAAATACCGTGTGAGATAAAAAGTTGCAACGACCGCCATTCTATTCTCTATGGTCTTTGCTAAAAAAACATATATAATGTTTTGGGGTTCTATGTAATTTTCTAGCAAATAAATGATGATTTTTACATGTAGGAGAGAAATGTCAGAATTGACCTGGGTGCTCCAGAACGCCTGAAGGTGCTCCCTGCATGTTGGTCCTCTGTATGTGGTCACGCTGTGTAAAAGTCTCACACATGTGGTATCGCCGTACTCGGGAGTAATAGCAGAATGTGTTTTGGGGTGTAATTTGTGGTATGCATATGCGGTGTGTGAGAAATAACCTGCTAATATGACAATTTTGTGAAAAAAAAAAGAAAAATAAAATCTTGATTTTGCAAAGAATTGTGGGAAAAAATGAAAACTTCAAAAAACTCATCATGCATCTTTCTAAATACCTTGGAATATCTTCTTTCCAAAAAGGGGTCATTTGGGTGGTATTTGTACTTTTCTGGCATGTTAGGGTTTCAAGAAATTAGATAGGCCGTCAGTACTTCAGGTGTGATCAATTTTCAGAGATTGGCACCATAGCTTTTGGACTCTATAACTTTCACAAAGACCAAATAATATACAGCAATTTGTACTTATTTTTACCAAAGATATGTAGCGGTGTAAATTTTGGCCCAAATTTATGCAGAGAAATAAGTATTAATTTGCTAAATTTTATAACCGAAACAAAGAAAATTTAATTTTTTTACCTAATTTTCAGTCTCTTTTCTTTTATAGCGCAAAAAATAAAAAACCCAGCGGTGATTAAATACCACCAAAAGAAAGCTCTTTTTGTGTGAAAAAAAGGACAAAAATTTCATATGGGTACAGTGTTGCATGACTGAGTAATTGTCATTCAAAATGTGAGAGCACCGAAAGCTGAAAATTGGTCTGGTTATTAAGGGGGTTTAAGTGCCCGGTGGTCAAGTGGTTAAGATCTATGGGCGTAAGTGACATTTGACGACTCTTCCGCCCTCCAATGCTATGGAGCCGAGCGGGGGCCATCTTCCCCTCACTCAGCATCCAGGCGATCGTCTCCGCCGCTATTGACGGCTCCGGTAAGTGGCGAAAAGGACCGGAGCGTGGCAGGAGGGGGTGGGCACCTCTCCCGACACCAATAAAAGTGATCTTGCGGCGGATCCGCCGCAGAGACCACTTTTATCTTAACCACTTGCCGACCAGCCGCCGTCATTATACGGTGGCAGGACAGCATGATCCAGCGAACCGTCATAGCTGTATGTCAGTCCCTTTAAGCGGGATAGCAGACGTGCGGCCGCTGCACTGCGGAAGTGCCGATGCTCATGACCGGTGGTCACGATGACCGCCAGCCACAAGCGATCGCGGGCATGAGAGGCAGAACAGGGACGTGTGTGTGTATAGCACAAATCCCTGTTCTGTGAGGAGAGAAAGATTGTGAGTTCCTACGAGCTAGGAACCACGATCTGTCATCTCCTATAGTCAGTCCCCTCCCCCCACAGTTAGAACACACCTAGACAACACACTTAACCCCTTGATCGCCCCCTAGTGTTAACCTCTTCCCTGCCAGTGACATTTATACAGTAATCAATGCATTTTTATAGCTCTGATCACTGTATAATTGTCAATCGACCCAAAAAGGTGTCAAAAGTGTCCGATGTATCTGCCATAATGTTGTAGTATCGATAAAAATTGCAGATCACCGCTAAATTACTAGTAAAAAAAAAATAATAAAAATGCCATAAATCTATCCCCTATTTTGTAGACACTATAACTTTTGCTCTTTGCGATTTTTATTACCAAAAATATGTAAAAGAATACATATCGGCCTACACTGAGGAAAAAATGTGCTTTTTTTAAAAAAAAATGGGGATATTTATTACAGCAAAAAGTACAAAATATAGGTTTTTTTTTTCAAAATTGTCGCTTTTTTTTTGTTTGTTTACAGCGCAAAAAATAAAAACCGCAGAGGTGATCAAATACCACCAAAAGAAAGCTCTATTTGTGGGAAAAAAAGGACGTCAATTTTGTTTTCGAAGTCATGTTGCACGAACACGCATTTGTCAGTTAAAGCGACGCAGCACCAAATCGCAAAAAATGGCCCGGTCATTGAGCAGCCAAATCTTCCGGGGCTGAAGTGGGTAAAGAGAAACGCACAGCGTTCCCTAAAGTACCGGGGTTTTGGCAGCTAGCTGCTGCCATAACAACGGTATTTAGCGTCAAAGTACCGACGTACAGGTACGGCGATTTGCGTGAAGTGGTTAACTGTTATCATCAGCTCCATCTAGTATCCATAATGCAGTATTTCCTTAATTCACTCTATTTATACCAATAAAGAACATTTGACCTGGAGAGAAAATGGCTTAATGCCATCCAATTGGCCACTAGATGGAGCTGATGAATTTTTATTTTCCTGTTAACATCAGCTCCATCCAGTGGCCATAATGCCGTATTTTGCGAATTCACCCATTCTTACGAATAATGAGAGAAAATAGCTTAGAAACATTCAATTGGCCAGGAATTTTTATTTCCTATTACGATCATCTCCATCTAGTGGCCATAATGTGGTATTTTCCTGATTTTACCCTATTCTTATGAAGGAAAAACATCTAATCTGGAGAGAAAATAGCTTAAAAACATTCAATTGGCCACTAGATGGAGCTGATTATTTTTTTCCCTGTTATCAGCACTATCTAGTGGCCATAATGTAGCATTTTCCTAATTCACACATTCTTAAAGAACATCTGACCTGGAGAGAAAATAGCTTAATAACAATCAAAATGGCCAATAGATGGAGCCGATTAATTTTTATTTTCCTGTTATCATCGGCTCCATCTAGTGGCCATAATGCAGTATGTAACTAATTCACCCATTCTTAGAGCCCTTTCACACTGGGGCGGGGGGCGGCATCGGCGGTAAAACTCCGCCATTATTAGCGGCGTTTTACCGTCGGTATGCGGCCACTAGCGGGGCGGTTTTACCCCGCTAGTGACCTAGAAAGGGTTAAATACCACCGCAAAGCGCCTCTGCAGAGGCGCTTTGCCGGTGGTATAGCCGCGCCGTCCCATTGATTTCAATGGGCAGGAGCGGTAAAGGAGCGGTATACACACCGCTCCTTCACCGCTCCGAAGATGCTGCTGGCAGGACTTTTTTTACCGTCCTGACCGTCCTGCCAGCGCATCGCTCTCGGGGCTTTCACACTGGAATGAAAGCAGCGGCACTTTCGGGTCGGTTTGCAGGCGCTATTATTAGCGCAGTAGCGCCTGCAAACCGCCCCAGTGTGAAAGGGCTCTTACAAATAAAGAACATCTGACTTGGGAGGAAAGTAGCTTAATAACATTCAACTGGCCACTAGATGGAGCTGATGAATTTTTATTTTCCTGTTAACATCAGCTCCATCCAGTGCCCATAATGCAGTATTTCCCTAATTCACACATTCTTACGAATAAAGAGAGAAAATAGCTTGATAACATTCAATTGGCCAGGAATTTTTATTTCCTATTACGATCATCTCCATCTAGTGGCCGTAATGCAGGATTTTCCTGATTTTTTTTTTTACCCTATTCTTATGAATGAAAAACACCTGACCTGGAGAGAAAATAGCTTAAAAACATTCAATTGGCCACTAGATGGAGCTGATTAATTTTTTTTTCCTGTTATCAGCACTATCTAGTGGCCATAATGCAGCATTTTCCTAATTCACCCATTCTTAAGGAACATCTGACCTGGAGAGAAAATAGCTTAATAATAATCAAAATGGGCAATAGATGGAGATATATATATATATATATATATATATATATATATATATATATATATATATGCACACACACACACACACACACATATTTTATATATATATATATATATATATATATATATATATATATATATATATATATATATATATATATATATATGTATTTATTTTTTTACACACATTTTTATTTATTTTGCATTACTAAGTCCATCTTTAGGAGAACAACAGACTCATCTTTTTTTTTTTTTTTTGCTATTTATATATGTATCTATACATAAACCCATCTCCCCGCCTCTCCTGGCCTATAGACACCTTAGAAGGTGAATTCAGATCACCCCCCCCCCCCCAGCAATTTTCATTCCATCTTTAGAAATGTTATCCTCTGATCTCCGTACAGTCATCCCGTATCTGCGTTGCACAGATAGAATTGACATATTTAGCAGCGCAGAGCCGGGCACGCCCTGCGTACTGAAAGCATTTACTAGAATTGTCATAACTTTAATGAGGGTGTCTATTAAGACGGTATGATATCCCTCATTTTAAAGACATCATCCACTCCAGCTAAAGGGTTTTGAAGTTCTGATTCTGGCCGTTCCCATTCGATGACAAGTCTCGTGTTTGTGTCACCCGTGTGACACCTCTGTCCTACGGACGGGAGCCTGACACATCCAGCCGAGGTCCCGAGGGAGACGGCGTCCGGGCGGTAAGTGATAGGAAGGTTTTACTGTGAATTTTTTGCTCCTCGCTCGTATATACACTCGATGTCTAAAGAGTCAGCGATCCCCAACTGTAGTAAAACTTTTTACGTGTTGTGAATATGGACAACTTGACTAACCTTGCTGCAAAATTAACAGTTTTAGTTCCTTCAAAATTTAGATTTCTTTTGTGTATTTTAAATAGCTTTGCCTAATTTCATAATAGTGCTCTTTTCATTTGTGTGATTTTGTTATTCCTTTTTTTTTTCTTCAAATATTTGTTTGTTTGTGTATGAATGGTGGACCATTTTTTGGCCCAAAAAGAGGTCCTCAATAGATGACGGGAGCTTCTCGGGAGCAATTCCTTTGTATTTATTTAATTTTGTTATTCACTATTTTGTTTTTGTTTTTTGTACTATAGCTTTAAATACTTTACGCTACACTTGCCACATAAAATAATGAGACTAAAGGGGGAATATTTTTTGGCACAAGAAGAGGTCCTCAAGGGGCAACCGGGGGTTCTGTAGCCATCAGCAGCAATTTCTTTGTATTTGTGATTTTTTTTTTTTTTGTTATTCCCTATTATTTAATAATTTGTTATGCAGCTTTAAATACTTTATTCTACTTTTTTTCTTTTTCTTTTTTTAACCCCTGTAAAATAATGAGGCTAATGGAAGCCTCAGATTTGGCACAAGAAGAGGTCCTTAATAGGTGACAGGAGCTTCTGTAAGCCTCAGTAGAAATTCCTTTATATTTTTATTATTCCCGATTTTGTTTTGTTTTTTGTGCTATAGCTTTAAATATTTTACATTACCCTTTATCTTTGTCTTTTTTGTTAGCCTCATAAAATAATGGGATTAAAGGGTAAACATTTTTTGGCACAAGAAGAGGTCCTCAATGGACAACCAGAACTTTAACCATCAGCAGCAATTTCTTTGTATTTGTGTTGTGTTTTTTTTTGTTAGTCCCTATTATTTGATAATTTGTTATGCCACTTTGAATACTTTATTTTACTTTTTTCTTTACTTTTTTTAACCCCTGTAACATAATGAGGCTGCTGAAGGACTGTTATTAAGAGGTTAAGAGAACCATTAGGAAGAGGTCCTCAATTGATGGCAGGAGCCTCTGTAACCATTTTGTTTGGCACAACCATCATGAGCTATTTCTTTGTATTTCAAATAATTTGTTCACCTATTGCAGCTTTAATTACTTTATTTTTCTTTTTTTCTTTACATTTTTAACCCCTATAAAATAATGAGACTAACAGAGGGCCATTTTTTGGCACAAGAAGATGTCCTCAGTAGATGATAGGAGCTTCTGTAACCCTCAGGAGCAATTTCTTTGTATTTTTGTTATTCCCCATTTTGTTTTTTTGTACTATAGCTTTTACATTACCCTTTTGCTTTGTTTTTTTTTGTTAGCCTCATAAAATAATGAGACTAAAAAGGAGGAACATTTTTTTTGGCTCAGGAAGAGGTCTTCAATAGATGAATGGGGCTTCTGTGACCCTCAGGAGCAATTTCTTTGTATTTGTTTTTTGTTATTCCCTATTTTTTTAATCATTTGTTCCTTTATTGCAGCTTTGATTACTTTATTTTACTTTTTTATTTACCTTTTTGAAACCCCTGTAAAATAATGAGGCTCATGGAGGACAGTTATTAAGAGGTTAAGAGAACCATTAGGAAGAGGTCCTCAACAGATGACAGGAGCTTCTATAACCATATGGAGCAATTTCTTTGTAATTATGAATTTTTTGGTGTTTCCCTATTTTTTTATTAATTTGTATTGCAACTTTAAATACTTAATTTTTCTTTACCCT
The DNA here is from genome assembly GCA_037952835.1 of Lithobates septentrionalis. Classification (NCBI taxonomy): domain Eukaryota; kingdom Metazoa; phylum Chordata; class Amphibia; order Anura; family Ranidae; genus Lithobates; species Lithobates septentrionalis. Next base: position 506,651 of record JBBDGP010002080.1, on the reverse strand, counting down.
TTTAACCCCTGTAAAATAACCACCAGGGCTTCTGTAACCAACAGGAGCAATTTCTTTGTATTTTTGTTATTCCCTATGTAATTTTAATAGTTTTTTTTGTGTACTCTAGCTGTAAATATTTTAAGTTACTTTTTTCTTTGTCTTTTAGCTTCATAAACTAATGAGACTCATGGGCAACCATTTTTTGCCACAATAAGAGGTCCTAAGTAGATGAAAGGAGCTTCTATAACTATCCGATGCCATTTCTTTGTATTTGTGTATTTTTGTTATTTCTTATTTTTCCTAATAATGTGTTTGTGAATTGCAGCTTTAAATATATTTTCTTTACTTTTCTTCTGTATTAGCCTCATAAAAAAAGAAGGATAATGGGGAACCATTTTATGGCTCAAGAAGAGGTCCTCAATAGTAGGCAGGATCTTCTGTGACCTTCAAAAGCAATTTCTTTGTATTTTTTAATTTTTGTTATTCCCTTTTATTTAACCCCTTCAATACTGGGCACTTATACACCTCCCTGCCCAGACCAATTTTCAGCTTTCAGCGCTGTCGCACTTTGAATGACAATTGCACGGTCATGCTACACTGTACCCAAACTAAATTTTTGTCATTTTGTTCCCACAAATAGAGCTTTCTTTTGGTGGTATTTGATCACCTCTGCGATTTTTATTTTCTGCTAAACAAATAAAAAAAAGATAGAAAATTTTGAAAAAAAACAACTTTTTTTTGTTTCTGTTACAAAACTTTGTAAAAAAGTAAGTTTTCTCCTTCACTGATGGGCACTGATGGGGCTGCACTGACGGGCACTGCTAGGGCGGCACTGATGGGCACCAATGAGGTGACACTGATAGGTGGCACTGATGGGTACACATAGGTGGGGCACTGATGGGCACTGAAAGGTGGCACGGATGGGCACTGAAAGGCAGCACGGATGGGCACTGATAGGTGTACACTAATGGATGGTACTGATGGGCATCACTGATTAGCAGGCATACATTGTGGGCACTGATTGGCATCGATTGTGGGCACTGATTGGCATCCCTGGTGGCCATGGGTGGCATACCTGGTGGTGACAAGTGGTGGCATCCCTGGTGGAGTCCCTGGTGGTCCAGTGTGGGCATCCTCGGGGGGCTATGCCGATAATAAATCAGCACAGACCGCACCGTCAGAGGAGCAGCCAATCGGCTCTCCTCTACTCGCTTCTGACAGACGCGAGTAAGGAAAAGCCAATCAACGGCTCTTCCTGTTTACACTGTGTTCAGCTGTGATTGGACTCGGCTGATCACGTGGTACAGAGTCTCCGTCAGAGACTATTTACCTAGATCGGTGTTGCGGTGTGTCAGACTGACACATCGCAACAATGATCGCCGCAATGCGCACCCCCGGGGCGGCTTGTTATCCTGATAGACGTCATATGACGTCCGGCCAGGATAACACAACCTTAAACTACAGAGAGGGTTCTTTACTGCAAGAGCGGCAAGGATGTGGAATTCCCTTCCACAGGTGGTGGTCTCAGCAGGGAGCATCGATAGTTTCAAGAAACTATTAGATAAGCACCTGAATGACCACAACATACAGGGATATACAATATAATACTGACATATAATCACACACATAGGTTGGACTTGATGGACTTGTGTCTTTGTTCAACCTCACCTACTATGTAACTATGTAACCATGACAGACCCTCAGGCTTTTCACTGGCCCACCATTCTCTCAGCTTCGCAGAAAAGGCCTAAACCAGGACTGAAAAATACCAACCCACCCTGGCGGTTTCTCTCACAGCAAGCATGTTAGCAAAATTATGTTTCAATAACATCAGAGAAAAAAATACACCTTGTTGACCATACCTAGACCACCCATCCGCCTCGGAAGGTAGGTTATAAACCTATTAACGAGGTAAGTTTTAATCAGGTCAATCCTTTCCCTGTAAGAGAGTTTCCAGTCCTTCCAGGTGGCAACCTTGGCATCGGCATTTTGTAGCCTTCTTTCCCAATTTGCGAGGCCATAATCGCCAGGACCAAATTTGATGCCTAAAACTTTAATTTCCTGTCGGGGCTCTGGGAAGACATTCGGAAGCTCAAAGCCGTCGCCTTCCTCACCCATCCAAAAAACGTCACCTTTATCCTGATCGATCTTTGAGTCAGATGCCTCAGCATACTGCTCCATCACCGAGACCACCTCCTCTGTCCCAGAGATGAAAACAGACACATCATCAGCATAGGCCACGACCCTCAGAGGAGGCTCACCAGGAATGGCCAAAGGCACTCCGCACAACGGTCCGCTCTCTAACCTATGGATGAAGGGATCAATTGCAAACGCGTATAGCAGAGGACTCAAAGAACACCCCTGGCACACACCCGAGCCAACCTCAAAGGGCCGTCCGATCCAACCATTCACAAAGCATGAAGCTTTCAGCCCCTCTGTACAATGTCTTCAGCCAATTTATATAGCCACCCTCCAGGCCATACTTGCCAAGAAGCAGCCATAGGTACTTATGATTGACCCGATCAAAATCTTTAGCCTGATCCAATGTCAGCAGGTTCTTTCTCCAGCCTGCAGCCCTGCACCGCTCCAAGGCCTCCCAGACAGCTAACACCGCTGAAAAAGTGCTTCTACCCTGAACCGAACAGTGCTGGTGGCTGGAAAGTACAGTGCCTTGCAAAAGTATTCACCCCCTTGGCATTTTTTGTGTTTTGTTGCCTCACAACCTGTAATTAACATGGATTGTTTGAGGATTTACATTTTTTAATTTACAGCCCACAACTTTTAAGATGTTTTTTTATTATTGTGAAGCAAACAACAAATAGGACAAAATAACAGAAAAGGTCAATGTGCATAACTATTCACCCCCCCCCCCCCAAAGTCAATACTTTGTAGAGCCACCTTTTGCGGCTATCACAGCTCCAAGTCGCTTTGGATAAGTCTCTATGAGCTTGTCACATCTTACCACTGGGATTTTTGCCCATTCCTTCTTGCTCCAGCTCCTTCAAGTTGGATGGTTTGCTCTTGTGAACAGCAATCTTTAAGTCTGACCAGATTTTCTGTTGGATTGAGGTCTGGGCTTTGATTAGGCCATTCCAACACATTTACATGTTTCCCCTTAAACCACTCAAGTGTTGCTTTAGCAGTGTGTTTGGGGTCATTGTCCTGCTGGAAGGTGAACCTCCATCCTAGCCTCAAATCACACACAGAGTGGTACAGGTTTTGCCCAAGAATATCCCTGTATTTAGCACCATCCATCATTCCCTCAACTCTGACCAGTTTCCCAGTCCTGAATGCTGAAAAACATCCCCACAGCATGATGCTGCCACCACCATGTTTCACTGTGGGGATGGTGTTCTTTGGGTGATGTGATGTGTTGGGTTTGCGCCAGACATAGCGTTTTCTTGGATGGCCAAAAAGTTCAATTTTAGTCTCATCAGACCAGAGCACCTTCCTCCATACTTTTGGGGGTCTCCCACATGCCTTTTCGCAAACTCAAAACGTGCCAATTTGTTTTTGCTGAAAGTATTGGCTTTCTTCTGGCCACTCTGCCATAAAGCCCAACTATTGTTGTCCTATGTACAGATCAGTGGCGGCCCATGCACTGTGGGCGCACTAGCGCCGCCCGCCCATCCATGCGCCCGGCCCCTTTCAGGACGCTAGACCCATGGATTCCTATGGCAGGGGTGGGAGGGGCTGATGCATTTTGAAGCACCTGATTAGAGCCCGAGGCTCTAATAGGCTTCAAAATAGGGTGGGCTTGGGGCACAGAGAGTCCGCCCTGATCCCACCCAATTGTGTGATGATAGCAAATTAATTTTTGCTATTTTCACACTAACCTTCCTCCCGCCAATCAGGAGGCAGGATGTCAGACCTGCTTACTGTTTAGCCAAAGCGCCAGGCCACCCTATTGGATGCCTGGCGCTTAAGAAGAGGAGCGAGGAGACTCGCGATGGAACGAAGGTCGCCGCCGCTCTGAGAGGTAAGTCCCCTTGACTGCATCCCCCCCCGCACACGCGCGGGGGGGTGCCAGAGCCACAAACCCTGTGAGAGGGGGGGGTTGGTGGGCACAGTGGCTGCATTTGATGTGCGCAGGTGGCTGCATTTGATGGGCACAGGTGACTGAATTTGATGGGCACAAGTGGTGGCATTTGATGGGAACAAGTGGCGGCATTTGATGGGCACAAGTGGTGGCATTTGATGGGCACAAGTGGCGGCATTTGATGGGCACAAGTGGCTGCATTTAATGGGCACAAGTGGCAGCATTTGATGGGCACAGGTGGCTGAATTTGATGGGCACAAGTGGTGGCATTTGATAGGCAAAAGTGGCGGCATTTTATGGACAAGTGGCTGCATTTGATGGGCACAGGTGGTGGCATTTGATGGGAACAAGTGGCTGCATTTGATGGGCACAGGTGGCTGAATTTGATGTGCACAAGTGGCTGCATTTGATGTGCACAATTTGCTGCATTTGATGGGCACAGGTGGTGGCATTTGGGCACAAGTGGCTGCATTTGATGGGCACAGGTGGCTGAATTTGATGGGAACAAGTGGCTGCATTTGATGGGCACAAGTGACTGCATTTGATGGGCACAAGAGGCAGCATTTGATGGGCACAGATGGCTGCATTTGATGGGCACAAGTGGCGGCATTTAACGGGCACAATTGGCTGCATTTTATGGGCACAAGTGGCGGCATTTGATGGGCACAGGTGGCTGCATTTGATGGGCATAAGTGGCTGCATTTGATGGGCACAAGTGCCTGCATTTGATGAGCACAAGTGGCTGTGTTTGATGGGCACAGTGGCTGCGTTTGATGGGCACAAGTGGCTGCGTTTGATGGGCACAGGTGGCTGCGTTTGATGGGCACAGGTGGCTGCGTTTGATGGGCACTGGTGGCTGTGTTTAATGGGTAAGTGGCAGCATTTGATGGGCACAAATGGCTGCATGTGATGGGCAAGTGGCTGCATATGATGGGCACAGTGGCTGCATTTGATGGGCACAAGTGGCTGCATTTGATGGGCAAGTGGCCGCATATGATGGGCAAGTGGCCGCATATGATGGGCACAGGTGGCCACATTTGATGGGCACAAGTGGCTGCATATGATCGGCACAAGTGGCTGCGTTTGATGGGCACAAGTGGCTGCGTTTTATGGGCACAATGGCTGCATTTGATGGGTGCAGTGGCTGCATATGATGGGCACAAGTGGCTGCATATGATGGGCACAATGGCTGCATTTGATGGGCACAGTTAGGCTGCAATTGATGGGGGAGTTCAGTATTTTTCAGTTTGTTTGCGCCCCTCCCCAAAATTTGAGCACCAGCCGCCACTGGTACAGATACTCCAGTCTCTGCTGTGGAACTCTGCAGCTCCTCCAGGGTTACCTTAGGTCTCTGTGCTGCCTCTCTGATTAATGCCCTCCTTGCCCGGTCTGTGAGTTTTGGAGTGCGGTCGTCTCTTGGCAGGTTTGCTGTTGTGCCATGTTCTTTCTATTTGGTTATGATAGATTTGATGGTGCTTCTAGGGATCAAAGATTTGGATATTTTTTTTATAACCTAGCCCTGACTTGTGCTTCTCAACAACATTGTCCCTTACTTGTTTGGAGAGTTCCTTGGTCTTCATGGCAGTGTTTGGTTAGTGGTGCCTCTTGCTTAGGTGTTGCAGCCTCTGGGGCCTTTCAAAAAAAGGTGTGTATATGTAATGACAGATCATGTGACACTTAGATTGCACACAGGTGGACATCATTTCACTAATTATGTGACTTCTGAAGGTAATTGGTTGCACCAGAGCTTTTTATGGGCTTCATAACAAAAGAGGGTGAATACATACGCACATCCCAATTATCAGTGTTTTATTTCTGAAAAATAGTTTTATTTATATATTTTTCTAATTTTACTTCACCAACTTAGACTATTGTGTTCTGATCCATCACATATAATTCAGATTAAAAAAAAAAAAATTGAACTAAAGGCTGTAATGTACCAAAATAGGTAAAAAGCCAAGGGGGGTGAATACTTTTGCAAGGCACTGTAGATTGCCCACTACAGATGATAAACGCCAGAAAATTATTTTTGCCAGTATCTTCCTATCAACATGGAGAAGGCTAATGGGCCACCAATTCTCAATGAATCCTTATGCCGCGTACACACAAGGGGACTTCTCGTCGGACTGAACTCCGATGGACTTTGACAAAGTTGCGACCGGGTTCCGATGGAGTTCCAACGAAACGGACTTGCCTACACACGATCACACCAAAGTCCAATCGTTTCGAACATGACGACGTACGACCGGACTAGAATAAGTAAGTTCATAGCCGGTAGCCAATAGCTGCCCTTGCGTAGTTTTTGGTCCGTCGGACTAGCATACGGACGAACGGATTTCTCTAAAGCAATCGAGTCTGTCGGAAAGATTTGAAACATGTTTTATTTCTAGGACCGTCTGAATTTTCAACAGAAAAGGTCCGATGAAGCCCACACACGATCGGAATGTCCGACGGAATCGTTACGTCGGACCTTTTCTGCCGGACAGTCCGCTCGTGTGTACGCGGCATTACCCTTTGACAGAAGAATCACTGCAGATTGTCGCATGGAGGGAGAGAGCAAACCCTGTCTCAGACAGCCATTAAAAACCTCCACCAAATATGGGGCCAGAGTAACCTTAAAGTGCTTATAAAACTCGTCTGTCAATCCATCTGGCCCAGGCGACTTCTTAATGGCAAGCTTATCAAAAGCCTTAACCACCTCATCTGCTGTGATGTCCTCTGTCAAACTCGCAAGAGAACTGCCATTTCCCAAACCTGGAATAGAATCCAGAAAACTTGATATGCCTGCCCGATCAAGGTCCCTCCTGCCCATGAGGTCAACATAATATGACCTGGTGGTTTCCAGGATCCCCGACTTGGACTTCGTCAAGGAACCTGTGCTGTCAACCAGGCCTACAACTGATTTAACTGCTCTAACTTATTTGCAATTCTGGTAAGGGTCAAACAAGTGATATTTCCCATAATCCCTTTCCAGAACCAAAGAGGCATGCCTGTCATATTGACACTCCCTGAGCAAGAGTTTAACCTCAGAGATCATCCCTGAATCTCCATTATTCGACACCAGCCTATCAAGCTTCCTCGGCAGATGCTGGTAGGTGACATACATACTTATCAAGCTGTTTATTTCTTCCTATGACCTTGAAAAACCCAATGATCCTTCGTTTTGTAAGCTCCCACCACTCTGACTTATTGCTGCAAAAGTCCATGATCCATACCTGTGCCTGAAAAAATCCTCAAAGGATTGACTCACCTTCACATCATCCGAATTTAGCTTCCAGGTACCCTTCCCCCTAGGTGGTGTCTTGGGGCTATTCAGAGTCACAGACAGAATACAGTGATCCGAAAACTCCACCGCCTGACACATTGGTGCTGAGAAGGCAAAGTTCCCCTTTAAAAAAACCTATCTATTCTACTCTGACTACTACCTCGCTGAAAAGTGAAATCTCATGTCGTCTGGGCAGCAATGAATGTGCACACCAACCAGACCTGCCCCTCTAGCTATTTTGTTAAAAAAAAAGCCGCCACAGTTCAGCCTGGCTCTGGTACCTTTCCTGTCCTTAGTCCTAGTGATGGTGTTGAAATCACCACCGAAGACAACTTGCCGGGCTGTAAAAAGAAAAGGCTTGATCTTCATGAAGAGGCATTTCCTGTCCCACTTTGTCTGGGGTCCATAGATATTGATCAGGCGCAGGTCCTGCCCCCCCCCCCCCCCCAAGGACACGTCTAAGACCATGCAGCTCCCCATTTATACCTCAATAATCCGCCGTCAGGTTACCATGCCGGAAAAAAGTACCACAACTACAGTGTAGGGCTCAAGACCAGAAAGAGGGGCTGCGCCTCCACTCTTCGCCAGATGAAAATCAGCCAAACTAGACAACCGGGTCTCTTGAAAAAAGAAAATATCAGCTTCAAACCTGCTGAGCAAAAATAAGGCCATATTACAAGCACTTACTGATTTTATGCGGACTACATTAATGTTTGCCACCTTCAGTGGAGTGGGAACCGCCATCAGGATGATTGAGGTATACGTTTCTTAGCCTGCTTACCCCCTCTGGAAGAAATGACACTTTGCTACAATGTAAAGTAGTGAGTGTACAGCTTGTATAACAGTGTAAATTTGCTAAATACAAATACACAGGGCGTCATCAAGGACCTGGTCCTTGATGACGACATGTGGGAGGGCGAAACGCGTTGACGTAATCTCCGGCATCATTTGATGTCACTTCCGGTCTCGTGGAACACACGCCGGGAATGGCGTTTTTTGCATTTCCAGCTCCATGTTTGTGTCTGTTTTTATCTTACCTTTTGTAAGTATCCATTCCCATGTGCAATAAAGACTTTTTTAATGGTGCTTCACTATCAGTTCAATCCTTTTTCATTTTTGGGTATCTGTTTGTCCAGCTGAGAACCTTCACAAAGAAGTTTTGATCTGATGACCTGACACCAAATTCGCCATTCCTGGATATTATTACCAAGTCTAAAGTGACCCCTAGACTGAAAAGCTGGGGGTCGTCCGGATCCGGTGAGTGGGGACACATGAGGGGGTGTTGTTGCACACCTGAATATCTCTGAAGCATTTTGCTTTTTCTTCACTTTGGATTGGAGCACTTTCACTTTATTTGGACTTTTATGTTTATTTTATATATTGCTTTTTTCACTATATTGTGTTTGCGAGCGCTATATTTATATTTTTGCATTTTATCAAGTGATTAGCACTTTGTGTATAGCAGCACGCACTTATTCATTTTTTTTTATTTTTGTACACCCTTAGCGCTAGTATATATTTAGAATATATTTTCACAGTGTAAATTTGCTGTCCCCTCAAAATAACTCAACACACAGCCATTAATGTCTAAACCGCTGGCAACAAAAGTGAGTACACCCCTAAGTGAAAATGTCCAAATTGGGCCCAAAGTGTCAATATTTGTGTGGTTGCAATTATTTTCCAGCACTGCCTTAACCCTCTTGGGTATGGAGTTCACCAGAGCTTCACAGGTTGCCACTGGAGTCCTCTTCCACTCCTCCATGAGTTGGTAGATGTTAGAGACCTTGCGCTCCTCCACAGATGCTCAATAAGGTTTAGGTCTGGAGACATGCTTGGCCGGTCCATCATCTTTACCCTCAGCTTCTTTAGCAAGGCAGTGGTCATCTGTGTTTGGGGTCTTTATGTTGGAATACTGCCCTGTGGCCCAGTCTCCGAAGGGACGGGATCATACTCTGCCTCAGTATGTCACAGTACATGTTGGCATTATCATGGTTACCTCAATGAACTGTATCTCCCTAGTGTGGGCAGCACTCATGCAGCCCCAGGCCATGACACTCCCACCACCATGCTTGACTGTAGGCAAGACATACTTGTCTTTGTACTCCTCACCTGGTTGCCCCCACACACGCTTGACACCATCTGAACCAAATAAGTTTATCTTGGTCTCATCAGACCACAGGACATGGTTCCAGTAATCCATGCCCTTAGTCTGCTTGTCTTCAGAAAACTGTTTGCGGGCTTTCTTGTGTATCATCTTTAGAAGAGGCTTCCGGGGCGTGGCTTAGCTATGGCCGAGTGAAGACGTGCTTTGGAGGAGCTCCCTGTCCAACTCGGCCTGCACGGATCACAAGACGCCTTTTTACTCCAGTGAGCACGGCATGAGCAACCCCAAACGCTACAGAACGAGATCGTCGTCCCGGGGAACCCACCACCGGACCACACAAACGGGCATCCCACACTTTTTCAGAGGTCAGGCGGACCTATCTCCCGGCGCCATAGCTGCCGCGCCACGTGGGCCCAAAACTCCTCCGCTCTGCACGGAATCCCTGATGGCTTCCCCCACACAGACCCCGACGCCCTTACTTCTTACGGGCACGCCAGCCATACTCTGCACGGAGATGGAGAGACACCCGGGCAGTCAACACATCCTGGAAGACGACCTCCGCAGCATGCTCAGGGCTCTCCCCACAAGAACAGACCTGGAGGCCCTACCTACGAGAGCGGACTTCGAGACCATGATCCTGAGGATCGAGGAGGCACACAGGAAAGACATCCAAGAAGTAAGGGATGACCTACAGGCTGTGGAGACCCGAGTCACCTCTGGCGAATCTAAGATTGCAGACCTGGAGGAGAGGATGCAGGCGATGGAGCACTCGCAGCAGACGCATACTCTGGAAGCACAGGACATGCAGCTCCACCTGGAGGAATTGGAGGACCGTAGCCGCCGCAACAACCTGCGGCTGCGGGGGATACCAGAGGCCACGGGCCCGGAGGACCTGGCGGCGACGGCGACGGCGATCTTCCAGGGCTTACTGGACCATCCACCGCCACATCTGGAGATCGACAGGATCCACCGCACTCTAGGCCCAAAATCCTCAGACCCAGCCAGGCCGCGGGATGTCCTGTGCCGCATACACCGCTTTGCGCAGAAGGAGACTCTGCTCAGAAAAGCATGGGACCAGGGAGAGATAGAATTTGACGGGGCCCACATCCAAATTCTGCCTGACCTGTCGAGGGCTACGTTACAGCGCCGTACCATGCTGAAGCCCATCCTGGAACTAGCAAGGAGACAAGGCTGCACGTACAGGTGGGGCTACCCGCTGGCAGTGACTTTCCGTAATGATCGAGCCCACTACACACTACGCACCCCAGCAGACCTACCGGCCCTCTTCGATTTCATGGGGGCGGCTCCGATCCAGGTACCGAATTGGCTATCGAGTATCCCGCCGATCGGGACTGAACACGAGCAGAATCAACCCGCCTACCCGCCCACAGCGGTCCCGAGGAAGATCCCGCGCCAGATCAGATAACGGTTCACGTGAGTCTTGAGGATACTGTAAGTAACCGTGTACATTGTATCTTCCAAACACCTACTCCTTTTGACAGTTACAGTTGGGCATTCTACACCCACTTGCTTGGTGGCCCCCTAAACAGTTGGCGATCCTGCCCTATCCAGGCGGTTTGTAAGCCGCCAGTTGTCCTTTGCTCCCCTACATGCAGTCGGACTTTGCCTGCTCCCCTGCCCCTTGTGGCTTGGAATGTCCCGATCACGTGACTGCCAGGGATACTCTTGTGTCACCTGGCCCACCCCGGTTGGACACAGCAAGGGACAGATTAAGCCGGGAAAAGTCTGCGGGGAGACTGGAAAGTGCCTGGTGCCTACTTGGCGCCCCCCCCCCCCCATTGCCCTGGATTTTCATCTGAATAGACAGAATGCCTGGGGGATGTGTTTGACCTACCCCCCCCCCTGCCTCTCGCCCACCCTGTTGTTGAAATAAGCACAGCAGTGAAGACATGTCATATCTGTTACTCCCGACCGGCTAGGGGATGCAGGCTGATGCACTGGGAACGTTTTTATACTGCAAGATCTTTTGGTAACAAGCAAGCTCGGAGCCCTTACAGGGGTATATGGCAGTCCTGGGAGGCACGGGGGTTCCTGGCTTGTTTTCCGGGGGGAGGGGGGAGGGGGACTTGAGACAGGGGAGCTTGATGGTGAGAACAGCAATGCTACTAAGTAGTAGGGCACATTTAATCTGTACGTAGACGTTAACTCGAACAAATTGGGTTGTGAATAGGATGGAGAGATGAAGGCTGTGCGGTGCACTGATTGCAATGGGGGCGCAGTAAATAACTTGTTTAATGTTCCTGCGACCGGCGACCCCACGCGCAGTCTTTGCATCGCTGGAATATTACCGGCAGCCATCACCTGTAAAAACAACACTTATGAGAGTTATGCTGAAGCCCATCAGAGGGGCTCTACCACCAACATTACATATATGTAGGATGTGTTTGCCGGTTAAGTGGGTTTGTCACCCAACCAGTTGATATGGAAGTATCACACGGTTTATTTTAGATTGCTGGTTTACCGTTAGCATATGATGAATACAGGGTGCTCATGTTACACAGAACATATGCTCATACATAACATCACAGTTTCAGTTTTAGATATGCTCCGAGAGTTAAAGTATTGTTTGCCTGGAGTACCAATCATATCATAGATCCGGGGGCTCGGGGAGGACATAGCCCTCCTCCCGAGGTCCTAGCTTGACACTTCCCCACTTAGGAAAACGACTACACCCAGGTAATACTGGCGTGCGTGGAAGAATAACTTCAGTCTTTAGAAATCACCCACTCTTTGTCTGAGGTGTTCGGGGAGTTTTCCCTTCACGGCGCCTTTTGCAAATAGAGTGGGCTCTTGCCTCTCTCTAAACTTTCCCCCCCTTTCTAGTCCTGCACTTCTTCCCTCCTTTTCTTCTCTGTCACTCTACCCTCAATTTCTTTTAACTTCTATTCCTAATTAATATAGAAAATAGAGGACCGGCGCAATGGGAACCAGCACTGAAAGTTGTCACATGCACACTTCGACCCTATAGCTCAACTTGCTATAGCCATATAAGAATTACTGTATGGTCTTAGATTAACAAGCTGGATGTAGATTCGTTGAATAAGTGTTTTGTAAGAATTTATATCACGATACTATACCATGTGTATGTTCAAACGAATATATTTATGTATCTGTGGGCCCATGTGGGCCGTGTTCTTGACCTAAATAAACAATTTAAAAAAAGAAGAGGCTTCCTTCTGGGATGACAGCCATGCAGACCAATTTGATGCAGTGTGCGACGTATGGTCTGAGCACTGACAGGCTGACCCCCCACCCCTTCAACCTCTGCAACAATGTTGGCAGCACTCATACGTCTATTTCCCAAAGACAACCTCTGGATATGATGCTGAGCATGTGCACTCAACTTCTTTGGTCGACTATGGCGAGGCCTGTTCTGAGTCAAATCTGTTCTGTTAAACCGCTGCATGGTCTTGGCCACCATGCTGCAGCTCAGTTTCAGGGTCTTGGCAATCTTCTTATAGCCTAGGCCATCTTTATGTAGAGCAACAATTCCTTTTTTTCAGATCCTCAGAGAGTTCTTTGCCATGAGGTGCCATGTTGAACTTCCAGTGACCAGTATGATAGAGTGAGAGCGATAACACCAAATTTAACACACCTGCTCCCCATTCACACCTGAGACCTTGTAACACCAACGAGTCACATGACACCATGGAGGGAAAATGGCTAATTGGGCCCAATTAGGACATTTTCACTTAGGGGTGTACTCACTTTTGTTACCAGCGGCTTAGACATTAATGGCTGTGTGTTGAGTTATTTTGATGGGACAGCAAATGTACACTGTTATACAAGCTGTACACTCACTACTTTACATTGTAGCAAAGTGTCATTTCTTCAGTGTTGTCACATGAAAAGATATAATAAAAGATTTAAAAAAACATGAGGGGTGTACTCACTTTTGTGAGATACTTAAAATATATAATAATAGTGTGTGACTGTGGCGGTCATTAGAGTGTAAGCTTCTCTGGTACAGACTGATGTGACTGGCTTTGTACAGCACATGTCAGAGCTATATAAATGTATAATAATAATAATACAATTAATAATAATAATAATAATAATAATATGTGACTGTGGGGGTCATTAAAGTGTAAATTTTTATTTAGTAAAAAAAAAAATCATACAAACATACAGCTTATTAATAAAAACATATTTACATAAAAATAAACAACAACTAAATAAACAACAACTAAACAAAAACGAGTGTGCTTACATCAGCAAGTAAAAGTAACCAGTTTCCTGACAAGATAACATAGAAAGAAACATAATTTAATGACAACAAAAAAGACTACAAACCCTGAACCTCAACTTAAACACAATCCAGGCTAAGAAACATTTTGAGATTTAATCGCCATCAGGATGCAATTCCAAATCCCCCCATTAACCCCTCTCCCCACATCTTTCACTCTGACTTCCACATCATTCACCTTGCATTCTGCACCAGCCACTCTCATTCCCTTCCCACCCCCCCTAAATCATCCAATCCATCCCTCACTCCACCCCTCGGTGACCGCTGACCTCCAGCCGCACTTCTGCCCAGCCGAGGATGAGGGCTTGGCACCACCATACATGCTGGTCCAGCACCCTCCACTACACTAGGAGAAACGATAGGTGCAGACACAGACTTGACAACCACACTTTCTGACACTGACTGGGAGACCACAGACTGGGAGGACACTGACACCACAGACGGCCTCACAGACACAGATTCTGACAGGACAGAGACACTAGGACCCCCTGGTACAACCTCTGCCAACCCAGACTCTTCTCTATCCAGATGGAAGAATTCCTCCACTAGCTCTGGCTTATTGTGCAAAGCCTCAGGGCACTGGCTGTAAGGATGACCAAGCTTATCACATAGGTTAAATTTAATGATGTTACAGTCCCTCGCCAGATGCCCCAGTTCCTGGCACAAAGGGCACTTCTGTTCTGGACAGTTAGAGGAGAAATGTCCCTTGACTCCACATTTATGGCACAGCTTAGATTGACCAGGGTAGAAGACAGTAATCCTATCTCTACCAATAAAGGCAGAGGAGGGTAAATGCTTGACCACATTCCCGCACCCTCTCAACCTCATTGACACCGATCACCCACCTGTCCAGATTCCTCTATCATCCACAATCTTTTTTAGCAGGCACAAAGTTTCACCAAACCTCCTCAACCAGACCCAAAAATCTTCAGGGGGTATAGACTCATTCCTTGTCAGGATAGTCACATTCTTTATCAAGGGCTGATGTGAGATTATCTTAGGGACAATCCCCTTCCAGTCTGGCTGGCCCCCATATACATGCTCGAACCGTTCCCAAAACAGATCCATCGATTTTGGACACACAAATGACAAATCATATTCAAAAGAACCAGCCAGACTGATAAGAGCATAAATATTCTCCACCTTAAATCCCATGGCTAGGATCTTATCCACAACCACCCTCCCGATAGGGGGAATACCTCCTCCTTCCCACCTGAGCTGTACCACATTCCTGCGTTTAATGGAAGGTGCGTTAGGTGAAAGTCGCACAACTGGCTCCCTTCCACTAGCAGCATGACTTTGTCCCAACACAGCCTTAGCATAATTCCTAACTGGGACAGATCACACATTAACTTGCTTCATAGGAACCTCTGAAATCTGGTTTGGTAAATTACCCACCACTTGATCCTCCCTCCCCTCCAGCACAACAGTCCCGCTCACCATAATCCCAGAAGTATCACAGTTACCAGCAGTCCCATCATCAAGTCTTCAGTTTAGAAAAAACACCAGCTGTTTCAGCGTTCATACGGCTCTCCTGCTCTGCAGTTTCATTGTTGATGCAAAATTCCTGCTCTGCACTGTTAGTGTCCATGTGGGACTCCTTCTCACAGCCAGCAGAAACTTCTCTGTCTGGATACACGCCATCTCATCCTGCATTCCCTGCTGATTGCAAGGATCTGTTGGCAGGTGCAATCTCAGAAAAGTCTTCCACACACTGAAAGAGATTTTCAGCAAGCACTCCTTTACCAAAATCTTAATCTGAAGAGTCCGTGCCACTCAAGGGAGAGATTCCATTCCTGTAATGGTCTGCAGCAACCTGCCATTTTCCTCAATCTCCTCCTGAGATGACCCAGGCTGCTGGGGAGGGAGGGGGGCAGATACTGACTCAGACACGACAGATCCTGAGACAGGGGTAGTACTGGGGCCAGGCAGCCATCAGAAATGTGCACAGCTTTGGGCCTGGGCCCCCCATTCTCCAGGGCCCGCCCACTAGTCATCCCACTGAGTCCTTCAGTGCACCCACTTTTATTTTAACACTCTTACAACTTTGGAGACTGGAGGGATGGATGGTGCTAATTTTTGTTGTTTCTGTGCCCCCCTTTTGGTCAGGCTAGTGAGAGGATGCTGTTTGAGGTCGGGCATCTATCTCATTGCACTGATCTTAACCTCGATCACCTTTGGCAGCCTTTAGATACTATCAGCCTGTTTAGCGCTGATGCGCATGCCCAATGAGTGGCTAAACTCCAAAGCCCCTGGACGACGTGACCTATCACGAAACGCCGCGTAGGGTGGAGCGATGCGCTGAAGTCACCTTGTGTTGCTACTTATCGTTCAGCAGGACGGGTTGGTCTGTGTGCTACCGGCCGGCGCACCAGACAAACAAGGCTTGCTATTCCGTTTTTATATGCAAGCGCATTACTTTTTTACTTTTAATAAACCAGAAGATTTTACACTATGGAGCGTCTATCTCTTTTTCCGCTATGTATCCATCTGTGACCCCACTATGGTATGAGGAGAATTTTGATTATTAGGAGCCCTGCTGAGGAGTTGTGGAGATCGCCATATTATCCCCACTTCATACAGCAGCTGATCCATCTGATGTGCCCTGCAAGAATTCTGTGTACACAGGCTTCCCGTGATCCTCTGTAGTGGGGGATCATGGGCTTCTGGTAAGCAGTAACCCCTTACTCACCGGTGGTGGATTTCTCTCACAAGTCTCCTCACTTGCAAAGACACTTTTTATGGTTGGACTTTTCACTCATGTGGGATAACGCCTTGGGGTGTTTGTTGGATATTTTTCTGCGGTCAATTAATATTATTTTTGTTTATCACACTGTTGTTGGAATATTGGTGCCACATTCCCACACGAGGAGGTGGGATGCCCAATTTTTCATTATTATCAATGTGTACACCTTTTTTCACTTCAATCACCCACTAGGTTTTTGATCGTTTATTTGATCGATCAGTGCATGATCATATTTTTCACTTTTTATTTACCACGATTCTGTTTTCTAATTGTTGTAAACTGTATTTATGTTATTCAGGAGAATTGCTGCTATTTTTCACGTATTTATTTATTTATTAATCAATTTGTATGGGTTATAGGTTCACTATGTACTGTAGCGCAGTTTGATTTCTTTTTTTCTTGGATGGTGCTGAGCGTGGGTGGCAATGCGTTGTGGAGACTGGAGGGATGGATGGTGCTGGGCGTGGGTGCGATGCGTTGTGGAGACTGGAGGGATGGATGGTGCTGGGCGTGGGTGGCGATGTGTTGTGGAGACAGGAGGGATGGCAGGTGCTGGCGTGGGTGGCGATGCGTTATGGAGACTGGAGGGATGGATGGTGCTGGGTGTGGGTGGCCATGCGTTGCAGAGACTGGAGAGATGGATGGTGCTGGGCATTGGTGGCGATGCGTTGTGGAGACTAGAGGGATGGATGGTGCTGGAAGTGGCTGGTGATGCGTTGTGAAGACTGGAGGGATGGATGATGCTGGGCATGGGTGGCGATGCATTGTTGAGACTGGAGGGATGGATGGTGCTGGGCGTAGGTGGCGATGTATTGTGGGGACTGCAGGGATGAATGGTGCTGGGCATTGGTGGGGATGCGTTGTGGAGACTGGAGGGATGGATGGTGCTGGGCATGGGTGACGATGCATTATGAAAACTGGAAGGAGGGATGGGTGGTGCTGGGCATGGGTGGGGATGCATTGTGGAGACTGGAGGGATGGATGGGGCTGGGCGTGGGTGGCAATGCGTTGTGGAGACTAGAGGGATGGATGGTGCTGGGCGGAGATGCGTTGTGTAGACTGGAGGGCTGGATAGTGCTGGGCGTGGGTGGCGATGCGTTGTGGAGATTGGAGGGATGGATGGTGCTGGTGGGTGGCGATGCGTTGTGGAGACTGGGGGGATGGATGGTGCTGGTGGGTGGCGATGCGTTGTGGAGACTGGGGGGATGGATGGTGCTGGGTTAGGGTGGTGATGCATTGTGGAGACTGGAGGGATGGATGGTGCTGGATGTGGGTGGCTATGCATTGTGGAGACTGGAGGGATGGATGGTGCTGGGTGTGGGTGGCGATGCATTGTGGAGACTGGAGGGATGGATGGTTCTGGGCATTGGTGGGGATGCATTGTGGAGACTGGAGGGATGGATGGGGCTGGGCGTGGGTGGCAATGCGTTGTGGATACTGGAGGGATGGATGGTGCTGGGCGGAGATGCGTTGTGTAGACTGGAGGGCTGGATGGTGCTGGGCGTGGGTGGCGATGCGTTGTGGAGATTGGAGGGATGGATGGTGCTGGGCGTGGGTGGCTATGCGTTGTGGAGACTGGAGGGATGGATGGTGCTGGGCGTGGGTGGCTATGCATTGTGGAGACTGGAGGGATGGATGGTGCTGGGTGTGGGTGGCGATGCATTGTGGAGACTGGAGGGATGGATGGTTCTGGGTATTGGTGGGGATGTGTTGTGGAGACTGGGGGGATGGATGGTACTGGACGTGGGTGGAGATGCGTTGTGGAGTCTGGAGGGATGGATGGTGCTGGGCATGGGTGGCTATGCGTTGTGGAGACTGGAGGGATGGATGGTGCTGGGTTTGGGTGGCGATGCATTGTGGAGACTGGAGGGATGGATGGTGCTGGGCATTGGTGGGGATGCGCTGTGGACACTGAAGGGATGGATGGTGCTGGGCGTGGGTGGCGAGGCATTGTGGAGACTGGAGGGATGGATGGTGCTGGGCATTGGTGTGGATGTGTTGTGGAGACTGGAGGGATGGATGGTGCTGGGCGTGGGTGGCAATGCATTGTGGAGACTGGAGGGATGGAGTAGATGCTGGGTGAAGATGAAGATGACTCTGGGTGGGGATGAGAGTTACAGTGAAGAGGCTCTCCAAAATGTAACTTTCATCTGCACCCAGAGTCATCCATTTTCACAATGCAACTCAATTATACCAGTTTGTCAGCCTCAGGGTGTCCCATCCAAGAAGGAGATAAAGTCCAAATAAAATCTACAGGGGGCACAGTACTGCAGCAGCACACTATAATTTTTCCGACTTACCCTTCATGCTGCACGCTCGGATCTATCTGCATGCACCTGTTATTGCTGTGTCCACGTGCAACGTTGATGAGCTGGCCACTCCCCCTGCCAATCATATTCTAAGCAAACCCAGCAGGCTCCGCCTCTGCACGGAATGGATGAGGAGTGAGCGCTGGCCACGATCACCTGCTGCTGGGGATGTTTCCAGTCTGAAAGACGACGTCGGCTGGTGCTCGGGTAGCGGACTTGTTAAATTTCATTGCTGTGTGCAGACTACTTAAAAAATGCGGGGGGCGGTTGCTGGGGTGAAAGTGAAAGTAGGCGGTGGAGGCTTGTCTTATTTATACTTCTTTGCAGCAGCACGCAGATTAGCGGCGGAGCTGGTACAAGATTGATTTCATGTTCTGCTGTAGGGGGGAGCAGGAGCCCTGGCCGGCTGGGCCCCTAGGGACACTCGAGCCCCTTACATGAGTACTGCCTGTACCCCCCTGATGGTGGCCCTGACTGGGGCCACCATGTGTAGCCACTTCCTTAACCCCCATCCATACTGTCGCCGTTACTCTGGTATCCACCCTATGGCTGGTACTAGCACTGGCACTGTTCTTCATCTGTTAGAATCTCTTCTTATTCTTACACTTCTCTCTGAACACACCGCTGCTTTCCTTCAGAGAAGCAACCAGCTTCTCCTGCTTTTTCAATGCCTCCTCCAGAGACTTCAGTTTGGAGACTTGCCTCTTACTGTTTCCAGACTTACTATGCAGGGATTTATTTTTCCTGAGAGCAAGTTTCTGTTCCTCCTTAGCAATGCGGCAAAGTCTGTTCACCACTCTATCCTGGAAGACTGATAGAGACTCCCCTTGCATAGGGACAGGCCCAGGGTCCATTGCAGCTTGAGCACATGGTGTAGGCCTCAGTGCCTCTGGAGAGACTCCACCTTCATCTTCCCCAACATGGTCTATGCTTGCCTTGGAAAAGCCTTTATTAGAGGCCCCAGGCTTGCTGATTCTTTCAGCTGAGATCACAGCAGAGTTAGCCAACAGCACCATCTGGTGGAGAAGCTCCTCTGGTGCAGCGACTGATGTGACTGGCTTAATGTGGCTGGCTTCTCTGTACAGCACTGCGGTATATGTCAGAGCTATAAAAATGTATAATAATAATAGTGTGTGACT
The DNA here is from genome assembly GCA_037952835.1 of Lithobates septentrionalis. NCBI lineage: Eukaryota > Metazoa > Chordata > Amphibia > Anura > Ranidae > Lithobates > Lithobates septentrionalis. Next base: position 486,800 of record JBBDGP010002080.1, on the reverse strand, counting down.
GTGGGGGGACTTTAGAGTGTAAGCTCCTCTGGTACAGAGACTGATGTGACTGGCTCAAGGTCCATTCTGTACAACAATGTGGTATACACTATATTACCAAAAGTATTGGGACGCCTGCCTTTACACACACATGAACTTTAATGGCATCCCAGTCTTAGTCCGTAGGGTTCAATATTGAGTTGGCCCACCCTTTGCAGCTATAACAGCTTCAACTCTTCTGGGAAGGCTGTCCACAAGGTTTAGGAGTGTCTATGAGAATGTTTGACCATTTTTCCAGAAGCACATTTGTGAGGTCAGGCACTGATGTTGGATGAGAAGTCCTGGCTCACAATATTGAACCCTATGAAATAAGACTGGGATGCCATTAAAGTTCATGTGTGTGTAAAGGCAGGTGTCCCAATACTTTTGGTAATATAGTGTATGTCAGAGCTATATACATGAATAATAACGAAGATAATAATAATTGAAAATAATTATCCATGCATTTTACTAACAATTCAATGAAATCATTAAGTGCTTATATGCTAATGTTAGGTTCTTTATACAATAACAGGTTCACATGCTAGAATGACTTGGCAGAAACATATAGCAGGAACAGGCTGCTCTCCTCTGGAACCTTGGATTAACTTGCTATGGACCATACAAAAAGTTAAGTGGGGTACACACTATAAGAAAATCGGGCGAACGTCCGTCCGATTTTTTTTTTTTTTTTTCTCGATGTTTCACAGCAAATCGGAAACGATAAAAGAATTTGTACGAAAATTCTCGTACGACAAAGGCTTTTTTTGATTTTTCTTGTATGAAAATCATATGAAAACAGTACAGATTAAGCGAAAATTGTTTGTTCTGTTCCCGTACGAGAAAAATTTTGGAACCTATCCCTTCGGGAATTTTCGTAGGAAAATTCGGAAACGGCTGTCGAAAGTTGTGTACACACTATACGAATATCGTATGAAAATTCTTTGGACGAAAATGTTTACCCGATTTTCTTATAGTGTGTACAAGTCTTTAGTCTCTTGTATTACAGTGAAGTATTTGGGAGTCTTGAGGTTGGTCAAGCTAAAAAGGTGTCCAGAAATAGCAGAAATGAATGTCTCTTGTAACTAAATGTGTGCTGATCGAGCAATTGCCAACAATATGTAAAATGTTTCCTGTTTGGGAGGGTGCAACATGGCAACTGTTAAGGATCAGAGCCTAAAAGTTTCTTGTTTTGATCAGGAGGTCAGATCTTAGGAAACTACTGCCATTTTGAAGGCCCTCCATGCATGCTAATCTCTCTACTTTCTAATATTTACTTTTACTTTGTAGCGATAACCCCCCGGGGGGGCTGCTGGGAATATACCCTTACTTAAGGTGACCAGATTTTTAAAATGGAATCCGGGGACATATTTTTTTTTTTACTAGTAATGGCAACAATCGACGACTCTTTGCCCGTCGCCCCTGCCGCCGCCCGCCTCACAGCCTGTCAAGTCTAAAGCCCCATACACACTATCAGATTTTCTGATGATTTTTTCCTTCAGATTTACCAAAACCATATAATATGAGGTCAAACCTTAGGAGTTTCAATTTGTATGCAATCAGGCAGGCCCTTGCACTACATGGTTTTGGTAAATCTGAAGACAAAAATCAGCAGAAAATCTGATAGTGTGTGTGGGGCTTTACTCTTCGGGCCCAGGCTACTACTGGGTGGGGAGCAGAGGAAGATCACTCCACCAGGGAAGGCAAGGAGATAAACAGGCAGGCGGCTGGCCGGGACTTGAGCCAAGGCAGAAGAACATGCGAGTGGAGCTGAATGGGCATGCGCTCGAAACTGAAGAAATAGTCCCTCCGCTCCGACCAGCACATGATCATCAGAAAGGGGCACAGATAATGGAAAAAAATAACCCCCCATAAGCTAGTAGGAGTGTCAGAGGAGAGGGGGGGGTGCAATTCAGATTTTTTTTTTAAATTCTGCACGGGCTGTCTTTGAAATTGCCCCAGCCCCTGTTCGAATCCAATCCGGGGACAAAACTGGGGACAGACTTGGTCCAGGGACAGTGTCCTCAATCCGGGGACTGTCCCCAGAAACCGGGGATGTCTGGTCACCCTACCCTTACTAGTACAGAGGCTGCCAGCCACAAGCACAGTTTCATGCCCCTGACAATAATGGTTCCATCTTTGGGATGTCTTTTTAGAATTTATTGCTGAGGAACTTAAACAGGAGAGGGGTTCAGGATACCCCAAAAACGATAATAGCAATCAATGAGAGGATGAACTTCTTACAGGAGAGAGAAACCCCAACAGGAACAGCACACACCAGTCCAAAATCAGGTCTTACTCACAATGTCCCAGGAGCTGTCAGCCACCCAGCACCCCCAGGTAGATCCTCAGTGGATCCTTCTCCAAACCAGGACTTCAGGACAGTGCCCTCCAGTAAAAGTCCATTAGCAAACTCCTCCAGGCCTTCAGACTAGTTCCCGCTGAGGCCCTGACTGCAATGTCTTGTCTCGGTAGCTCTTTCCTAGGGGCAGCAGCCCCTGGAGAACTGGAACCCTACCTGAAGAGGAAAGAACACTCTGGAAAGGCCTCCCAAACATTTATAACCTCCCCACAGCCACCTTTTTTAGATGCCTCCTTCCAGAGATTGGCTGGGGCATGACAACTATTCATGCTGGTCATTTGACTCTCCCTGCCCTATATTCTGGAAGCTTTCAGAAGCAGGTGAGAGGAACAAAAACACCCAGCTAGGAAACCCTGATCAGACAAAAACAATCAACTGCTGCTCCACTCACCACAGTGAAACCAAAAACGAAACTGAAACCAGCAGCCTAACCAGACTAGGGCACTACAACTTTTTAACTCTTCAAAATAAACTTTCACAGCTTTTACCACAAGCAGAGGTTGTTGCTTTCATAACATCAGAGTGTAAGCGCTTCTGGTACAGACACTGATGTAACTGGCTCAGTGTTCTCTGTACTGCACTGTGGTATATGGCAGAGCTATATAGATGTATAATAATAATAATAGTGTGTGACTGTAGGGGGGGGGGGGGGTTAGAGTGTAAGCTCTTCTGGTACAGACACTGATGTGTCTGGCTCAGTGTTCTCTGTACTGCACTGTGGTATATGTCAGAGCTGTATAAATGTATAATAATAGAAGTGTGTGACTGGTGGGGGGGGGGGGGGGGCATTAGAGTGTAAGCTGTAGTGTAGACACTGATGAGACTGGCTCAGTGCTTTCTGCACAGCACTGCGGTATATGTCAGAGCTGTATAGATGTATGATGTTAGTAGTGTGTGAAGGGGGGGCATAAGAGTGTAAGCTCCTCTGGTGCAGGGACTGATATATAATATAAATCTTTATCTAAATAGATTCTTCACACCGCTCCTGTTTGTTTCTCTCTGCAGGGTATGGTAAGACGAAGGCGATCGTCCATCACCGTCCTCTCCATCTCTCTGTGCTTCACCTTGTCTCTCCTCTCCTATATCCTTTATGAGAGTGAGCCTATAGGCGACCTTCCAGACCTCCATCACCCATTCCCGGCCAATCTTAGCTCTCCCCCGTCTCTTCGCCGATCAACCACTCTTTACGACGCAAACTTCAGCTTCTATCTAAACCTGTCGGAATATACCAGGTGGTACCCTGCCCTCCAGAAGTACAGGTGCCGAGCTGTTATAGGCCTCTTTGGATACTGCGAGACCCAGGAGCCGTTGATCCTTCTAGCGGTGAAGTCCCATCCGGCCAACAAAGAGAGACGTGAATCTCTCAGGAAGACATGGGCCAGAGAGAGAAAGCTGGGAGGATATCACTTAAAGAGGGTGTTTCTGGTGGCCAGTTCTGGGCTGAGGAGGCAGATGGAGAGGTTGATTGAGGAGGCTTCCACCCACAGGGACATCATTCTCTGGGACTTCATAGAGAGCCACCATAACTTGTCTCTGAAAGAACGATGTTTTCTCGAATGGCTACACTACCGGTGTCCAGAGGCTACCTACATATTTAAAGGTAAGGGACCACCTAGAGGTGTGCTGTATGTAGAAGTAAAATTGAACTACTGTTGAGTATACATTAACCACTCGATCTCCAGAAGGTTCTACCCCCGTCATGACCAGGCCATTTTTTGCTATTCAGCACTGCGCTATATTAACTGGTAATTACTCAGTCATGCAACACTGTACCCAAATAAAACTTATATACATTTTTTTTGCACAAATAGAACTTTCTTTTGGTGGTATTTGATTACCTCTGGGTTTTTATTTTGTATTATATTAATAAAAAGTCTGAAAATTAAAAAAAAAAAAAGATATTTTGTACTCTCTGTTATAAAACATTCAATAGAATCCAATTTATTTCATAAATTTAGACTGAAATGTATTGGTAAAAAAATAAATAAGTGTATATTAATTCAGGGTTGTGGAAATTAAAAAAAAAAAAGACTTGTCAAAACGACTAAATCGGGGTCCCAATCTACCTGCCCCTCATGTCCCTCCCTCACCTCTGCGCCCCCTGTGCAGTGCTCACCTCTGCTCCCCCTGTCCAGTGCTCACCTCTGCGCCCCCCGTCCACTGCTCCCCTCTGCGCCCCCCGTCCAGTGCTCACCTCTGCGCCCCCCGTCCAGTGCTCACCTCTGCGCCCCCCGTCCAGTGCTCACCTCTGCGCCCCCCGTCCAGTGCTCACCTCTGCACCCCCTGTCCAGTGCTCACCTCTGCGCCCCCGTCCAGTGCTCCCCTCTGCGCCCCCGTCCAGTGCTCCCCTTTGCGCCCCCTGTCCAGTGCTCCCCTCTGCGCCCCCTGTCCAGTGCCCCCCTCTGTGCCCCCTGTCCAGTGCTCCCCTCTGTGCCCCCTGTCCAGTGCTCCCCTCTGCGCCCCCTGTCCAGTGCTCCCCTCTGCGCCCCCTGTCCAGTGCTCCCCTCTGCGCCCCCTGTCCAGTGCTCCCCTCTGCGCCCCCTGTCCAGTGCTCCCCTCTGCGCCCCCTGTCCAGTGCTCTCCTCTGTGTCCCCTGTACAGTGCTCTCCTCTGCGCCCCCTGTCCAAAAAACATGTGCAATTTGTTTCGGTCCAAATACAAATTTGTTTCATTTCGGTCCGAATACAATTTTTGGGTTATTCACAGATTTGGATGTATCTGAATCTGAGTCTGAATATGAATGAAATAGAAACGAATAATAAATTAATTTTATTTATTTGTTTTCTAATGAATTTCAAATTTTCAGAACGATTTGAATTTGGATCGGTTGAAAAATGATCGGCCAATTTGAATTCTGTGTGAAGAATAGCTGGTTGTAAAAAAAAATACCCTTCGGGTCTGGTATGGATTCTAAGGGAAACCCCACGCCAAGATTAAAAAACAATAAAAAAAATGGCATTCGGTCACCCCCAAAATCCATAACAGACCCTTATCCGAGCATGCAGGTCAGGAAAGGGGGGGGGGAATGAGTGAGCACCCCCCCTCCCTGAACCATACCAGGCCCCATGCCCTCAACATGGGGGAGTGCTGTGGGGCAGGGGGGCTTTGTCAAAAACAAAAAAAACAGTAGAGGGTTTTTGACAAGTCAGTTAATTAAAAAAATTTAAAAAAAATTAAGAAACAATGTCCCCCCCCCATGTAGATCCATCGTCAATCACGGCACTGCCGCCACCGCTGGACACGAAAAAAAATTGCTCCGCTGTCAGCTAAGGCTAACCGCCTAATGCAGGCTCCGCCATTTGACAGTTCTTATATAGGTAAGGGGCAGAGCCACCTGGAGACACCGCCCCCCTTGTGACATCACCAACTCAGCATGCACCAGTCAGTGACATCAAAAGGGGACGGGCCACCAGGTGACACCACCAGGTGGCCCCACCCCTTACCTATTTAAGAACTGTCAAACGGTGGAGGAGGCAGTTAGCAGTCAGCCGTCCTCGCAGGCTGAGCGTTTTTTTTAATTTCGGGTCCGGCGGTGCAGCAGGTGTAATGATTGGCGACAGATCTACATCAGGGGACATTTTTTATTTTTTTAATAAAGGAATTGTCACAAACCTGTGTACTGTTTTTAATTTTTGACACTTTTTTTGGTGAATAAGTAGGGGTAAAATGTACCCCTACTCATTCACATGGGGGGGGGTCCTTGATCAGGGGCCCACAGACCCTCACAGCCCAGGGTTGTTGGGAAAAGGCCCTTGTCCCCATCTACATAGGGGGACAAGCTGCCTTGGGGTAGGGTGCCCCCCCGCCCCAAAGCACCCCCCTAATGTTGAGGGCATGTGGCCTGGTATGGTTCAGGAAGGGGGGGAGCTCGCTCGTCTCCCCCTTTCCTCACCTGCCGGGCTGCATGCTCAAATAAGGGTCTGGTATGGATTTTGGGGGGACTCCACACTGTTTTGTTTTGGTTTTTTTTGGTGTGGGTTCCCCTTAAAATCCATACCAGACCCGAAGGGCATTGTTTTGTTTACGTTTCAGCTGTCAGAGGGGAAGCTCGCTTTCAGCTGATGAGTCATCGGTTGCTAAGGAAGCGGCGTCTGGCTTCCCGACCTGCTGATTAACAACCAGCTGTTCTTCACACCGAAATGGAATTGGTCGATCATTTCTCGGCTCTCAGTTCACCCACTTGAGGCCGCATGGCAGCTTGTGCTGGGCAGGGGCAGCGGCCCCTTCCCCAACTGGACCTCTCCTCTCTGGAAAAAGACCCAGATCCCATATGCTCACTAAATATACATACCAACACCTAGCATGCTTAGGTGCACCACTCCCTGTAATTAGCTGAGGAGGCATTTATATTCATGTTACTGCTCTGCATGGGTCACTCCTGTTCATCCAGCACTTTCCAAAGCTGCCTGGATACAGAGGAGCCAATCTGAGTCACACAAGATAACTGCTCTAAGCAATTGAAGCTTTCTGTTAAGCAGACAAGCTGATATGTTTTACCTATCAGTCGTCTGTTAAGCAGGAGACTACACTGTTGTAGCACCCTCTAGTGCTAGAAATGTATATAGGTTTTTTCTAGCACAGGTAAATGTATGCAGGCTTGTCTGGCAGTTAAGCCTGTGTGTTTTGTCCTGGGTTGGCAGAAATCCAGGGAGAGCTGGATGACTCACAGGCAGCATCACTGAGACCTCCCCCTACTTCTCGAAAGTTCTGGTGCCTTCTAGAAGAATGGGAGAGGAGGTGAGGTGGAGTTGCCTGGAGTATTTTGAGGGCCCTGACCAATCCCCAACTTGGATTCGCATGGGGCAGGCCCCCTCAAATACTCAGGGTCAGCCCAGCTGGGGAGAAATTGTGTTCGGGGGAAGCTGGAGATGGAGTGTTAGGCTGCAGTGGCTTTTGAGGGAGCTCCCCAGTCTGGGAGGGGTGAGCTTGGGACTGGGCTCAGGTGCAGATGGGACCTTCCTAAAACCTTGGAGCTGTCCTGGACTGGAGGCACAGGAGCAGTGAGAGTACAGTGGGAGAACCCTGCCGGGCAAGTCTCCAAGCTGAACAAGGAACAGCCAAGAGAGCTGGTGAGTGATACATAGTCAGGAGGACTGGGGGGCACGCCTGAGAGGACTAGGATGGAGCAGTCTGGTCTGGGATGGGTGCAGAGCTAGTCAAGAGGACTGTGGTGGCACGGGTAGTGGAAAGAGGCAGCTGCAGCCAGGAGGGATGGCAGGGCCTGAAGAGGTGGTGCTGGGAGCAGTAGCCACATGTGGGACAGCTAGCACTAAGGACTACCTATTGTTGCTGCACCATAGGGGCCCGTGGTCCCTGCCTACAAAGGGCATTTGCATGGGCCTGGCTGAGTCAGTGTCAGGCCCCCCAAACACAGTGCTAGCTGGACCTGGGAGTGATAGTCTGCAAGCAAGTGTATGTGCTGGAGGTGAAAAGAAGAGGCTGTATATACCGGTGGTGTATATAGTTCAGTCCCTAAATTTACTATCTTCAATCAAGTGGGCATCCCATATGTACCCCCATCCCTATCCAATTTCTGTTCCCCTAATAAAACAGAACATACTACAAGGACTGTTTCCTAGCTGAAGTGTGTCTGAAAATTCATGTGCCTTACTGTTCAGGGTGGGAGATGGACCACAATCACCAGCGGCCCCTACGGGGGTACCGCTACACTATACTGAACTATCTACATCTTAGCACCTATCAGGGAGGCTGCTACATCACTTTAACACTAACCCTACTTGTAACCCTAAAACTAATCCTCACACTGACCCTTCCTGTAACATGAACGCTGACCCTCGGGTTTTTCCCAGTCGATCAGCTATAGCCGATGTTCTGTCGATATGTGCCCGCCGTCGAAAAGTGCCCGCGCATGCGCAGAACGTAAGGGCGCTCAGCTGATTTCCCGATCAGCTGGCGTGACGTCACCATAGCGCATGCGCACATCGTAGGAGCCTTTTTTCGACGGGAGATACCATTTCACTGACACAATTTAATGCCATGCAAACAGCGGAGGGACACCGTATTTAGCTTTCAATTGTGCCCGTGAAATGGTATCTCCCATTGGAAAAACCCTCCTATGATATGCGCTATGGTGACGTCACTACAGCTGATCGGCAAATAAGCTGGCGTGCCCTTCCGTTCTGCGCAGGCACAAATCGATAGAACACCGACAGCACCGATCATTGCATTTTGATGGAGGGGAAGTCTCCCCACCGTCAGAACACAATAGCACAGTGGGGGGGGGGGGGTATCTTTTTTTCCCATTTAACTCATTGCTTCAAGAAAAAAAAAGAGTCCCTGTAACATTACCACCATCCTGCCCCAGTCCCCCAATGACTTTAGATGAGATCTGGGCCCTAGACAGTTCTTTGTGAAAAGGGAGGAGTGTTCGAAGATTTAGCATTATGTCAAAATGCCTTTTTTTCTGATAGAATACGACTTTATAGAAATTAATTTTGAAACTGGAAAGAATGAAATGTAGCCATGCCCCTGTAGGAGTTTTGTGATAAAATTAAATCTCAAATATAATGAATATAAAACAGAACATGTATATAATGAGTAGAAACACAGGTGAGAAAGTCCCCAAAGGTGAAACAATCCTATGGTAAACATTCATGGAGTCCACCACGAAAAGTTGTTGCTCAGAAGTGGGGTACAAAGGCCTCAGCAGGCATGTAGAGCATCAGGGATAGTGTGTCCTCTTACCGGAAATAGTGGACTCAAATGTCAGCGACAACGAATTGATCAAGCGAGGACAGCCCGATCAGAAGATTTCCAAAATGATCCAGGGAATCCAAAGAGCTCCAAGAAAGAATCCAGGGAATCGTGCGGGTAACCGTGAGGCTGGAACTCAGATGTTAAGCAGCCAGACTGGAAAGCCAAAAACTCTCATCCGAAGGGCTGATTACAAGATCACATTGTTGAGTCATCAAAGAGTTCACATTCTTCACTTCTCTCAAAAGTGGTACCAGTGGAGTGGACTCAACAGTGTGATCTTGTAATCAGCCCTTCAGACGAGAGTTTTTCCCCATTTTCTCCTCTCACAGAACGGCGCTCTGCCTTGTTTACATAGGCAGACCACCATTCTACCTCTCCTGTCAACGATTGGCAGGTCTCGGCGGACATCGCTGTGTCCAATCAGGGCGGGAGCGGGTCACCGGCGGCGCACGTGCGCTGCACAGACCCAATGCACTAAATCACGTACAGGTGATTTCGCGCAGGAGGGCCGCCCTGTTGCAATATATCTGTGTGGGGCGGTCCAGAAGGGGGTTAAAGTGTTACTAAACCCAGGAGCCTGCAGTCACTATATCTGGTCTCCCACAGTACACAGAACATGAAAATGCAATAGTTTTAGTAAATTTAAACTGCTAAATACTTTTTATCATCAGCAGTATATAGCAGTCTTGTGACTTCTATCCTTGTCTGGTTAAAGCTTGTAGGAGGAGTTTCCATCCTACTCTAACTGTCCTATGGGGCTGCAGGCCCCCTGACCCTCTATCTGGACAGTGCTGATTGGCCCTGTGCTGATCACATGCACCCTCCCAAGAAAAAAAAAAACTCTCTAGCAATGCACACCAAACTGAGCATGTGTAGAGTGACTCCAAAAGCTCTATCTTATCAAGAGATGGATTGGGGACAGAGGAAGAAGGGGAGTATCAGAGAAGACAGGATCAAACAGCCTTTTTACTCAATGCAGAGGATTAACAAGCATGTTTTACTGGATATACAGACTGATTTTACTGTTGTGGGTTTAGTAACAGTTTAAATTGCCGACCAGGCATTTTCTGGCACTTTTTGTTTACAAGTTTAAATCAGTATCTTTTGCTAGAAAATTACTTATAACCCCCGAACATACGTTTTTGTTTTTTTTTTTCACAGAGACCCTAGGGAATAAAATGGCGATTGTTGCAATCTTTTATTATGTAACACAGTATTTGCGCAACAGTTTTGCAAGCGCAATTTAAGGAATAAAAAAAAAAAAAAAACACACAATAGTTACCCCAATTTTTTTGTATAATCTGAAAGATTATGTTACAACGAGTAAACAGATACCTAACATGTTAGGCTTTAAATTGCGCACACTCTTGGAATGGTGACAAACTACGGTACTTAAAAATCTCCTTAGACGACGCTTTAAACGCCTTTACAGGTTACCAGTTTAGAGTTACAGAGGAGGTGTAGTGCTAGAATCATTGCTCTCGCTCTAACGTCTGTAGCGATACCTCACATGTGTGGTGCGAACACAGTTTACATATGCGTGTGCGACTTACGTATGTGCTCACTTCTGCGCACGAGCATGGAGGGGTGGAGGTGCTTACATTTTTTATTATTATTATTTATTTTACTTTTTATTTTTGCAATGTCCCCTTAATTTTTTCTTTTTATTTATAACTTTTATTCCTATTACAAGGAATGTAAACATCACTTGTAATAGAAATAAGGATGACAGGTCCTCTTTATGAAGAGATCTGGGGTCAAAAAGACTTTAAAAGCAAAAAGCAGAAAAAAAAAATAAATAAAACTAAAACTTTTTGATCTTTCTCTTTTAAAAAAAAAAAATTATTATCTTCCAGCCTGGACTGGAAGTGACGCCATAACGTCGCTCCAGTCCTCCAAGGCTATAGAGTCGATCAAAGAATGTTAACACTTTGCCTATTGGAGCACTGCTGGATCGTTTCTTGGGGCCAACCGGTGGAAACGGTAAGCTCGAGAAATACCGGCGAGTGCCAGGTGGGTGGAACCGTTCCAGCGGCTCATGAGCTGCTCGGATTGGTTTCTTGAGAAAAAAAAACGGTACCCGGGTTACGGGTTATGGCTGATATCTTCAGCCATAATCTCGGTAAACCACTTGCAGACCGCAAAGTATGTATACGTATTGCGGTCGGCAAGTGGTTTATGTTTGCAGAAAGTTTTACAAAAAGTTGCAATTCTGAAAGATTTCCCTCTTATTTCCTTTCACAGGTGATGATGATGAATTTGTGAACCCACATGCCTTGGTGTCCTACATTCACTCCTCTCCTTGGGAATATCGACTTCACATCCATGGCCAACTGCAAATCCACGCACCTCCTGAGCGCTGGGGAAAGTACGCTGTGCCCTTCTCCGTCTATCCCCATGCCTACTACCCTGCATTTGTCTCTGGTGGTGGTTTCCTCCTCCCATCGGAGTTAGTGCCATCTCTTCACTGGGCGGCGTCTATTATTCCTATCTTCCCGCTGGACGATGTCTTCTTCGGGTTCCTAGCTATGGCAGCCAAGGTTAATTTCCATCATGAGCCAAGGTTCCATTCCTTTGGCCTGAAGAGTGATGACAACTGCCGATATGCAGATGTTCTGGTTGCCCATGGCCTAACTCCATATCGACTTCTGCAAGTGTGGAAGGAACTACCGTATTTGCAACCTTGTCCACCAGAACTAGACAAAGATGAAGAGGAGGAGGGAAAGAAGAAGAAAAAGAAATTGAAAATGAAAGACCAATAGCCCCAAGTCCCACTTTTTTCATCCTGCAGAGAGAACAGACTGGTAGTTCATTCTTATGTGTGTCACCTTATGGAGGGCAGAGAGGGCCTCATAGCTACCTCTACATGTGTCACCCTATGGAGGAAAGACAGTCTCCTAGTTTCCTTCTGTCTGGGTCACCCTACTGAGGAAGGAGAACCTCATATTTCCCTTCTGTCTGTGTCACCCTATGGAGGGCAGAGAGCCTGAAAATTCCCTTCTGTCTATGTCACTCTACAGAGGATGGACAGTCTCATAGTTCCAATCTGTCTGTGTCACCCTATAGAGGATGGAGAGCCTCATAGCGCCCTTCTGCCTGTGTCACCAGAGAATGGAAAGCCCCAAAGTCCCCTTCTGTCCGTGTCACTGGAGAATGGAAAGCCCCATAGTTCCTATCTGTCTGTGTCATCCCATGTAGGAAAGAGAATCCCAAAGCCCCCTACTGTATGTGTCACCTTATAGAAGATGGAGAGCCACATAGTTCGCTTCTGTCTGTGTCACCCTACGGAGGGCAGAGAGCCTCAAATTTCCCTTCTGTCTGTGTCACCCTGCAGAGGACGGAGAGCCTCATAATTCTCTGCTGTCTGTTCACCTTATGGAGGATGGAGAGCCTCATAGCCTTCTTCTGTCTGTGTCATCAGAGAATTGAAAGCCCCATAGTTCCCTTCTGTCTGTGTCACCCTATGAAGGATTGAGAACCCCATAGTTCCTTTCTGTATGTGTCACCCTACGGAGAGAGGAAGCAGTCTTAAATTCCCCTTCTATATTGCCTCACCCTATGGAGGATGAAGAGCCTCATAGCTCCCTTCTGTCTGCATCACTCCACAGGAGGAGGAATAGACTGGTAATGATGAATACATAGTTATTATATATGTATTTTGGAGTATAATTTATTCATATATATGTATATGTGTAGAAAAAAAAACATTTTCCAATGTGGAAAATGTAATAAATTGAAGGTTTACTGTATATTTATATTTTAGCAAAGATAAACCTATACCTGTGAATGTGATATCCGTCACTTGTGAAAGTCATACTTTTATCCAAAAATGTTTTCTCGGGTATATTCTTCCCTATACAGGAACCCCGACTGATATCTACCTTGGACGTAATATGTATAACCAGTATTTCATCTAAGTACCCCAGATGTACCTTGTATGACCGGTATTCTATCTAAGTACCCTGGACGTATCTTGTATGACCTGTATTTTATCTAAGTACCCTCGACGCACCTTGTATGACTGGTATTCTCTTTAAGCACCCTGGATGTACCTTTTATGCCCAATAATGCATCTAAATACATTCAATGTTACCTGTATGCCCAGTATTTTATCTAAGTACCTTGGTCATACCTTGCATGCCTAGTATTTTATCTAAGTATCTTGGACATACCTTGTATGCCCTGTATTTCCTCCCCTACTGCGGGTCACTTGTTAGAACCCAGAGCTGAACCAGCAAACTCTGCTGTGTTTGGCAGTATCTCTTCTTACTGAGCCACCTGAAATGCCAGGCAGCTCCCTGTCTAATCCCTTAGGCAACCTTGCCTTATGTCTTGTTTCTCTTGAACCTTGAACTCTTTGCTCCTCCCTTGAACTTCCTATTTAAGTCATGCCTGGGACTTCCTGTTGCCAGATTATTGTGCTATTTCCAGCCAATATCTCACTCTTGTCACTCCTTCTGCTGTCCGTATCTTCGCTACCACTCATTATCGACATTTTGCTTGTCCCTTGATTACATTTCTGCTTGATCCTTACCTGCAACCACTTGTTACTGACCTTTGGCTTGTTTACTGACTATACTTCTGCTTGATCCCTACCTGCAACCACTTGTTACTAACCCTTGACTTGTTTACTGACTACACTTCTGCTTGATGCCTACCTGCATATATCTGCTACTAGACTCTGACTTGTTCACCTCCTGGTGGGGCGATCTTGAGGACCGCAACCTGGTATTAACATGCATCAAAACTCATCTCCATCGGCAGGAGCTCTGGCGAATAATGGTGAGTGCTTAGACCCCCGCACCTCTCGGGTGAGCACACGTCATCTGCCAGGGTGACCTGCTTGTATACCTATCCTGCAGGTTGGTGGGAGCCTCTCTACTGATAAAGCTACTGGTCTCTAAGCCTAACTCCTGACTGTGAGACCGCTATAACCAGCAGATCACCAGGACCCATTGTCACTTTGACTACTGGATCCCACTCCATGTATCAGAAGGTGTTCCTGTGTAAATGTTTGCAGGTTTCATCAATCATTATGTTGTAACGTTATTATTGTTACAATGTATTTTGACTAGTTATTTATATACAGATCAAAGAAGTGTCTTTGGAGCTAAACATTACCAGTTGAGCAACCTCAGAACTTGGTAAATAAAAGTTATTTCTTTTAATGAAAATTGTACCAACGTAATCCTATAGTTAACCCCCATTAAACTTAATTCGTTAATTGCTAATTATTTTTTTACCTTATTTATAAAATGTCAGCTTTTTGCAACATGTAATCTAAACAGTGCCTTGCTTTCATTTCTAATTGCCCTCCAAAATTGAAGGTTTACCGGAAACAACATTTTCATGTAATTATACATTGCTCAAAAAAATGAAAGGAACACTTTTTTTGAGGATAGCATCAAGTCAGTAAAACTCCTGAGATATTGATCTGGTCAGTTAAGTAGCAGAGGGGGTTGTTAATCAGTTTCAGCTGCTTTGGTGTTAATGGAATTTACAACAGATGCACCTCCAATATAGGAATGGTTTTACAGGTGGAAGCCACTGATATTTTTTCCCTACTCATATTTTCTGACCGTTTTTCACTAGTTTTGCATTTGGCTAGAGTCAGTGCCACTACTGGTAGCATGAGGCGATATCTGGACCCTATAGAGGTTGCACAGGCAGTCCAACTCCCCCGGGATGGCACATCAATACGTGTCATTGCCAGAATGTTTGCTGTATCCCCCAACACAGTCTCATGAGCATTGAGGAGATTCCAAGAGACACCCTAGGAGAGCTGGACAGGGCCGTAGAAGGTCCTTAACTCATCAGCAGGACCGGTATCTGCTCCTTTGTGCAAAGAGGAACAGGATGAGCACTGCCAGAGCCCTACAAAATGACCTCCAGCAGGCCACCGGTGTGAATGTCTCTGACCAAAAAATCAGAAACACACTTCATGAGGGTGGCCTGAGGTCCTCTAGTGCTCACTGATCGGCACCGTGGAGCTTGATTGGTATTTGCCATTGAACACCAGAATTGGCAGTTCTGCCACTGGCGCCCTGTGCTTTTCACAGCTGAGAGCAGGTTCACCCTGAGCACATGTGACACAAGTGAAAGGGTCCGGAGAAGCCGTGGAGAACGTTATGCTGCCTGTAACATCGCTTAGCATGACCGGTTTGGTGTTGGGTCAGTGATGGTCTGGGAAGGCATATCCATGGAGGGTAGCACAGACCTCTAAAGGCTAGATAATGGCACCCTGACTGCCATTAGGTATCGGGATGAAATCCTTGGACCCATTGTCAGACTCTACGCTGGTGCAATGGGTCCTGGGTTCCTCCTGGTGCACGATAATGCCTGGCCTCATGTGGCGAGAGTATGCAGCCAGTTCCTGGAGGTTGAAGGAATTGATACCATTGAATGGCCCCCACGCTCACCTGACCTAAATTCAATAGAGCACTTCTGGGACATTATGTTTCGGTCCATCCGACGCCACCAGGTTGCACCTTTTAGTCTATTCAGGAGCTCAGTGATGTCCTGGTCCAAATCTGGGAGGAAATACCCCTGTACACCATCCGTTGTCCCATTAGGAGCATGCCCCGACATTGTCAGGCATGCATACAAGCACGTGGGGGGCCATACAAACTACTGAGGACCATTCTGAGTTGCTGCAATGACATTTCAGGAAAACGGAATCGCCTGCTGCATCATTTTTTCACTTCGATTTTTGGGGTGTCTTTGAATTCAGCCCTCTGTAGGGGGATAATTTTCATTTCCATCAAATGATGTGGCATCCTTTCGTTCATAATATATTACCCAGTTCATACCCAGTATAGATATCCTCCGACATGAGATTTTTCCCCATAGAGATCTGATGTGCTTTCAAAGTGTTCCTTTCATTTTTTTTTTAAATAGTTTATATGGAAAGGGGGTGAGCTTAGGTTCAGCTCTGGGTTTCCTTGGAACCCATGTTCAGATGATCCCAGAAGTTAGCTATGATCCATTGAGTTGAAGTCTGAGACATTCCCCACCCTGCACAACAGGGTGGGGATGGCTTGTGACATCCTTGACTTTATATAGCCACAAATCCATGTTAGTTCCATGTCATTGACACATGCCCACCCCTTTGTGTATGTGCAGCTGCGAGGGGATGTCCTGTCCGCAGCTCATTGGCTCAGGACTAATGGCTGACTTCCAGATTCCGCTGAATCCAAGCTTATCACTAATAACAGCACAAACTTCAGGATAGAATTTGCACCATTGTACAGTAACTAGCTCTAGGTGATTTAAAATGAACACGGGTCAAACTAGAAAAAAAAATGTTTTGTTACTTTTTTTTGTCTTTAAATTGCATAAAAAATAAAATCAATATGCAAAATTATATTGACAAAAAATCTGTTTGTCTGAAACAATAAATGTATTAATTTAGTATCATGATAAGTGACTGACAAAGTGAGGTACTTTAGGTGCCGCTCCAGGTCCCCTTTACAATTACTTCCGGTGACTCTCACTAGAAGGGTGTCGGCATGGATAGAGCCCGTCCCGGCTCAATATACACACATAAACAAGAAGAAAAACCCAAGTGCCGCAGACCAGCAAGAGGTCAGGTGTCGAGTATAAGTGACTTTAGCCTGGCTCCATTCAGGCCACATCTTAACGCGTTTCGTCCCGCCCGCAGGATTTAGTCACTTGTGTGACGCCTGGGTTCTTGCTGGCCTGCAGCACTTCAGCTTTTTTTCTTGTTTAAGTGGCTGACAAAGTGAGGAACTTTACGTGCCCCTCTAAGTCCACAATTCTACTACCTCCGGTGACTCACACTAGAAGGGTGCCAGCATGGAAAGAGCCAGTCCCGGCTCAATATACACACATAAAAAAGAAAAAAGTCCAAGTGCCGCACACCAGCATGGGCCCAGGTGTCAATAAATGTGGCTTCAGCCTGGCTCCATCCAGGCCATACTTGACGCGTTTGGCCCTGCCCACAAGACTCAGTCAGTTTTCTGACACCTAGGCTCTTGCTGGCATGCAGCGCTTGGGCTTTTTTTCTTGTTTAAGTGACAAAGTATGGAACCTTAGGTGCTGCCCCAGGTCCCCATTTCAATTACCTCCGGTAACTCACACTAGAAGGGTGTCAGCATGGAAAGAGCCCACCCATCTCGACTCAATATACACACACACAAACAAGAAAAAAGCCCAAGCTCCACACACCAGCAAGAGTCCAGGTGTCAAGTAAATACAAGACAAGTGAAAGCAGCCTCAGCCATGCCTCCAACGCATTTCGCCCCTCCCCCAGGGCTTAGTCACTTCTCTGACACCTTGGCTCTTACTGGTGTGTGGTGCTTGGGCTTTTTTCTTGTTTAAGTGACTGACAAATTTTATTGGGCAACGAAAAAATAAGGGGGTCGATCTGGAGGAGTGGTTGCTCCTAGGCAGGCTGTCTTTGCATGCAGACCAGCCTATGGAATGCCTACATGGGATTTTAAGCCTTCGTGATTGACAGAATTAAAATCCAATAAAAGAAAGGGGCTGGCCAGGGAAAGCCAGGCTTGCAAAGAAAGGGCTAGATCAGTGATGGCGAACCTTGGCACCCCAGATGTTTTGGAACTAGATTTCCCATGATGCTTAAATACGGTGCAGAGTGCATGAGCATCATGGGAAATGTTATTCCAAAAACATCTGGGGTGCCAAGGTTCACCATCACTGGGCTAGATGATGCTGGATACCCTCCATACAGGAAATGAAGCACGCTCTACTGATACGCTGCAGCTTCTTCCAATGCATATTATGAGTATCATCTCACAGTGTGCGGTGAAATCAGAGTAAGACATTTCAGTCCGGGTGAGGAGTCAGCACACCTGTGCAAGACTGAAGGGAAGGCTGGAGCTCAGATATAAGAGAAGTTGTGTTCAAGTGAATTGAAAATAATAATAAAAAACACAATTACCGGACGTCATCTGTCATAGATTTTCCATAAAAAATACACTAAAGTTGAATTTAGGGCACCCAGGTGCAATACATTAACCAATTTTATTGATAAAATATAAAAAGACGAGGTTGTGCCGAGTCAATAGATACCCAACATGCCAAGCCTTAAATTAGAGAGTCCCCCTTGAAACAGGAACAAACTTCGGCATCCTAAATTTTCCATAGGCAACAGTTTAAGCCTTTCACTGGCAGGTCCATATATCATATGGACCTGACAGCGGGGGCGGGGGGGGGGGCGGGTTTACACACATTCCCAGTGGCTGCAGTCACCAGGATTGTAAGCAGAGCTTTATTTCTCAGAGAGTAAGTGCAGGAACTTCCCCCTTCTGAGTCCTCCCTCGTCTCCACCCCCTACCCACCTCTGAGCACCATCCCTTAGTTCCACCCCCTACCCACCTCTGAGCACCGTCTCTTAGTTCCACCCTCTACCCTCCTCTGAGCACTGTCCCTTAGTTCCACCCCCTACCCCCCCTCTGAGCACCGTCTCTTAGTTCCACCCCCTACCTGCCTCTGAGCACCGTCCCTTAGTTCTATCCCCTATCCTCCTCTGAGCACCGCCCCTTAGTTCCACCCCCTACACACCTCTGAGCACCATCCCTTAGTTCCACCCCTTACCCACCTCTGAGCATCGTCCCTTAGTTCTACCCCCCTCTGAATACCGTCTCTTAGTTCCACCCCCTACCCACCCTCTAAACACCGTCCCTTAGTTCCACCCCCTACACACCTGTGAGCACCGTCCCTTAGTTCCACCCCCTACCCGCCCCTCTGAGCATCCCCCTTAGTTCCACCCCCTACCCGCCTCTGAGCACCGTCCCTTAGTTAATAGTTCCACCCCCTACCCGCCTCTGAGCACCGCCCCTTAGTTCCACCCCCTTTCCCCCTCTGAGCACCGTCCCTTAGTTCCACCCCCCTCTGAGCACCGTCCCTTAGTTCTATCCCTTATCCTCCTCTGAGCACCATCCCTTAGTTCCACCCCTACCCGCCTCTGAGCACCGTCCCTTAGTTAATAGTTCCACCCACCTCTGAGCACCGTCCCTTAGTTCCACCCCCTACCCACCTCTGAGCACCATCCCTTAGTTCCACCCCTACCCACCTCCCAGTACTGCCCCAAGTATCATTTGTGGTGCTAAATAGTTTATATGGAATTTGTTCTCGTCTAATAACAAGAAAATCCGTAAAATAGAACTGCTAGAGCCAGCAAAAATAGACCCCACCCTAGAAACAATAGATCCCTCACACAACAATTAACACCCCCAGCAACAATAAACCCCACCCCCGCAACAATAAGCCCCCCAGCAACAATAGACCCTACCCCAGCAACAACAGATCCCCACAGCAACAATAGACCCCACCCCAGAAACAATAGATCCGCACAGAAACAATAGATCCCCACAGCAACAATAGACCTCACCCCAGCAACAATAGATCCCTCACACAACAATAGACTCATCCAGCAACAATGGACCCCACCCCAGCAACAAAAGCTCCTGCCAGCAATAATAGATCCCCACAGCAACAACAGACCTCAACCCAGCAACAATATATCCCCGACACAACAATAGAGTTATCCAGCAACAATGGAACCCACCACAGCAACAATAGGTTCCCCCAGCAACATTAGACCCCACCCCAGCAACAATAGTTCCCCCACAGAACAATAGACCCCCCCACACACACAGCAATAATGGACCACTCACAACAAAATACCAGCCCCAGCAGTGAAAGATCCACCCCAGCAAAATTAGACCTCCCAGCACCAACAACAGATCTCCGAGCACCTAGCATCAATAGACCCTCTAGTATACAGCAACAATAGACCTTCCTACCAGCAACATAAGACCCCCCCAACAACAATAGATCCCCCACCAGCCACAATAGACCCTCACACAAAATCAGCAACAATGGACCCCACCCCAGCAACAATAGGCCTTCCAGAAACTATAGGCCCCCCAGCAACAAAAGACCCCACCCCAGCAACAATAGATCCCCACAGCAACAAAAGACCCCCACCCCAGCAACAATAGATCCCTCACACAACAATAAAGGAAAAGAAACAACACAACAATAGACTCATCAAGCAACAATGGGTCCCACCCCAGCAAAAATAGGTCCCCCAGCATCAATAGATCCCCACAGCAACAACAGACCTCAACCCAGCAACAATGGATCCCTGACACAACAATAGAGGCATCCGGCAACAATAGATCCCCCACAAAACAATAGACCCCCCACACACAGCAATAATGGACCACCCACAACAAAATACCAGCCCCAGCAATGAAAGATCAACCCCAGCAACATTAGACCTCCCAGCACCAATAACAGATCTCCCAGCACCCAGCATCAATAGACCCTCTAGCATACAGCAACAATAGACCTCTCCCTCAATAGTAGATTCCTACCCGCAACATAAGACCCCCCAACAACAATAGATCCCCCACCATCCACCGTAGACCCTCACACAAAATTAGAAACAATGGACCCCAGCAAAAATAGGCCTCACAGAAACACTAGGCCCCCCTGCAAAAATAGACCCCATCCCAGAAACACTAGATCCCTCACACAACAATTAACACCCCCTGCAACAATAGACCCCACCCTAGGAACAATAGGCCTCCCAGAAACAATAGACCCCCCAGCAACAATAGACCCCAGCCCAGAAACAATAGATCCCTCACACAGCAATTAACACCCCAGCACCAATAGACCCCACCCCAGCAACAATAGGCCTCCCAGAAACAATAGGCCCCCAGCAACAATAAATCCCCACAGCAACAATAGACCTCATTCCAGCAACAATAGATGCCTCACACAACAATAGACTCATCCAGCAACAATGGACCCCACCCCAGCAACAAACGCTCCCCCCAGGAACAATATATGCCCACAGCAACAACAGACCTCAACCCAGCAACAATAGATTCCTGACACAGCAATAGAGTCATCCAGCAACAATGGACCCCACCAAAGCAACAATAGGTTCCCCCAGCAACAATAGACCCCACCCCAGCAACAAAAGTTCCCCCACAGAACAATAGACCCCCCCCCCCCACACACACACACACACAGCAATAATGGACCACCCACAACAAAATACCAGCCCCAGCAACAAAAGATCAACCCCAGCAAACATTAGACCTCCCAGCACCAACAACAGATCTCCCAGCACCCAGCATCAATAGACCCTCTAGTATACAGACCTCTCCCTCAATAGTAGATTCCTACCAGCAACAATAGATCCCCCATCAGCCACAATAGACACTCACACAAAATCAGATTACCGTCAGTGACAATAGATCCCACTAGCAACAATAGACCCCCATAAACAATAGATCCCTCACACAACAATAGACTGTCCAAGCAACAATAGTTCCCCCAGCAACAATAGATCCCTACAGAAACAATAGACCTGACCCAGCAATAATAGATTCATTACACAACAATATACTCATCCAGCAACATTGGACTCCACCCCAGCAAAAACAGGTACCCCCAGCAACAATAGACCCCACCCCAGAAACAATAGACCCCACCCAGCAACAATAATTCTCCCACAGAACAATAGACCCCCCCTCACACAGCAACAATGGAGCACCCACAACAAAATACCACCCCCAGCAACAAAGGATCCACCCCAGCAACATTAGACCCCCCCCAGCAGCCAGCATCAATAGACCCTTCAGCATACAGCAGCAATAGACCTCTCCCTCAATAGTAGATTCCTACCAGCAATATAAGACCCCCCAGAAACAATAGATCCCCCACCAGCCACAATAGACCCTCACACAAAATCAGCAATAATGGACCCCACCCCAGCAACAATAGGCCCCCAGAAACAATAGACCCCACCACAGAAACAATAGACCCCTCACACAACAATTAACAGCCCCAGCAACAATGGACCCCCACCCCAGCAACAAAAGACCTCCCAGAAACAATAGATCCCCCACAAGCAGCAATAGACCCTCACACAAAAAACAGACCCCCAGCAACAATAGATCCCCATCAAGCAGCAATAGACACTCGCACAAAAAACAGATCCCCATCGCTGACAATAGATCCCCAAGCAGCCAGCGTCAACTGAGCCTCCAGCACACCCCACACACCTTGTTTTTACATACATTCAATGCTGGGGGTGCCGGAACTGTGCCCCCCCCCCCCCCCCGTGTTCAGGGTGAAAAAAAGCCCCGATTGTGTGTAAATCTGACAAGCAGACTGTCAGATAAAAGCGACCCTGAGACCGGCATAGCAGGTGCTGCCAGATGGGGGGGGGGAGGGAGCTGAGTGGACACATGTCTGCTCTCCTCCCTTTCTTGTTGGTGACCTGTGTAGCGGTACCCCCATAGGGGCTGCTTAGTGATGTGGCCCACCTGTTACCCTGCCCGGCCCGGCATTCACTTCCCTGGCACTCCAAGACAATGAACAGTCCGTCGCCTTTGTTTTGTTGTTTTTATTGAGGGAATTAAACTTGGATGGGGTATGGGAATTATGGGATGCCCAATGGAATCATAGAAAAGTTGCTAGGGACAACTACGTACACTCTTTGTACACTTCTCCAGACTCCTCCAGCACAACTCTTCACTTCCTATTTGGTGGTTCGCTCCATTCCTCCTGGAGGTCGCTTCCTATTTTGTGATTCCAGGAGCAGCTAGCACATGGTAGCTAGGGCTGTCACAATGGCTCAACCAGGCCTAAGTAACTTGTCCTTGGCAGGCAGGGACCCCAGGCTAGTGTAGCAGAAAATATGGAAAGTCTTGTTAGTGCTAGCTGTCCTTCTGGTGGACTACTGCTCCCAGTCAGTCCTCTTCAGGCCCTGCCAGCCCTACTGGCTGCAGCTGCTTGACCTCACTGCCCGTGACATTGCAATCCTCTCTACTGGCTTCACACCCAGCTCTGACTGTGTCCTCTCAGTCCTCTCTGGCGTGCCTCTCCAGTCCTCCTGATTGCACGTGTCACTCACCAGCCCTCCTGGCTGCAACCGGTGGTTCACTCCTGAAGACTTACCCAGCAGTACTAGCTCCTGCTGTCCTCTCTGACTCCTCCTGTGCTTCCGGTTCGGATCCTTCATTCTTGAAGGACTCAGTCCATAGCTCCCAACTGTCCCTGATTTCGAGGGACTGTCCCTGACATACCTCCCAACTTTTTGAGATGGGAATGAGGGACACCTATTAGCAAAAGTATGTAGGCATAGGACACACCCCCTGCCACTCCCCCTTAAAGGAGAATTATATGGAAAAAAAAAAGGTTTGGCTGAACCCACAAGTGCTTTATTACCACTTCTATTCCTTTATATTTGTTTTTGAAATGTACAAATGCAGCAAATCGAAATTGGACGAAAGGTTTAGCACCGGGAAACACTTTTTGAAAGATAAATAGTGCATTTTGTATACAACTATATAAATCAGACCAAAATGAGGGACAAATGAGGAGGAATGAGGGACAGAGGGACTTTGTTCCAAATCAGGGACAGTCCCTCAAAATCAGGGACAGTTGGAAGGTATGCCCTGATTTAGTGCAAAGTCCCTCTGTCCCTCATTCCTCCTTATCTGTCCCTCATTTTAGTCTGATCTAAATAGTTATATATAAAATGCACTTTTTATCTTTCAAAAAGTGTTTCCCAGTGCTAAACCTTTCATTCAATGTCTAAATTGCTGCATTTGTACATTTTAAGAGCCAATATAAAGGTATAGTAGTGGTTAAAAAAAAAAGCCCTTGTGGATTTAATTAACCTCTTTTGTTGGTTAATTCTCCTTTAAGGGGGTGTGGCAGGGAGGCATGTCCTATGCCTACATATGTTTGCTAGTAGGTGTCCCTCATTCCCATCTCAAAATGTTGGGAGGTATGCCCGAGTCCCAGGCCCAAGGTCACCCCAGACTGGGGAGCTCCTTCAAAGGCTCTGACAGCCTAGTATTCCATCCTCAGTTCCCAGTCCTCTCCGGCATGCCTCTCCTAATTCTCCCGACTGTGCCCGCCATTCACCGACACCTGATGGATCCCACCTGGAGACTTGCCTGGCAGTATTCCCAGCTGTCCTCTCCTGCTCCTGTTCATGACACCCCTTGGGTTGTTGGGGTTCCTGTTCAGCTCCAAGCCCCTGGCCCAAGGTCACCCCCCCTACCAGAGTGGGGGGCTCCCTCCAAGGTGCCGACAGCCTAACACTCCATCTCCAGTTCTTCCACCCGAACAACTCCTCCCCAGCTGGGCTGACTCTAAGTATTTAAGGAGGCCTGCCCCCTGCCAATCCAGGTTGGGGATTGGTCAGGGCTAGGGTTGCCACCTGTCCAGGATTCACCCGGACAGTCCAGGTTTTGAATTATGTATCCGGGTTTCAGTCTGCCTGAATCAGGACACATTAATCAGACCAGGCTGTGGCTCCCCGAGTAACCAAGATAGTCATACAAAAATCTGTTGCTGTCCGGGAGCTGCGGGCGGCTGTCTGGGGGCAGGTTTGGCATCACTGAACGGCGGGGGGAGATGATGTCAGCAAGAGCAATTTGGCCACACCCACTGTTTGTCGAGACATTACTACTCTCCTTGGGGCACCCAAATGTGTCCCAGGTTTTTTTTTAATCCTATAGCGTTTACTTAAAAAAAAAAAAAAAAAAAAAACAATTGCCCTGTGCCGCAAAATGTTTAGGTTTGGCATGAAGAAAGGGTGGCAACCTTAGTCAGAGCTCCTTAACACACCCCAAGGAGCTTCACCTCTCCTCTCCTCCTCTTTTTCTAGTACCTTCCAGAAGGCTCTAGAAAGAAGAGGGAGGTCTTAGTGATGCTGCCTGTGAGTCACCAGCTGCTATCCTGAGCCACTCTCAGCCCACACAAACCAAAACAAACAGGCCTAGCTTTCAGCTAGGCCTGCCTAAATTTGCCTACACTTACCAAAAAAACCTACTCTAGCACCTACCTCGGTAGAGGGTGCTACACCTGGAAGAGATGTGTTTGATGTCACTGCCAGGACCCCGTGTCAGGCTGGGAAAGAAAATTCTGGGCCCCCCCCCCCCCATGTCAGGCCCGGGAAAGAATGTAATGCAATGTAATCTGTGTTGCATTTTACTCAGTGGAGCACAGGGGAGACATCCAGGGTCTTTAAGTCATTAAAGAGAACCTGTCACCAAAAAATCATCACATAGGGGACTTTTTGTCCCCTATGTGATTAAAAAAAAGTTAAGTACCGTAATTTTTTTTTTTTAATTGTAAAACTCTTTAACCGGTTCAATACAGGGCAATTTCACCCCCTTCCTTCCCAGGCCAATTTTTAGTTTTCCGCGCTGTCGCACTTTAAACGTCAATTGCGCGGTCGTGCAACGTTGTATCCAAAAAAAATTGACGTCCTTTTTTCCCCACAAATAGAGCTTTCTTTTGGTGGTATTTGATCGCCTCTGCGGTTTTTATTTTTTGCGCTATAAACAAAAGAAGAGCGACAATTTTGAAAAAAACACAATATTTTTTACTTTTTGCTATAATAAATATCCCAATTTTTTTTAAAAAAAAATAATTTTTTCCTCAGTTTTGGCCGATACGTATTCTTCTACATATTTTTGGTAAAAAAAATCGCAATAAGCGTATATTGATTGGTTTGCGCAAAAGTTATAGCGTCTACAAAATACGGGATAGATTTATCACGTTTTTAAAAAATATATATTTTTTTTTTTTTTTAGCGCCGATCGCGATTTTTTTTCGTGACTGCGACATTATGGCGGACACATTGGACACTTTTGACACATTTTTGGGACCAATCACATTTATACAGCGATCAATGCTATAAAATTGCATTGATTACTGTGTAAATGTGACAGGCAGTGAAGGGGTTAACCACTAGGGGGCGGGGAGGGGTTAATATGTTTCCTAGGGAGTGATTACTAACTGTAGGGGGAGGGGACGTACAAGGGGAGGAGACCGATCAGTGTTCCTCCGTTCTGGGAACACAGATCGCTCTCCTCAGAGCTGACAGGCTGTGGATCTGTGTGTTTACACACATAGATCCACATGCCGGTCCGGTTAACCGGCAATCGCGGGTGCCCGGCGGACATCGCGGCCGCCGGGCACACGCACCGGGTCCCGAGGAACGCGGCGGGCGCGCGCGCCCCCTAGGCGGCCGGGAATCCCAGGACGTCATATGACTATGGGCGGGTATTGAAGTGGTTAACCACTTAAGCCCCGGACCATTTGTCTGGCCAAAGACCAGAGCATTTTTTGCGATTCGGCACTGCGTCACTTTAACTGACAATTGCGCGGTCATGCGACGTGGCTCCCAAGCAAAATTGACGTCCTTTTTTTCCCCACAAATAGAGCTTTCTTTTGGTAATATTCGATCACCTCTGCGGTTTTTATTTTTTGCGCTATAAACAAAAAAATAGCAACAATTTTGAAAAACGCATTATTTTTTACTTTTTGCTATAATAAATATCCCCAAAAATTATATAAAAAAACATTTTTTTCCTCAGTTTAGGCCGATACGTATTCTTCTACATATTTTTGGTAAAAAAAATTGCAATAAGCGTTTATTGATTGGTTTGCGCAAAAGTTATAGCGTTTAGAAAATAGGGGATAGTTTTATGGCATTTTTATTAATATTTTTTTTTATTAGTAATGGCGGCGATCATCGATTTTTATCGTGACTGCGACATTATGGCGGACACATCGGACAATTTTGGCGTGATTATGGGACCATTCACATTTATACAGCGATCAGTGCTATTAAAAATGCATTGATTACTGTGTAAATGTGACTGGCAGTGAAGGGGTTAACCACTAGGTGGTGCTGTAGGGGTTTAGTGTGTCCTAGGGAGTGATTCTAACTGTGGGGGGGGAGGGGCTGTGTGTGACACGACACCGATCACCCCTCCCAATTACAGGGAGCTGTGATCAGTGTCCTGTAACTAGGCAGAATGGGAAGATGCTTGTTTACATCAGCATTTCCCCGTTCTTCCTCTCCGTGAGACGATCGTGGGTATCCCGCCTCTTAAGGGGCAACGTACAGGTACGTGATTCTGCCGCAGTATATCTGTGTGAGGCGGTCAGGAAGCGTTTAAGTCACCCCCAAGCACATAACCCCCTCCCCCTCAAAATTCTTTTGAGGCCTCCCCCCACCCCCATTTATATGCAAGTATGAATGTCCACGCATGTGTCGGGGGGGGTGCCTATGCATGAAAATGTTGATTATAATACACATGTTACCTATCACCACGCACGTCAGAGTGACAGCAATAACTCCAGCACCAGACCTTCTCTGTAACACTAAGCTGATGACCTATAGGGGGCTTTTAAATACTCGTCATCCAGGCTTTTTCCACCACTTTTTGTTTAAATCAGTATTTTTTTTGTTGGAAAATGACTTACAATGCCTGGAAAAAGTATTCATACCCCCTGACATTTCCCATATTTTGTCATGTTACAACCAAAGACGTAAATGTATTTTTTTGGGGATTTTATGTGATAGACCAACACAATGTGGCACATAATTGTGAAGTGGAAGGAAAACGATAAATGGTTTCCAAAATTTTTTACAAATAAATGTCTGAAAAGTGTGGGGGGGCATTTGTATTCAGCCCCCTTTACTTTGATACCTCTAACTAAAATCTAGTGGAACCAATTGCCTTCAGAAGTCGCCTAATTAGTAAATAGAGTCCACCTGTGTGTAATTTAATCTCAGTATAAATACAGCTGTTCTGTGAAGCCCTCAGAGGTTTGTTAGAGAACCTTAGTGAACAAACAGCATCATGAAGGCCAAGGAACACACCAGACAGGTCAGAGATAAAGTTGTGGAGAAGTTTAAAGCAGGGTTATGTTATAAAAAACATACCCCAAGCTTTGAACGTCTCACGGAGCTCTGTTCAATTAATCATCGGAAAATGGAAAGAGTATGGCACAACTGCAAACCTGCCAAGACATGGCCGTCCACCTAAACTGACAGGCCGGGCAAAACTGACGTCCCCTCCCGCCGCTTTGGAAACTGTTCCAGCGGCCCATGAGCTACTCGGACCAGTTTAATAAGAAAGCCAAGCACTGCAGAAATAAACGGTACCAAGGTTATGGATGATATGTTCCGCCATAATCCCCTTTAAACCATTTGTAAACCGCAACCTATATTTACGTATTGCAGTCTGCAAATTGTAGGGTACTCACCATTTTATGGGCGCACACAAATTTAAGGCTTGGGTATCTATTTACTCAACCTCGGCTTTTATATATATTTTTTAAAAAGTTGGTCTTTACTTAAATTTAGTGTTTTCTAGACCTTTGCAGTAATATCGTGTAACATAAAAAAATTGGAACTACCCCTATTCTCTAGGGTGTCTGCTTTCGTAAAATATATCATGTTTTTTGGAGTTTTATTAGATCTTCAGGCCTAAAATGATTTTTTTTAACATGTGTGCACAAAATGCTAAAACAGCTCTGGCACCAATGCTAGGGGTTATTATTGCAGGCACTAGCACCAATGCTGGGGGTTATTATTGCAGAAACTGACACCAATGCTAGGGGTTATTATTGCAGAAACTGACACCAATGCTAGGGGTTATTATTGCAGAAAATGGCACCAATGCAGGAGGTTATTCTTGAAAAAACTGGCACCAATGCTGGGGGTTATTATTGCAGAAACTGGCACCAATGCTGGAGGTTATTATTGCAGAAACTGGCACCAATGCTGGGGGTTATTATTGCAGAAACTGGCACCAATGCTGGGGGTTATTATTGCAGAAACTGGCACCAATGCTGGGGGATATTATTGCAGAAACTGGCACCAGAGCTGGGGGTTATTATTGAAAAAACTGGCATCAATGCTAGGGATTATTATTGCAGAAAAAATATGGAAAAAACTGCGCTAAAAAATATTGGGGTATATAAAATATTGGTGAGTGAAGCAGCAATTCTAACAATGAAACATCAATTGTAAATGCAAAAAATAAAATAAAAAAAGGGAATAGCGCTAAATAAATATAAAGTGTTACATAAATCAAGTAGTGACACAATTTAAAGCCAAATAAATTGCATATAGTCCAAAATATATTAAAGCTTAAACTGCAATCAGGAAGTGTGGCTATAAACCACCAATGAAGAGTTAAATGTAAAAGTCCAAGTGATCAGCAAATATTCATCCGTGAAAAACAAAAAGGAATCCACCACCAGAAATAGAAGGGGTCACTTCTTACCGGATGGCCACAACCCCCCACTACAGAGGATCATAGCTCACAGATACACCTTAACACTGGCAATGGGAACCCATATCAGCATCCACTAGGGGTCGTCACACCATCAACATCAACAGTAAGCTCGTGGAAGGGGTGTACATGTCTCCATTGCTGTGATTTCCTTCTAGCCTCATGAGCATCTCATTAGTCTAGACCCAAAGAATCTTTCTCATCTTGAGTGAATCCAGAGCAGCCTGTTTATTGTGTCTCTTGATGAAGACAGCCCACATGGAACACCTGTTGCTCTCCTAGACAGAAGTTGTCTGAGGTTCCCAGGCCGAGAGCTTGGGAACCTCAGACAACTTCTGTCTAAGAGAGCAAGATGAGAAAGATTATTTGGGTCTAGACTAATGAGATGCTCACGAGACTAGAAGGAAATCACAGCAATGGAGACATGTACACCCCTTCCACGAGCTTACTGTTGATGTTGATGGTGTGACGAGTCGACCCCTAGTGGATGCTGATATGGGTTCCCATTGCCAGTGTTAAGGTGTATCTGCGAGCTATGATCCTCTGTAGTGGGGGGTCGTGGCCATCCAGTAAGAAGTGACCCCTTCTATTTCTGGTGGTGGATTCCTTTTTGTTTTTCACGGATGAATATTTGCTGATCACTTGGACTTTTACATTTAACTCTTCATTGGTGGTTTATAGCCACACTTCCTGATTGCAGTTTAAGATTTAATATATTTTGGACTATATGCAATTTTCACGAAGATTTATTTTTCACATTTTCACTTTGTGTGTTATTTGGCTTTAAATTGTGTCACTACTTGATTTATGTAACACTTTATATTTATTTAGCGCAATTCCCTTTATTTATTTTATTATTATTGCAGAAACTGGCACCAATGCTGGAGGTTATTATTGCAGAAACTGAAACTAACGCTAGAGGTTATTATTGCATGAAACTGGCACCAATGCTGGAGGTTATTATTGCAGAAACTGGCACCAATGCTGAGGGTTATTATTGGAGAAACTGACACCAAATCTAGGGGTTATTATTGCAGAAAGTGGCACCAATGCTGGGGGTTATTATTGCAGAAAGTGGCACCAATGCTGGTGGTTATTATTGCAGAAACTGACACCAGTGCTGGGAGTGACTATTGCAGAAAATGGCACCAATTCTGGGGGATATTACTGCAGAAACTGGCACCAATGCTGGGGGTTATTAATGCAGAAAAAGGCACCAATGCTGGGGGTTATTGTTGCAGAGAATGGCACCAATGCTGGAGGTTATTATTGCAGAAACTGACACCAATGCTGGTGGTTATTATTGTGGAAACTGACACTAATGCTAGGGGTTATTATTGGAGAAACTGACACCAATGCTAGGGGTTATTATTGTGGAAACTGACACCAATGCTAGGGGTTATTATTGTGGAAACTGACACCAATGCTAGGGGTTATTATTGTGGAAACTGACACCAATGCTAGGGGTTATTATTGTGGAAACTGACACCAATGCTAGGGGTTATTATTGTGGAAACTGGCACCAATATTAGGGTTTATTATTGAAGAAACGGACACCAATGCTGGGGGTTATTTTTGCAGAAACTGACACCAATGCTGGGGGTTACTTTTGAAGAAACTGGCACCAATAATGGGGCTTGTTATTGCGGAAACTGACAACAGTGGTGTGCAGTTTACCATTTTCACCCTAGGACCAGGAGACCTCATCCTAGCACTGCTGATAAACTATTTTCTGTATATTTATTGAATGTTCTCTAACTCCTTTGGTCGAATGTTCTTTACATCTTCTGGTACAATGTTCTTTGCATCCTCTGTCCTTAAGGCTATTTTTTCCTAAGGAATGAATGCTAGGGAAAGTTGCATTCTCCCTGAGTAAGGCAACCAATAGAAACTGATATTTCACATATTACAAACATTATGAGGATTATTCGTTACATTTGCAAGAATGCTGGGACAATCACACAGCATTTTTTTTATATATATAAATAGTCCCCATAGAATCATGTAATGATTATTGTGCCAGAAATATTAAGAGAAAGCTTAATGAGTTGCATTGACTTCCTGAGAGGTACTGTGCATGGGAAGTGACACTGGAGCATTATACCCACATTTTACACATTGATATACTGGATTTACAGTATTTTATTTGGAGTTATCCTTTAAATCAGAATCTAGCCCCTCCCACACTGATGCCTTTTACACCTCGGCACAACGAACCTTCACCATCACATAGGACCGGGATCAGCCAAAGGGAATATGACAGGAAATATTCCTGCAATGTCCAGCAGAGGGAGACAGAGAAAACCATACAATGTATCCATCTCCAGGGAATATGAAGAGCGATACTTAAGAATACAAGAGGTTCCCCGCACCATCCATACATACAGAATAAGAACAGATACTGAGAATTACACCCAGCATAGAGGACAAGAGAAGTAGTACTGTGCAGAGTCCATACATACAGAATAAGAACAGATACTGAGAATTACACCCGGTATACAGGACAAGAGAAGTAGTACTGTGCAGAGTCCATACATACAGAATAAGAACAGATACCGAGAATTACACCCGACATACAGGACAAGAGAAGTGGTACTGTGCAGAATGATTTTTATTGGCACCCCAGTCTTAGTCTGTAGGGTTCAATGTTGCGTTGGCCCACCCTTTGCAGCTATAACAGCTTCAACTCTTCTGGGAAGGCCGTCCGCAAGGTTTAGGAGTGTGTTGACCTCAACCCGATAGAACACCTTTGGGATGAATTAGAGTGGAGACTGCGAGCCAGGCCTTCTCATCCAACATCAGTGCCTGACCTCACAAATGCTCTTCTGGAAGAATGGTCAAACATTCCCACAGAGACACTCCTAAACCTTGTGGACAGCCTTCCCAATAGAGTTGAAGCTGTTATAGCTGCAAAGGATGGGCCAACTCAATATTGAACCCTACGGACTAAGACTGGGATGTCATTAATGTTCATGTGTGTGTAAAGGCAGGTGTCCCAATACTTTTGGTAATATAGTGTATATGCTGAGTCCAGGAGATGGGCTTTAAAAATGGGGGTAGCATATATGTGTTTTTGTGTTTGAGCGCACTGTGGTGCCCCGAGTTTCATAGTAACAATCGGAACCCAGGAAAAAGTAAACTAAAATGAATTTTCTTGTACACAAAAACAATATAATACCCAGTTTGTTATGGTAAAATTTAGGAGCATAAATAGATAGCAAATGTGTTAAGATTTAAAAATTGTGTGCACCCATAAAATGGCGATAAACTGCTGTACCAAGCATGACAGCTCTGAAACGGGAAGTGAAAAAATCATTGTTGTGTCTGGCTTCATTCATCACAGAGGAGATGAAGAATGTTCCTCCACCTCTTCTGTGTAAAGGGATCCTGGCCCTTTACCACAGTCCTGGGCAGTGGCGGCCCATCCATTAGGGGAACCCGAGCGCTGCCCCCTCTATCCACGGCCGCCACCCCCTATTTATGCATCCAGCCCCTTTCAGGACGCCGGGCACATGAATTACAGCGGTGGGGGTGTTTTTTTGAAGCACCTGATTATAGCCAAAAGGCTCTGATAGGCCTCAAAATAGGGTGGGCTCGTGGCGCAGAGCATTGCCCGAGAGCCCACCCAGGTGTTACAACAGCGAATTAATATTTGCTATTAAAACACTGATCCTCTATCCGGCCAATCAGAAGAAGGTCTGAGACCCTTTTCTGATTGCCTGAAAAGAGAAGAGTCCCAATTGGCCACCGAGGAGGATGGAGGAAACGGAAGCTGCCACAATTCCCGTGGAAAGCAGGGGAAGGGAAAGCCGTCGCCGCCGCTTAGCAAGGGAAGCCACCGGTGAAGCCCGGGAGATGCGCTGCCCACCTCAGGGCCTCTAAACAGTAGCGCTTTAATATCACAGGATCCCAGGAGCCCCTCATGGGGCCCTCTACTGACCCGGTGGCCCTTGGGCGGTGCCCAAGTGCAAAGTTTCCAACATTTCAAAAATATTTTCACGGACACTTTTTTTTACCAGTGGTATACTTAGAGTAGCTGACATCCCCTACGTTCCTCTAAACATCACAATAGTAATCACAAAATTAAATGAGCACTAATAATGGGCAGAACAAATATGAGGACTGAGAAGATTTCCTTTAGTTGAACTAACAAAAGTGTGCCCATTCTAGAGCTGGTAACATTGAGGATATTCAATATCCTTGTTAAGAACTGTTTTTGTGGGTAAGAGGCATAGGGGAGGAGTATGGATGGTATAAAAGTGAGAAGTATGTGCAGGTGAGGGAGAGGAATGTGGAGGGTACAACAGTGAGCACTATGTACAGGAGAGGGGTGTGGAGGGTATGACAGTGGGCAGTATGTACAGGAGAGGAGTGTGGACTGTATAACAGTGGGCAGTATGTACAGGAGAGGAGTGTGGAGGGTATGACAGTGGGCAGTATGTACAGGAGAGGAGTCTGGAGGGTATGACAGTGGTCAATACGTACAGGAGAGGAGTGTGGTGGGTATGACAGCAGACACTATGTACTGGAGAGGAGTGTGGAGGGTATGACAGTAGGCAGTATGTACAGGAGAGGAGTGTGGAGGGTATGACAGTAGGCAGTATGTACAGAAGAAGAGTGTGGAGGGTATGACAGTGGGCAGTATGTACAGGAGAGGAGTCTGGAGGGTATGACAGAGGGCAATATGTACAGGAGAGGAGTGTGGGGGTATGACAGAGGGCAGTATGTACAGGAGAGGAGTGTGGAGGGTATGACAGTGGTCAATATGTACAGGAGAGGAGTGTGGTGGGTATGACAGCAGACACTATGTACTGGAGAGGAGTGTGGAGGGTATGACAGTAGGCAGTATGTACAGGAGAGGAGTGTGGAGGGTATGACAGTAGGCAGTATGTACTGGAGAGGAGTGTGGAGGGTATGACAGTAGGCAGTATGTACAGGAGAGGAGTGTGGAGGGTATGACAGTAGGCAGTATGTACAGGAGAAGAGTGTGGAGGGTATGACAGTGGGCAGTATGTACAGGAGAGGAGTGTGGAGGGTATGACAGTGGTCAATACGTACAGGAGAGGAGTGTGGTGGGTATGACAGCAGACACTATGTACTGGAGAGGAGTGTGGAGGGTATGACAGTAGGCAGTATGTACAGGAGAGGAGTGTGGAGGGTATGACAGTAGGCAGTATGTACAGGAGAAGAGTGTGGAGGGTATGACAGTGGGCAGTATGTACAGGAGAGGAGTCTGGAGGGTATGACAGAGGGCAATATGTACAGGAGAGGAGTGTGGGGGTATGACAGAGGGCAGTATGTACAGGAGAGGAGTGTGGAGGGTATGACAGTGGGTAGTATGCACAGGAGAGGAGTGTGGAGGGTATGACAGCGGGCACTATGTATAGGTGAGGAGGATAAAGGAATCTGGGAAGAAGGAATGTAAAGGTTTGTGGAAGGATGTCTAGGGACTGCGTAGTGGTGAAGCGGGCCATACATGGATTGAAATTAAGCCAATTAAGCAGAGACCAGCCATAGTCAATCTATGTATGGGCTAGCTGGTTGTACACAAGTCAATCTATTATTTGACTTGAGTATAACCAGCCTGTCAGGTTTTTCCCAAAACAATCAGTGCTGCCAGCACAGGGTGTTTGGGGACAGGCTGGGGAGGTCTGTCAGCAGGGGGGTGTGAGGTGGTCATGGAGGGATATCAATCAGCGGGTGGGGGGAGTAACTGGGAGTGATATGTTTTGGAGTAGGGTCTGTCATCTGCAGGTTGGGAAATGGTCACCTGTGATATAAGTTGAAGGGAGGTGGGTAACATGGGAAGTGGCTGGGGAAAGACCTGGTTGGTATTTTTACATTGTTGGTCTATGCTGCTACTGCAATTGAGTTTGGCTTGCAGTTGCAGAGTGGCCCCATTGAAATCAATAGGCGAGTTTGACAGGCGGTGCTGCCTGTCAAACTCTGCAGAGTTAAAGATGCTGCAGCTAAAGAAATTACAAAAAAAGTCGCAGCTGTGAAGTAAAGCATTACAGCTACGGCATTCGTACAGCCCTGCACAAATGTATTTTTAAGATTTGGGTCCCTGACGTGTGGTGAGGTCAGTGGTTTGCTTCCCTAGGGGGAAGCAAAATGAATAAGGCTTAATCACCCTCCTCGAGGCAACTAACCTAGGAAGCTCCTTTTATTCCTAATAGGTCCATACCCAAGGCGCCCCTGTTCTAGCACGGGTAGGGCAAGCATTTAACTATACTAACTTCTGAGTCTACCCTGACTCCTGGCTATAGGGACGTCCACTGGCCAAAGAGGGGCCACCCCTGTGCCCGACCTTACACCCCCCTCCATGGGAAAATTCAGTATTTATATATCTATGTAGAAACCTTCAGGTATCCCGTGCTCCCTCCACCTTCCTTCCTCTTCGCCAAGTAAGTGGGCTTAGTACGTATATTGCCAAAGAAGTGGCCTTAGTGGGCTTATTGCCAAGTAAGTGGGCTTAGTGGGTATGTTGCCAAGTATGTGGGCTTGGTGACTATATTGTCACTAAGTGGGTTCAGTGGCTATATGGCCAAAGATGTAGCCCCTAATGGCCTTATTGCCAAGTAAGACAAGTAAGTGGGCTTAGTGGGTATGTTGCCAAGTAGGTGGGCTTAGTGACTATATTGCCATTAAGTGGGTTTAGTGGGTATGTTTCCAAGTAAGTGGGCTTAGTAGATTTGTTGCAAAGCAGGTGGGCCTAGTGGGTTTATTGCCAAAGAAAAAAGAGCTGAGTTAGGTGGGGCTCAGTGAGTATATCATCAATTAGGTGGGCTTAGTGAGTATATTGCCATTAAGTAGGCTTAGGTTGTATGTTGCCAAGTAAGTGGGCTTAGTGGAAATGTTGCCAAGAAGGTGGGTTTAGTGGATATATTGCCAAGTAAGTGGGTTTAGTGAATATTTCTTTTTCATACATGATGGGACACAGAGTTAGGCTAATATTAATTACCTGCTGGGTTATACTTCATCATCAGGTGAATGGACACTGGTAGACCAAAGCACTTCAGACAGGAAGTGATCCCCTATATAACCCCTCCCATATAGGAAGTACTTTTTCACCAGTGTCTGCAAGGTGGATGGCACAGTTTGTTTGAGCTCTCTGAGCTCCAGTTCTCTAGTCCCACCAAAGGTTCCAAAATGAATCAAGGGATTGACCGATCGGATCCATTTGACACAGGCTTTTATGCTTAGATAAATGGTACCCGAGCCTCGCAAAGAAGACTCAAGATCCTGCAAGGTTTTGCCTGTAATGTGGCCTCCGGGGCGCTGGACCCTGCAGAGTGGAAATCCTGGACACTACAGCGCTAAGGCATTTCCTGCAGGGTAATAAAAACAAATGTAGCGCTAGTAATAATGATGGTAGGCAAGTCAGTGGTATTAGCCACAGGGACAAAAAAACACATAGGTGTAACTCGTATCACACACTGAACAAGTAAAATTGGATGGTGTCCATAAGGGTAAAAAATGATAGTCCCGGAATGAACAATTAATGAAAAAGTCCAGCATGCAAGGATAATCTTCACATCTGCGTGTCATGGGTTATACAATCTTGTACAGGAAACAGATGAAATACGCTTACCGGACAAGGTGGATTCGGATGCCGGTGACACCGAATCAGATGGGCTCAGAGATCATGGATGGAGGGTGATGGATCCAAGGAACCCCAGATCTTAAGGGGAATCCTCCCTCAGAAGTCCCAATCACAACTGCCAGTCCGGAGGGTTAAAGGCAAATCACAGCCACATGGAAAACTCGGATGAATGGGTGGTACCCAGAAAAATATATATAAAAAAGCGCCAATGGTGCAGATCAAATGGGGTATTTATTGAAAAACACCAATATTCAACAAGCAGTATATAAAATAGCGTGATCACGTAAAAAGATAAAATAAAGTGTAGGGAAGAGTGTAGCTCACCCGATGCGTTTCGTCCAATTGGACTATAACTGGGGCATCAAACTCATCCCCTACACTGTATAAATATATATAAAAACTACACAAATACTGTGACCAATCAATCATCGATAACAGAGTCACATGGTCAATAAACTCCTGATAGGGCAGAGAGGGGTCAGCTGACTGCCGTGAAATATCCAATAGGAGTTATAGGGGGGAGGTGCTGCGCTAACCAGAAGAAAGCTGTAAATCTCTGTCTGTGGTCAATTAATAAAATGACATAAAATCGCATAATAAATCGCATAAATCGCATAAATAAGTGTTGACACTAAAAAAACATTCAAGTCTTAATAATCAGCATCATGTGTATGTGAAAAAAAGTGCATAAAAAATCCTTTTCAATTGGTATATACTAAATGACAAAAAATCGCACGTAAAATCGCATAAATAAGTGTTGACACTAAAAACATATAAATCTAGATAATCATGTGTAGGTGCACAAAGGGACATAAACACTACTTCATGTGAATAATTCTAAATAAAAATACATAGAATAGGGGGCGTGGCCGGATGTGATCGAGGCAGCAAGTGTTTCCCAGAGGCTCCGTTTATCCTGACAAAATCCGTGCTTTTGGAGCATTCCTATTACCACCCAAACTTAATAACCAGGTGGGGGAAGGAGTCTGGAGCAGAATGATGCATTCCGCGTCCTCAAAGAAGCAGCAGAAAGCCGCGAACGAACAGCGCCATACCCGCTCTATGAAAGACGGAACGAAAGACTCCGCCCCCGCCATCTTGCCAGCACGGACATCAGCAAAGCGCGCCACGCTGACTTCTGGAAAGATGGCGACAGAAAGTGAAACTGCTGAGATGGAGCTTGCAGAGGATCAAGCAGAGGAGTCTCAGGGAGCTGTGGATACAGACGCCATAATTCATCCGATCCTAGAAGCCATAAACGCCAGTAAGTCGGAACTCATGGGTAGAATAGATCATCTATCCTCTGAATGTACCTTGATAAGGCATGACCTAGACAAGATCCGGGGGCGGCTTACCACGGTAGAAACGAGGGTCTCAGATGTGGAAGACATTACACACTCTCAGGGGACAAATATAGCTGAACTGAAAGATATGGTGCTTGCCTTGCAGCGTAGAGCCATAGATGCAGAAGACCGCCAGAGGAGAAATAACATCAGAGTGGTGGGCCTTCCTGAAGGGGCAGAGGGGGACAAGCCTGTACTATTTGCTGAAGGTTTCTTCAAACAACTCCTATCGCTGAAAGACTTGCCCCCAACCTATGTGGTTGAAAGAGCCCACAGAGTACCAACAGGGCGCAGACCGCCAGGAGCGTTCCCGAGACCCCTTCTGGTCAGGTTTCTGAATTATAGAGACCGGGATATGATTTTGGCCAAGGCCAGACAAGTTCAGGAGCTGAAATTTGAAAACACAAGAGTAATGTTTTTTCCTGATTTTTCGGCAGCCACACAGCAGCAACGCAGGTCATTCAACGACATACGTAAAAGATTGAGAGATAAAGAGATCCAATACAGCATGATATACCCGAGTAAGCTCAGGATTCAACATAAGGGCAGCGTGAAATTCTTTGAAGATCCTGGAGAGGCCAGTGACTGGCTAGACAAGGAACTTTCCTAAAAATGCATGAGACTGAATTCAACCGTAATTGAGCTGCAAGTTGCACCTGTTGTGCGTTGTTGAGTGGCACAAGTTTATATCCTTAACACTCAGGAAATCGGGGAATAAAGAGCAAGAAGTATTGCAATCATTCCAAACTGCACAAAGTCAGATCTCAAAGGAATCCTCAATACTCCAGAGAATCTCTACATAGAACCAACTTCCAGCTATACAGGAGTCCAGCGGGACAGAGTATCAGGAGGAGAGCAAAGACCACGCGCCAACACGGCAGTGAAAAGCTTGGGATACAGACGGCGTTGACAATCTCTAATTCCAGACGGGGGACGGCTACATGGAAATTCTCTACATTTTGGCAAGGAAGGAAGGACCTTTTTCCCGTCATGTGTAGTGGTACTTTTTTTCTATGCTTCATATTATTATTTTACTACGTTATTATTTTTACGTTTTTTGGATGCTCCAAACAAAAATTTTTAAAAAAAGGAGCGAAGAGGAAACAGAAAGAGTGGACATCGAGCTGCAGAACTGTTGATCGCAACGACCAGATTCCACAAGAAGGTTTTTTTGTTGTTTTTTGGGATGAAGCTACCTACCAGAACTGTTTTTGAGTTTAGTGGGGGACTTTTCTCTGGTATAATAGCAGGGGGGGAAGGTACATTTGTCACAGCCCATAGGTCCAAATTCTCTAAATGGTATGGATATTTATTAATATGTGTGGATGTGGGAAGCGCCGCTGGGAGGAGAAGATTGGGTCCCCTGATGTTCCAAATTAATGGACATTTAAACAGGATAATTTATGACGGATAAAATAAACATAGTGTCCTGGAATGTCAGGGGACTCAATAACAAGTTCAAGAGGGCCTCAGTCTTTCATTACTTAAAACATTACAAACCTCACGTGGTGGTACTGCAAGAGACACATCTAGAGGGAAGTAGGGTGTTGGCCCTACGTAAAAGGTGGATACAAAGAGCAGTCCACTCCACATATTCCACGTTTGCAAGAGGAGTGTCCATTCTCATTAGTAGATCTGTTTCTTGCACTATTCACCACGTAATTACTGATCCAGAGGGCAGGTATGCTGCAGTGATAATGGATATTCTTAATAGTCAAATGTTATTAATAACTGTATACGTGCCTCCACCTTTCCAAGTCCAAATTCTATATGACATGGTAACAAGACTGGCACAATTTTTACACTTGCCCCTGGTGGTGATGGGGGATTTCAATGCTGTGTTACATGCGGCCTTGGACTCCTCCAACCCAGGCAGGACAAGCTCTGAAGAACTGAAGAGTTGGGCCACCACGGTTGGACTAGAGGAGATATGGAGATGGAAACATCCGGCTGAAAAATGTTTCTCCCATATTTCAACAGCACATGGCTCTTCAGCGAGAATAGACTTGGCTTTTGGTAATAACACCATGTT
This sequence comes from Lithobates septentrionalis, assembly GCA_037952835.1. Classification (NCBI taxonomy): domain Eukaryota; kingdom Metazoa; phylum Chordata; class Amphibia; order Anura; family Ranidae; genus Lithobates; species Lithobates septentrionalis. The sequence continues at coordinate 446,599 of JBBDGP010002080.1, read as the reverse complement.
ACAGTATGTGTCTAGTATAGAGTACACAGCAGGGGGTCTGTCGGACCACAATCCCCTCCTCCTCACCTTGGCCGTGGGTACGAAGGGGGAGAGAGGGAGTTGGCGCCTGTCTCCAGAATGGTTGCAGCACGAACAGGTTGCTGCCCAGCTGGAGGAAGCGACAAAAAACTACTGGCAGTGCAATGTTGATTCGGCAGAGCCACCAATGGTCTGGGACGCCTATAAGGCGATAGTAAGAGGGGAATCCATATCGGCTATCAAGACAGCCAGGGTAAATGAAAATGAGGAATATAAAAATATCCAACAGGAAGAGAATGAACGGGCCAGGGCATATGCAGCAACCCCTTCGAGGGAATTATTTGAATCCCTCCTTGAGGTCAGAAGACGTCTGTCACTGCAGGTTAAAGGACTGACAAAAATAGAGGAATCCCAGAGGGCACATAAAATTTTCGCTGAGGGAGATAAAAATGGGAAGCTCCTGGCCATGCTGGTAGCAGATCACCCTCCGATGGCTTACATCCCAATTATCAAAAATGGGAATGGAGAGCTGGTCAGTGATCCGGTACTTATCATGCAGGAATTTGTGGACTTTTTTTCGTCGCTGTATTCTCCCATTCCTCCTTATGACAGGGAGGAGTTGGATAATGTAATGCGAAATCTACCGATACCTAGATTATCGGAGGAGGACTGCAACATTCTGGAAGCTAAAATAACAAAAAAAGAAATAGAGGCCGCAATATGCGCCTTTCCGCCCAATAAGGCCCCCGGGCCGGATGGTATACCGGCGGACTTTTACAGGGCCAACATTGAACAACTAGCAGGTAGATTCAATTGGCTATTGGAACATTGTCTAGAGCACTCCTCCCTACCTGACTCAATGATGGAAGCCTATATGATTCTCATACCAAAACCAGGGAAGGATCTGACAGAATGTGCATCATATCGTCCAATTGCCCTTTTAAATTCAGACCTAAAAATCTTAACTAAAGTACTAGCAACCAGACTGGCCCAGGTTATACAGACTATAGTGAATATAGACCAAACCGGCTTTATGCCAGGAAAATCGACCGACACAAATCTTAGGAGACTGTTTACACATCTACAGCTTCCCCCTACAGACTCTGAATCAAAAATAGTGGTATCTCTCGATATAGCAAAGGCCTTTGATTCGGTAGATTGGCAATTCATGAATAAGGTGTTGGAGGTCATGGGATTTGGACCACAATTTCGAAAATGGGTTTCACTGCTATATAGTAACCCCAAGGTGGCGATTCGTATGGGTAGGAGGGTGTCTCCTTTTTTTGAAATAGGAAGGGGCACGAGGCAAGGGTGCCCTTTGTCCCCCTTCCTTTTCGCTCTTGTGATAGAGCCATTAGCCATTGCCTTAAGGGTCTCCGGGAGGGTTCAAGATATTAAAGTGGGCACCATACACGAAACAGTTGCACTTTATGCAGATGATATGCTCCTGTTTCTGTCAGACCCGAAAAACTCACTATCTGTGGTACTGGAAATCCTGGATGATTTTGCAAGGTTTTCGGGGCTACAAGTGAATTGGAACAAGTCCTCAATACTTCCTTTAGATGAGAGAGCAAGGGAAGGGGTTGACCCCGATCTGCCACTACAATGGGTAACGTCTATGAAATACCTTGGGGTAAAGATCACAGCAAAAATAGAAGATTACATGCCCCTTAATGTTATTCCACTGATAGCCTTCCTCAAACAAAAAACGCAGGCGTGGTCCAGACTTCCATTGTCTTTGATAGGCAGGATCAGCCTACTCAAAATGAAGGTCCTGCCGGTAATATTGTACTTTTTGAGGCACGCTCCAGTGTGGATACCAAAATCTTTTTTTCGGCAACTAGACGGTATAGTAGGCTCCTTTTTGTGGGCTCCTAAACTTCCCAGGGTTGGGATTAAGGTACTTCAGGAACCGGCAGACGAGGGGGGTCTGGCCCTCCCAGATTGGCATAAGTACTACCTGGCAGGGCAGATGGTTTTTGCCCGCAGATGGCTAATAATGGACGAAGGGGACACTGCCACGGTGTTGGAGGCGGCTCACCTGGGGTCCTATGAAAGTCTGCGTATGGCATTGTTCAGGGGGCTTAGGTCTGAATTACCATTGACTTTAACTATGAAGGCTACAATAAAAGCATGGGACATGGCGATACATTTGGCATCCCCAAGCTATCTGGGTCATTCACCCACAATGCCGCTGTGGATGAATCCTGTGCTACAGCACTTCTACAACATGCCTGACCCCATGATATGGGCAATAAAGGGGATTAAGACATTAGGAGACATAACAGCTTTTGGAGATCTTCTGACGTTCCCACAGCTAAAATTAAGACACAATTTAGAAAACGCCTATCTATTCCGTTACTTACAACTTCGACATGCCTATCAGTCACAATTCAGGGTACGTAAAGTAGAGTCTTTGACATCCACTCTTGAGTCAATGCTATCAGAGGAGGCTCTGGACAAACCCCTCTCCAAATCATACAAAGAATTTTTTAAAAGTACACCAAAAGCTATCGCAAAGACCAGAAGTAAATGGGAAATGGAAGTTCCGGAGCTCCAGGGGGAGGACTGGGAGGAGATATGGGATCAACCATTTAAGCATTTGGTATCAGCCAGAGATAGGCTGATTCAATTCAAATTCCTTCACAGGTGTTATTACACTCCGGCAAGACTAGGGAAAATTTATGGGCTGACTTCAGCGGAGTGCTGGAGGTGCACTTTTTCCCCGGCAGACGCCAGCCACATTTTCTGGAACTGCCCACAAATAAAGAGATATTGGGAGGAGGTCCTCTCATGTGTCTCGGGCCTCCTCACAATACCTATTCCACTGAGTATTAAGGTGTGCCTGCTGGGTTTGGTACAGGAGGTGGTGCAGACTAGAGCCTTAAGAACACTGCTCAATATTCTGCTTTTCTACGCCAAAAAGGCCATCCTACTAAAATGGAAGGATCCCCAAGCGCCAGATGTCGCATTTTGGAAAAAGTTGGTAAATAATATGATGCCTTATTATAAATCTACGTATCAAGCTAGAGGTTGTAAAAATAAATTTGACAAGGTATGGCAGGCATGGTATGGAGATGAAAATACACTAGGTTAATCAAAATAATACAAGATTAACAATGACAGGTAGAGGGTAACATACTAATGCGAGGTAACGCCAATTAACATAGAACCAGGAGGATTGATTGGAAAACGAAGGATTGGGGAATTACATTGTAATAAATCACTCTGACCCGGCGGTGCAACAACTTTATGCAACAATTTTATTTTACAGGAGCTATTAAGTATACGCTAGCTACTTGAATTGGACTTGGGCTGTGACAGGGAGGGAGGGGGGAGGGGGATTCCAGGGGGAGGGTGGAGGGAATTAGGGGGTAAGATTCGTTGTTGGGCCCTGCAAGGCCAAATCTGGGCTCTGTCACGTTGGCAGCCTAGAGGTTATTGTATAAATGGAAAATTTCAATAAAAAGAATTTAAAAAAAAAAAAAAAATACATAGAATAAATCAGAAATAACCATCAAAAACATATCCTTATAAATGGTGCAAAACGTACAAAGTGCCAGTGCTTAAAGGTGATCTAGATATCACAAATAAAACACATCAATCCAACGCAATATGGATAATAAATAAATGTCCCAATAATAGTGATATAAAATATATTGTGCTGGCCTGCGAAACAAATGACCAATGACATGCCAGTAAGTGCAGCAAACTTATGACTCCCCTGAAGAAGTCACGTGATCGGTGATGACACGCGTAGGGACAGAATAGGCTGTTTCACATTGCTAGACACAGAACGAGTTCGCTGCTCGTAGGAGAGAGGTTTGTCTGCATTGTTTTTATGTGAGTACATCTACTTAAAGATTTTTAATAAAGCATTACCTGGTTAACCTCCCTGGCGGTATGATTCTTTCTGATTTTAGGTGCTGAAAGCGGTACAATTATTTTGCACAGAAATTTGGCGTTTTATATTGTAGGCCTGTAATTCTTAGGAATAGTTCACTTAAATCTGTCCAAACAAGAGTCTAGTAGACATCCCGGGTATGATAAAGTTTGAAAAACGAAATAAAAAATTATAATATAATAAATAACTATAAATAGTTTTTGGTTGCTATGGACAATCTCCAGTTTCCTGGCAGAAAGAACAGTTTTATATATATAAAACTGCATGCAGGACACTGGGCAGACCACTAGGGACAAAGGGGATGTGTAGTTATTTGATACAGTACTGTAATCTGTAAGATTACAGTATGCTGTATCTATACTGTGTGTTTCACTTTTGAATTTACCGCCGAACTCCGTCCCCGTGCGTCGCAACGCTCGCAGGGAACGGAGCTCGGCACTGTGAATCGAACGAGACACAGCGGCTCGCCGATCACAGCGGAGAGACATCGCAGGATCCAGGGGACAAGGTAAGTAACCTCTTCCTGGATCCTGCGATGCAAGCCCGAGTCTGGCTCGGGGATACCGCTTTTGGTATGAAAAATCCAACCCGAGCCAGACTCGGGAATACCGCCAGGGAGGTTAATACATACTTCGCTATCAAGTACCTTTGTCCTGCATATTCCTGTACATACATACCTGAGATGTGGAGGCTGAGCTAGGATCCGCGCTGGTCCAGGACCCCTGATAGGACCATAGCCACTTGCAATCAGCTGCCATTAGGATAACCCAACACCGGCAAGTGTGGATATAGGGACGCGATTGAGGCTCAGGACCTGGCGTTTTAGCTACAATTCATGCGGTTGACCTAGCTCAGCTAGGTAAGGGGCCACTGCTTACATTAGTGTTTTATGCACGAAGAGGACACTGAGTGAATTGCATCCCAGACACCCCACTGTTGTTTTGTTGAATACACCAGAACTTGCTTTTGCACCTTCAGTGACTTTTACACTGGCACTTTAAGTTTGCTGCACTTACTGGCATGTCATTGGTCATTTGTTTCGCAGGCCAGCACAATATATTTTATATCACTATTATTGGGACATTTATTTATATTATTTATTATCCATATTGCGTTGGATTGATGTGTTTTATTTGCGATATCTAGATCACCTTTAAGCACTGGCACTTTGTACGTTTTGCACCATTTATAAGGATATGTTTTTGATGGTTATTTCTGATTTATTCTATGTATTTTTATTTAGAATTATTCACATGAAGTAGTGTTTATGTCCCTTTGTGCACCTACACATGATTATCTAGATTTATATGTTTTTAGTGTCAACACTTATTTATGCGATTTTACATGCGATTTTTTTGTCATTTAGTATATACCAATTGAAAAGGATTTTTTATGCACTTTTTTTCACATACACATGATGCTGATTATTAAGACTTGAATGTTTTTTAGTGTCAACACTTATTTATGCGATTTATGCGATTTATTATGCGATTTTATGTCATTTTATTAATTGACCACAGACAGAGATTTACAGCTTTCTTCTGGTTAGTGCAGCACCACCTCCCCTATACCTCAGTTTGATTTTGGGCTTATGTCTGACCCTTGCTTCGGTGTATGCAGCTGTCCAGTCGCATACGTGCGTTTTTACTATTTTTCTGAGTTCTTCATTTCTTTTCTTTTTCCAATTGGGTAGCGCAGGAATATTCTTAATACAAATATCCAATAGGACCACCCACCAATGAAAGGGGAGAAAAACATCCATGAGCCAATGAGAATTATTAATCAATGTCAACAGGAAGAAAAAAGCCAGCGAAAATAGAGTTTGAGCAGTGCTGTAAACATCTATGCCCAAATCTGGAGATTGTAAAGAGGTTCATCTATACAATATATAAAGATGACTACAGGATCGTGTATAAAAATGAATCCCATGAGAGAGGTATTCCTCCTGTATCCTATGTGGACATAAACAAAAGGGTCACATGACCGCATCCCATCTGACGCGGCCACGTGACCTGTATGCTCCGCGCGTATCGAATCGACGCGATGTGCGAAAAGCAGAGATAGGGAGGATCACGTGACCTGTCATCTGACATGGTCACAGGATTTGAAGAAACAAATAGCTTCTCCATTTCCTGGAGGGTGCTCTACAGGTCCAAGGGAGTGGACACTAAACATGAAAAGGGTACCCAGTCCTTGAAGGTCCAAGTGACAGGAACCCGCCGTGAAGGGTAAAGATTAGGCCCTTAGTTTCTAAGTGGCCCTGCACCTGGACGTGTAAGTGAAACCCCTTTATTTTATTATTGTGGGGTGTCCCAGTGATTGTAACAATCAGTCAAGCTAGCTAAAAGCTGGACACCTGTGTGTTTTGACCATACGGGAGAGTTCTGGGCTATCTGTGGGTGTTTGCAAACTGTACCTTTTTTGCCTGTGTCTGGCTGTTTTTTACCTGTATGATGGCGCGCGACCGTGTGCCATTTCGCCTTGGTTCACAATTGCGCACGTGCGCTCACAAGTGTACCGCTGTGCTCAGCAGTTTGTTTGGCGGCCATGACGCATGCGGCTTTGCCGCACATGCGCAGTAGCCTTTATCTGGGCGCACAAACATTTGCATCTTACACGAATACAGTCACGCCCGTTCTCCAGGACTGCGCACGTGCGTGCGCACCCACGCACAGAATGTTCCGGTGCACACCCAGCTTATTTTAAGCTGTGTAGGACAAGCATGCGGTGCTTCCAGAAGACAGCTGTGGGACACAGAGCAGGCTCTGAACAGACACTTGCAGTGGTTCATTTTTCCTTACCCGGGTCACGTGAGTCACCAGGTGTTGCTTGGCAGGCTAAAGGTGCTTAGCAGGATGGTTGCATAGGGGCTTGGTGAGCCCTATTAAAGGGTCTCCCGTGTGAGGTGTTTTAATACTACACCCATGTACTCTTTGTTTTAATTGTCTTCCAAAAAGAGGAGTGGGACTAACACCACAGGGAAGGGCACACCTATGTCGTCAGTAGTTCCTGATGAGCCTAGTTGTATCCCTAGTGTTGTATCCCTGAAGGACCAGAGGCTTCCGGGCAATCTGAGTATTGTGCCTACAGTTAACGCTGCTGCTCACTAAGGATGAACTGTCCTCAGCGCTAGCCGGGTTAGAGCACAGGATTTCTGGCATGATTGCCTCCATCCCGCAGGGTGGCAGGAAGCGTGACAGATCCCCCTCCCCGGAGCCTCCTAATCTGGAGCAGGAATGTGTTGAGGATGGGGAAGAGCTTAAAGCTCAGGATTCGGTGGAGTGCCAGGCAGATCTGGACAAGAAGAAGATATCCAGTCGATGTCTGCCTCTCAGTCACAGAGGCTTTTGATCCTGACCGAAATGGTTCGTTCTGATCCACAGCTCAGGTGGGAGAATCTGTCCACAGGACAACTATTAGTCGTGCACTCCACAAATCTGACTTTTATGGAAGAGTGGCAAGAAGAAAGCCATTGTTGAATGAAAGTTTGCAGTTTGCGAGAAGCCATGTGGGGGACACAGCAAACATGTGGAAGAAGGTTCTCTGGTCAGATGAGACCAAAATTGAACTTTTTGGCCTAAAAGCAAAACGCTATGCACTACAGAAAACTAACACTGCACATCACCCTGAACACACCATCCCCACCGTGAAACATGGTGGTGGCAGCATCATGTTGTGGGGATGCTTTTCTTCAGCAGGGACAGGGAAGCTGGTCAGAGTTGATGGGAAGATGGATGGAGCCAAATACAGGGCAATCTTAGAAGAAAACCTGTTATGTTGTGTACACACGGTCGGACTTTTCAACTACAAAAGTCCGACAGCCCGTCCGACAGACTTTTGACAGACTTTAGACGGACTTTTGGCAGACTTTCGACGGACTTTCTAATGACCGGACTTGCCTAAACACGATCAATCCAAAGTCCGACGGATTCGTACGTGATGACGTATACCGGACTAAAATAAGGAAGTTGATAGCCAGTAGCCAATAGCTGCCCTAGCGTTGTTTTTTGTCCGTCGGTCTAGCATACAGACAACCGTATTTCTGGGTCCGGCGGAGTTACGACGTAAAGATTTGAAGCATGTTCCAAATCTAAAGTCCGTCAGATTTGCGACTGGAAAAGTCCGGTGAAGCCCACACACGATCTGATTGTTCGTCGGATTTGGTCCGTCGGTGTCCGTCAGACCAATCCAGTCGAAAAGTGCGACCGTGTGTACGCCCCATTAGAGTCTGCAAAAGACGTAAGACTGGGGCGGAGGTTCACCTTCCAGCAGGACAACGACCCTAAACATACAACCAGAGCTACAATGGAATGGTTTAGATCAAAGCATATTCATGTGTTAGAATGGTCCAGTCAAAGTCCAGACCTAAATCCAATTGAGAATCTGTGGAAAGACTTGAAAATTGCTGTTCACAGACGCTCTCCATCCAATCTGACAGAGCTTGAGCTATTTTGCAAAGAAGAATGGGCAAAAATGTCACTCTCTAGATGTGCAAAGCTGGTAGAGACATCCCCAAAAAGACTTGAAGCTGTAATTGCAGAGAAAGGCGGTTTTACAAAGTATTGACTCAGGGGGGCGCTATACAAATGTACCCCACACTTTTCACATATTTATTTGAAAAAAATTTTGAAAACCATTTATCATTTTCCTTCCACCTCACAATTATGTTTCACTTTGTGTTGGTCTATCACATAAAATCCCAATAAAATACATTTACCTTTTTGCTTGTAACATGACAAAATGTGGAAAATTTCAAGGGGTATGAATACTTTTTTCCAGCTCACAATTCCCAAGCTTGTTTAGTATGAAGCTCTGCTGTCCCCTGATGTCTCTTGTGATCTAGCTCCTTCATGAGGAGCTACGTCTCTCTCTCCCCCTCTCTTACCAATCCCGACGGCGATATTAATATTTATCTGTTTGCGTTGGCAGGCGGCCCGGCCTTTTAGAAGAGACAGCAAGTCAGACCTTGGCGGGATGACAGAGCAGGTCTTGGCACACACCTCGCACACTCTGCACGTCTCTGGGAAACCTGACAAGCTGAAAGTACTTCCACCTCTGACCGCTGCGACCTCTGACCCCATGCGCAAACACGACTTTCAGGCTCCACTGGACGTGAGCAAACACCAACACCCGGCCGGACTATTCTGGGGCCCCTCTGAGTCCAGTCCAAATGCTACGACACCCACAGCAAGGAAAATATTTGCAGAACTCCAGGTTCTCGGAGAGAAAGCTAAACAGCTACGTTTTTTTTTTTACAGAATTCGACAACGTAACGTTGATTATCACCATGCTGAGCAAGCAATTTATTATCATTAGTATTCATTTCTGACCACGGTTCAGGGGGGTGTCCACACACAAAGATCTACCGGTTTCTAAAGGGTGATGAAGAGGGCGCTGCCTTCAATGTGCAGATTTTTTACATTCAGGTTTCTTAGATTTTGGACAATTATTTCCTAAATGATCTGTTTGGCAACTGAGGTTCAGATAAGTGGGGATAGATAGATAGATAGATAGATAGATAGATAGATAGATAGATAGATAGATAGATAGATAGATAGATAGATAGATAGATAGATAGATAGTAAAGTACACCCTTAGCCCCAGAAGCTGGTATTGCCCCAGAAATGGCTTTCTGTAGATATTTTGTATGACTGCCCATTAGTCTCTGACACCGACTCTGGGAAATTTTTGACCACCCCCCCCCCCCCCCCATGCAAAATGCCTTCAGTTGCAAGATGTTTGTGGGTTACATGAACCGCCCACTTCAACTCCCTTCATAATATTTTAACAGGATTCAATTCAGGTCTTTGACTAGGCCAGTCCATAACCCTCCATTTCTACTTTTTGAGCCCATCCTTGGTGGATTTGCTAGTGGGCTTGGGATCGTTTTCCAATTGTCAATTTCCAGTCTAACTTTGGAACAGATGGCCTCAGATTCTCAACTGAGCACACTTTGATGCAACATTTAAAGTTGATAACAACAAAACCTGGGGAATGCCCAGGAAAAAACTCCAAGCCTACTTACCACCAGCCCAACGTGATTACAAAAACATTGCCACCACCCTCACTTCTTTTTTTTGATTCAGTACTTTTTTATTCTTTTCATAGCAGTACAAGTTATACATTTATCCATACATTTTATTCCAGATACATAATCTTGCTTCTAACATTCACCCGCCCCCCCCAAAAAAAAAACCCACACAAAACAAAAACTAAAAGCAAAAGAAAGATTAAAAAAAAAAAAAAAAGGGGGCAAAACCCAACAACGAAAAAAAATAGATTTCCTCCCCCTACGGTATCTCTCCCCCTCCCTCGACCCCAAAAGCCCCCCCCCCCCCACCCTCCCATCCTCTCCCCATGTTGTCCCTCTCCCATATTGATTCATCTTTTATTTTCATTGTCCCAGGCCTCTACCCAGCTTTTCCAGATGGCATGAAATTTATCTTGGCTCCCTCTATGTGTATAAATAAATTCCTCCTTTATTATGGTTTCTTTTATTTGTGTTCTCCATTCTTCGACCGTTGGGGGGTATATAGATATCCACTTCTGAGCTATTAGCTTTCATGCCTGAAACAAGCACCACCCTCACTTCTAGCTGGCTATCGCAGTAAGAGGCATTGGAAGGCCACAAACAGATAACAACAAAACCTGGGGAATGCCCAGGAAAAAACATTTAAAGTTGACTCAATGATGCAAGTAGACATGAGCACTGCCGAAAAATTTGTCCGTTTTCGTTTCATTCGTTTTAAAATTTTTTTAGTTTTTCGGGTCATTCATTATGATCGCAATTCGTAAATTCTAAAATTCGTCAATTCGAAAATTCATAAATTCGAAAATCCAAAAATAAGAAAGAAGAACCTAAAATTCGAAAGAACGAAAATCTGAAAATTCTAAAGAATAACTAACTAACTAATAAAAACTCACTATTAAATTATAGGTATTGGAATTTCCTTTCAACTTTGGCTGTTCGTGAACGTAACGAATACGAATTTATCCGAAGTTATAATTTATCCGAAATAACGAATGCCGCATCTAAACAAATGGAACGGAATGAATTAATAATAAATAACAATAATAAAAAGTTTTTATTATTATTATTATTATTTATTATTATTAATTCATTACGTTCCATTTGTTTAGATACAGCATTCGTTATTTCGGATAATTCATAGCTTCAGATAAATTCGTATTCGTTACGTTCACTAACAGCCAAATTTGAAGGGAAATTCCATTACCTATACTTTAATAGTTAGTTATTATTTCAGATTTTTGAATTTTTGGGTTTTCGGATTTTCGAATTTACGAATTTGTCGAATTTTCGAATTTACGAATTTTCGGAAAAATTAGTGAAATGGGTTTTCGTTAATTCGGATGTTTCCGAATCAACGAATTTGTCAAAATGAATTAAAAAACAAATTTGGAAAGAAACAAATTGCTCGTGTCGAGATGCAAGCCCTCCAGGCCATCCAACAGCAAACCATCTCTAAACCATAACATTTCTACCACCATGCTTTTCAGTTAGTATGATGTTTTTCTGAAATGCTGTCTTTGGTTTGCACCAAACATTTCTACTATTGCTACTACTGCTGCTATTTAATTATATGTCTACTCTCTGAGTCTTTAAAGTCCCACTATATGGGAGGGGGGAAACCTATTTTTCTAAGACATATAGGGATGTGGCCATGGTGAACAGAAACTGAAACCTCAATTTTTTCTGATAATTTCTACTGTTGCTGTGACATACAAATCTGCCTTTGATTCATCAGTCCACAGCACAATGTTCCAGAAGGTCAGGTCTCTGCTTATTCGTTCAATAGAAAACTGAAGACTTGCTATCATGTACCTGGTAAAGACTGGAATGTTGTGGAGGCCTCTCTTGCACCTCCTGCCCAACACTTCCGAAGGTGGAAACAGAGAGTGTGAAGGCACGGAGTGGTATGAGTGTGGGGGTAGCTGGCTGGCGAAATTTGCTCTTTAGGTGGATGAAGCTGGGGGTCGCAGTCCTCAGGGCAGGATACTGAAGCAGGTTGGCACCAGAGCAGGAGATGGTAGTAGAGCCTGCATGAAGGCAGAGACCAGCGGCAGCCGGACAATTCGAGTCAGCAGGCAGAGCAAGTCCAGGAAGCAGGCCAAGGTCAGTAACAGCTGGGCAGCGCAGTACAAATCAGCAGGCAAAGACAAGTCCAGTAAACAGGCCAAGGTCAAAGTGATCAGATAAACAAGTTTAAGGCAGGAGCAAAGGAAAAATCTAGAGGAAAGTTGGGTCATACACAGGTAAGCAGGTTCAATAAGTTAAGGTGTCAGGAATTCAGGTACAAGCTGAAGACAACTGCTCTTGGTGACAGACCAGTTCAAATAGGCCATTGGGCAACAAGTGTGCACGCTAATTTGTATGCGCACGTGCATTTGTACGTGCGCACGAACGCGAGCACAACGAACTGGAATAGTGCATCTAACATTGCCTCTTTGCCTAGAAGTATGAGCATGTGAGAAATGCACATGTGCACGAATATGAACATAAGCCTACACTGGTTTTCTGGTAATGGGAATCCAGTTTTCCTTTCATTTGCCCTAAAGTTATTTTTGAACAACCATTGTTTCTTTCTGTCACACATCCAGTGCAGGGTATATTGGTGATATCTCTTTCTAACTGTAAATGCACTTTGACACCAATTGTTGCCAGAGTTGCCTGAACACCCCACAATAAAATTTGGGGATTGTTGGAGACTATGTGTCAGATGGTCAGCTCTTGGGTTGAATTTTCTAGGTTGGTCAGCCATGGACAAGTTAGCAGTTTGAAATCGATGTCTCTTGTAGATTATTTTCCTTGCAGTGCAGTTCTGGGGAAAATGTAATCCCATAATGCACCGATGATTATGCTTTTAAGTGTTTAGCATCTACCTCTCCTCCACTGCCAATCGAAGATGGAGGGAGGCGCAGCTATATTCTGGGGTTTTGGGGGCGGATTTAGACTAATTCTGCACTTTGCTGAAGTGACACTGCACCTACAGACAGCCCCTGCTGGGCCCAGGCCCTTTTACTGCACCCATTGGACCTGGGCCCAGTATAGGAGTACTGCCCGTACCCTCCCCCCATTGATGGCCCTATATGTAGAAGTATATAACGGGCAGTCTTATAGCCATTTTATGCCTTAATTTGAAGTGAACTAATGAGAACAGAACTGTGGTGGAGAGATGTTATTTCCTGCTCAGTGGTAAGTTTCCAGTACGGCACACTTACGCCTATAGACAAGAGGGTGGGTTAACTCATTGTGGCATCATTCCTGGACCATCCTATATGCATTACTTCTTAAAATATATGTGATATCTCCTTTACTGTATTGAGGGGAGTCATCTGACCTCTTGCCACACACCATTCTTTATCTTGTCTACCATATCAAGGGCCCTCTTATGACATTCATTCCTGTGAATTCTAGGATATTATTATTATTATACGAGATTTATATAGCGCCAACAGTTTACTCAGCGCTTTACAATGTATAAGGGGGACAACACAATTACAGTACAATACAAAAGGTACAGGAGGGCCCTGCTCGTAGAGCTTACATTCTAAAAGGGAGGGGGTGGTGGTACAAAAGGTAATATCTGCAAAGAATGATTTGATGGGGGTGGCTCAGGGACAGTTATGTGGGTGTGGGATAGGCTTCCCTGAATAAATGAGTTTTCAAGGATCTCCTAAATGTGGACAGGGTAGGGGCTGATCGGACATACTGGGGCAGGGAATTCCAGAGGATGGGAGAGGCTCTGGAGAAGTCCTGAAGGCGAGCATGGGAGGAGGTAACAAGGGAGCTAGAGAGCAGGAGGTCCTGGGAGGAGCGCAGGGGGCGATTTGGGCGATATCTGCAGATGAGGTTGGTGATGTAGATGGGGGCGATGTTGTGAATGGCCTTGTATGTTATGGTTAGCATTTTGAATTTTACACGGTGGGGTAGGGGAAGCCAGTGAAGGGATTGGCAGAGAGGAGCAGCAGTCACGGATCGATTAGTGAGGTGTATTAGTCTAGCAGCAGCATTCATAATAGACTGAAGGGGGAATAGCCTGCTTAAGGGTAGGCCATTAAGGAGAGAGTTGCAATAGTCGAGGCGGGAAATAATCAAAGAGTGAATAAGTTGTTTTGTAGTGTCATTAGTCAGAAAGGGTCGAATTTTGGAGATGTTGCGGAGGTTAAGGTAGCAGGATTTAGCCAGTGATTGGATATGGGGGCTGAAGGAGAGGTCAGAGTCAAGGATTACACCCAGGACTCTGGCATGTGTGGAGGGACCAATGGTTGTGTTGTTGATATTAATGGTGAAGTCACAGGAGGGGGACCGTGAAGGAGGAAATATAACAAGCTCTTATATAGCTCTTATCTTCACTCTCTCCATGACGAGTTCCTACTGCATGACTGGGGGCCCCTGGTGCCCCTGTGCCTGCCTCCAGGCTGCATGTTTTTGGATGCACATGATCCACTGTAACATTTGTCTACTGTGCCATATCGAGTCCTGAAGAAGCCATGTCATTTTTCTAAGCATTCTTTCATAGTTGAAATGGCAAAGCATATGAAAGCATTTCAAAGCATATCAAAGCATATCAAAATGGAGTCACAATGGTTTGGGTATATTATTACAACGTTGACCTGGCAGATTGTGTTACCGGAAGCATATAGCTTTAAAAGTGATATATACTGTTTGCTATTTACAATTATGGTCTTCCGGTATCATAGTAGAGACTTTTTGCAATAATTATTTGTGGATCTATTTTAGGCTTGTATGCCTTGTTTTTATGAATTTTGTATAATAAAAAATTATATTTTTTAATCTGGTGTATCCTATGTTAAGCCTTCAAAGTCTGGCATATTTGGTCTGGCATTCTTTTTTGCATCGTATGTTTTGGGCTTGGCTCAAGACAAATTTCCTTTTCCAAGTTTCCAGCACCCTTTCCTCTGCCTAATGGAGGATGAACCTGTCTTTAATGGTTATCTTGGGGGGTGGGGGGTGGGGGGGGGGGAATGGCTCCTTTTTAGTAGCCTAGATAGATCTTTTATTTTCAGAACAATGTTTCTACTAGTGATGAGTAAATTAGTTTAAAGACCAGCTGATTCAGCAGATTGGTGTTTTGTGAATCTCTCAAATCTCATCATTGAACTATAGAGTCTGCAGGAAGACACACAATTCATGAACCATGGCCATGAACCATAATAATGACCATGACGATGAACCATAAACATGAACCATAACCATGACTCTGGACATGACCATAAACCATAACTAAGACCATGAACCAAAACCAAGACCATGAATGTGACCATGAACCAAGACCAAAAACCAAAACCATGACCATGAACCTTGACCCTGAACTATCAATACCTGGAACCATAAGCAAGACCATGAACGTAACCATGAACAAAAGCCAAGATCATGAACCATAACCAAGACCATAAACCAAAACCATGACCATGAACCTTGACCCTGAACTATCACCATGACCATGATCATTTCTACACTACCCAGTTCTCAAAGTATCTACTGAGAAATATTCAGGAAAATTAAAAACTGGAGAATCAGCCATTGTTTTGATACTCTCACTCCCATTCTCTGCCCCTTCAACGTGCATGTGTACGTGATCATGGTCAGAGAAGGAATGCAGCTCCCACAGCTAAGATGGAAGTCTTAGGTAAATGTATACAGGAACATCGAGTAAATGGTTTCTTGAATTCTTGCTGCACCAACAGTTCCGTTCCTTTTTTAAGAGACTCGAGTAAAAGAAAAATCCGGCATGTGAGGTTGGCAGGGAGAAGTGGTGGTGAAGCAGCTAATATAAAGGTCAAAGCGGACTCTGCCTAAACAAACAGCAAAATGCTATTGATGCCATTTTAATAGAGCACAAATTGTTCTCACCCCCCCTGCATGAAGGACAGGCTAGCCATGTATGTTTAGTAGCCAGACTATGATAGGCCTCGATCTGGAACGTACTTTTGTAACGCTTGGGCATGGTTATTGTTAATGAACTGTGAGAGCAACAGTGTCACTTTCTCTCCACCTTATAATACAGAGTGTATGCAGACAATTCTGGGATTTTTAGTCTTCAGTCCAATACTATACAGAGTATATGGGCCATGCTGGAACTTGTAGTCTCGGTCACATATTATACAGTGTATGCAGGCTGTGCTGGGACTTGTAGTTCTGGTCACATATCATGCAGTGTATACAGGCCATGCTGGGACTCATAGCCCCCATCACATATTATATAACATATACAGACCATGCTGGGACTTGTAGTGGATGGTAGTAGAGTAGTATAGTGGATTAGCAATAGTAATAGTACAACTCAACATATAGTATGACCAGTAGTCAGCAGTAGGTATAGGATAACACTATGCTCCAGGATCAGCATAAACAGTAGCACGATCACCATAAGTGCAGCAATGGGCAGTTGAATTAACTGCATTCAGGAGACTATACTGCCAAAGTGCATTACTGGTGACTATGCTAGGCCTAGGCTCACTGGACAAATGTACCCCTTTAAATGAATAATGGATCAAGGCTTGTAGAATGGCTTTAAAGGAGGCAGATCTTTACTGGGTTCTATTGCTGGCTATAGCTGGGGCCCATAAGCAGCATTGGTGCACTGATCAACAGTCTTGGTGAATCAGTATGCAGTGTGGGTGCTATGTAATAAGTATCCTGCTTCAAGTAACTCAGTCCCTGCTATCAGTGTGCAAATGGTGAGCTGTAAGCTCTCTCACCAGTCCCTGCTGTGCGGCTGTAGACTCCCGCTGCAGAAAGGGGCCCCTTGTCTCTGTGCAAATGGCTCTGGTGAACAGGAGTGGAGGAAGGAAGAGTAAGAACACACTCCAGTAACATTGCAAGAAGGGCGCAATGAGTGCGATGGCCGCAGTCTGTGCAGCGCTGCCTCTGTGTCACTACTTTCAGGCTCTGGTCTCCACCAGTCTGGTCTCCTGCCGAGATGTGGGCACACAGGCTGATGTGCTCAGATAGACTCAGATGGACTCCCTCACTGCTAAGAGGAAGAAGTTAAAAGAGCAGTTCGGCAAAAGCTATTCTACCACTCCCCTCTGCATCAGTGTCCTCTGGAAACTGTAGTGTAAAGGATCCATGAGTCCCATCCTATGGCTGCTGTGCCGGACTTTAATTCCCATGATCCTCAGTGCTCTGCATTGAAGTCCATTGGCTTTCCTGGCTATAGCCCCCCTATCTCTACTGACTGGAGGGGATAGTGCAGCACAACATCCAGCATGGCAGTAGGAAATGAAAGTAAAACTGACTGTGAAGAGGGCAATATCTCCTTCTCCATGTTTCTGTAGTCCAGCACCTGGCTACAATAATACATGTGGCAGTGCCACCACCCAGGACAGGGCCTCTGTGAGGGGGGATTCCCTTCCTGGGAAATTAACCAGTAATCTAAACAAAGTAATTGGGAGCAGAAGAACTACTGCAACCAGCATATAACATTCACCATAAGAATATAGATACACACCAGTATGGAAATAATACATGCTTTATAAAACAAGAGAATAATTACAGTACATCCAATGTACAAAAAGGTTATATCAGCCAAGGGCCTGATAGGCATCCTAGTGGAATTGTGCCCATATACCTGGTATTTATAACTATTAATAGAAATACTGCCTGATGAATGTTGCAGTTGCAGGGGCCCCTGAGGATGATATCGAAGTGGCGCCCATCTTTGTGTCAAAGACATAATAGTCTTGGCTTCTGGCCTGGGTGAAATACAGCAGCTCGTGTGTGTGTGTATTTGGTCATGTGGCTCAGTTCTCTGAGTCTACTTCCTGGAAACACCCTTTTATATTACATCACAGTCATCCAATCAGGGTTTATGACCCAGCTATCAGGAACAGGAAGTAACTGTCTGTAATCAACTAACTCTGTGTTACTTACAAATACCGGCAGTACAGGGTGGCAGATCCCTGCAATAGCAATGGATAAATTAAGGGTAGGTAGGTAGGTATGTCTGGAAGCAGCCCTATTGTCAGGGCCAGGATTTGAACTCACGACCTCTGCTGCATCTGGCAGTAGCACTCCCTGCTGTGTCCCCTGAGATGGCATCCTGTCGGAACCTTTGTATAATCTTGCCTTGTTCCTTGTTTATTGTGAACCTTTTGTCATCTCCCTGCCCCTTCAAAGCTCCTGGGGGAAGAATAGTGGAACTCTTGGCAGGCTCTATTGATTTTTCTCTTTCACTTTGGGAGTACCATATACATGGTTATACATGAGTTTTTTCATATACTTTGCAGCCTGACCACCATGGTGTGAGCTGGCAAGCATCTTACATTTAAACCATACTCCTCTGTGCCTCTCCTGAAGAAGCGAGAGTTGTCTCGCGAAACAAGGCGAGATTAGTTGCACAGTTGCTCCAGATTGATGGTGGTATTTTTATGGCATTTGTAAGTCATATCAAAAAGGTTTTTTCATGTGATACACTATGCATTGATGTTTATCAACTAGTTGTTATATTGTATGTGGTTTTTAAATGTACATGAATGCATTTTTCATATTTTTAATATATTTTGTTTGAGGTGGGACTCTTTGAAATTCTTGTGGGCTAAATATTTTTTGCTGTGTGCATACTACTTTGGGACTGAGACACTACCCCTACCCATTTCATATGAGCTCTTTTTGTATGTCTATGTACTGTAACAAGTGTCTTGACTGGAAGATTTGTCATAACTTCTTGCTCCAGTGATGAATTTACCTATACCATCACTATCTGTCTCATGGACAATGACCACCAGGACAAATAGACCTCCACCGTTTCCTTGGTTTGGGATAAAACTAAATGGATCTCCACGCACCACACTATAATAGACCATATACAGATTTATTCAAAGGTAAGAACACATAGAAGACTATAGGAAAGGCCAACATGTTTTGGAGGCCAGAACCTACCCCTTTCACCCTATACCCTATCCTACAGCCCTGATGAAGGAGTGAGTTCTGAACCCACGTGGGCCATTTCATATAGTCTTCTACGTGATTTTACATTGGAATAAATCTGTATTCAGACTATTAACCAGTGGCGTGGTGCTTCAATCCCAGATTCCCCATTTAGCAACCATAACATGACAGGGTTTCCAACGCTGCTACAGTCTATCCAAACTAGAAAATAAAAGCTTTGGCTGGAGTTCCTCTGTATATGTTGAACTGATTTATGTGGGACACCTCTAACCTATCTGCGTGTAGACTGCTTAGGCCCTTTACAGCACAGCTAGTCATTTTCCGGAATACCACCAATGATTGACGTGCCACACGCTGGGAATCACCATTCCCGGGTGTCCTAGACTGACTTCCAGAGTACTTTCTCTTCTAAAACTGCCTCTGCACAAAACAGATAAACTTAAGGCAATGTTATTTCTTCCTTGTGTGCGGCGAAGTTTCCGTTTCAGTGAAAGGTCAGTGGTTTATAGTCAATGTGTCCATATCTAATCTTTTTTTATTCAAGTCTTCCCTGTCTTTGTGTGAAAGTGGGACAGATAGACATCCAGGTCATATAGCGGCTTCCTGGCTACTTCCGGAGATTTCTGGGGATTTGCTCTTACACACTTGGCACAATGACATGAGGCGTAAGCTAGGGTTCTTCGGAATCATATCTAAAGAAGACCTCAGCCAAAGGAAAGAGAAACATTCCATAGAAATATTAGAATTTCCCTTCTGGTAATCTGAGACCTCAATTCTTGGCTGGAATTCTGAATTTCTTCCTATGGACAGTATGGGACTGTTACCAGAAAATCTGTCTTCTGTACCTCTGACCAGGGTCTAGCAACTGGCTGTAAGGCGCTATAGGAGAGAGGGCAGAAAAATGGCACGGGTGATAGGTATATACCAAACTGTAACCACATGAGGTAGAGGAAAGTGATATAGATATAGATGTAACAGTCTGTATCACAAAGGGCATAACTACGGAAAGCGCAACAAACATACAATGTGCTTTGGGGGTCCATAGATCCCTTTCCTCAGGGCTACAAGACAAGGGTAAAAACATATGAAAAATGTCAGATTATCTAAATTGGAACTCAGGTAAGTTTAAAAAAGAAATTATAAAAATCCAAAAGTTTTGTTATAGGTTTTGTTATGGGTTTTTAACAACGGTTTGAAAGAGGTTATTTGGGCACTATTTTTTTTCTAAAAATGTTTTTTTTTAATTATTATTATTATTGATTATAATTGAATATGCTCTTTGGATCAAAAGACGTTATTTTGTTTTTTGATTGTAGTTGAAAACTTTTAAATAAACAATATAGCGACCAATGTTTGGACTGTATTTGTATATGTATTTGGGCACTATTTTTTTGTCTAAAAATGTTTTTTTTTTTAAATTATTAATTATAATTGAATATTCACTTTGGATCAAAAGATGTTATTTTGGGTTTTGATTTTAGTTGAAAACTTTTAAATAAACAATATAGCGACCAATGTATGGACTGTATATGTATTTGGGCACTATTTGTTTTATAAAAATGTGTTTTTTGTTTTTTTTTATTATTGATTATAATTGAATATTCTCTTTGGGTCAAAAGATGGTATTTTTGGTTTTTGATTTTAGTTTTTTTAAAAATTAAAAAAAACAATATACCGACCAATGTTTGGACTGTATATGTCTTTGAACGATGTCATGTCTATGAATGAATTTATATTGAAATATCATTTATGTTGATATATAGGATATATTACAAAAGCGGCTCCAAAATATCAAGAGTTATATTAATATGCACCAACCTTTAAAAAAAGTGTTAATATTCTTACCATTGCTGAGGAAAATTTATGGTAAATTGTATTGTTACTTATTATATATCAATAAAAATTATTAATGTATGGTGAATTGTATTGTTACTTATTATATATCAATAAAAATGATTCATTTATGGTGAATTGTATTGTTACTTATTATATATCAACAAAAAATATTCATTTATGATGAATTGTATTGTTACTTATTATATATATCAATAAAAATGATTCATTTATGGTGAAGTTTATTGTTACTTATTATATATATCAATAAAAATTATTAATTTATGGTGAATTGTATTGTTACTTATTATATATCAATAAAAATTATTAATTTATGGTGAATTGTATTGTTACTTATTATATATCAATAAAAATTATTCATTTATGATGAATTGTATTGTTACTTATTATATATCAACAAAAATTATTCATTTATGATGAATTGTATTGTTACTTATTATATATATCAATAAAAATTATTAATTTATGGTGAATTGTATTGTTACTTATTATATATCAATAAAAATTATTAATTTATGGTGAATTGTATTGTTACTTATTATATATCAATAAAAATTATTCATTTATGGTGAATTGTATTGTTACTTATTATATATCAACAAAAATTATTCATTTATGGTGAATTTTATTGTTACTTATTATATATCAATATAAATTAATCATTTATGGTGAATTATATTGTTACTTATTATATATCAATAAAAATTATTCATTTATGGTGAATTATATTGTTACTTATTATATATCAATAAAAATTATTCATTTATGGTGAATTTTATTGTTACTTATTATATATCAATAAAAAATATTCATTGATGGTGAATTGTATTGTTACTTATTATATATCAATAAAAATTATTCATTTATGGTGAATTTTATTGTTACTTTTTATATATCAATAAAAATTATTCATTTATGGTGAATTGTATTGTTACTTATTATATATCAATAAAAATGTATTGTTTAAAAAAAAAAAAAAAACAAGAGGCTCAATACTATTTTTAACCGGATTTTGTTGTGGTGAGACTTGTATTTATGGAATAATACATTTCTAATCATGTGTATCAATTATGTAGTAATTTGTATGTGATGCACCTCATTTCCAGTAAAGCCCTCGGGCCAATGTATTGGAATTTGTGTATACAGTATAAACATCACTGAGTCTACATAGGGTTTTATAATGAAAAACAGAAAGGTTTTATTTAAATTCCATTAGCACATGAATAAGGGGGATGGGAGGAACCCGGGAAAGCAAAATATAAGCAGATTAAACTTCAACTTTAAGTAATATTTTGATTGAGGAAATAAATCATAATAATTGCCCTTGTGGAGCCAAGAAGGAATTCCCCTCCCAATGTACATTTGCCCATTGCCCAAGGGTTTGTTATTTGTCTGACTCATGAAGTTCTTGAGTAGTTGTTTTAGCCTTGTAATTAAATTTGTAATGTCGTAATCTTCAGATTGGATCTGATGGGCAGATTAGCATGGCACCGCTCAACGTTGTGATGTTTAGTCACCGCTCATTAATAAGCACAGATGGTAGGATGGACAGGAATCCTTCGTCTCCAAGCAGGAAAGAGATGGCCAAGACAATGGGAAACAGCATGGCATGCGAAGGCGTCATCAGGCTCCATGATCGCCATCAGAGTCTAGGAATATTTTGTTGTGTAACAAGCTAGTCTGTATTCCCGCGTCTCTAAAGTAAACAGGATCATTGTTATGAACGCCATCGAGACTCTCCAGATTTGTCTTTAGCAGGACAGTCATGTGTTTTGCATACGATGGCAGATGTCTGTTTACAATGTCCTGATTAAAGCGCCCATGGCTCCAGGAAGTGGAGGGAGAGCCATTCATAATAGCTTCTAAAGAAAGTCGGCAATATACGGACTCCAAGCCAGTTGCTCTGTATTTGTATTTTTTCCCAATCGCCTATTAATTGTACTTTGCAAATCACAGTTTCTTAACCACTTCAGCCCCGGAAGGATTTACCCCCTTCCTGACCAGAGCACTTTTTACAATTCGGCACTGCGTCGCTTTAACTGCTAATTGCAATGCTGTACCCAAACGAAATTTGCGTCCTTTTCTTCCCACAAATAGAGCTTTCTTTTGATGGTATTTGATCACCTCTGCCGTTTTTATTTTTTGCGCTATAAACGGAAAAAGACCGAAAATTTTGAAAAAAATGATATTTTCTACTGTTTGTTATAAAAAAAATCCAATAAACTCAATTTTAGTCATACATTTAGGCCAAAATGTATTCGGCTACATGTCTTTGGTAAAAAAAAATGTCAATAAGTGTATATTTATTGGTTTGCGCAAAAGTTATAGCGCCTACAAACTAGGGTACATTTTCTGGAATTTACACAGCCTTTAATTTATGACTGCCTATGTCATTTCTTGAGGTGCTAAAATGGCAGGGCAGTACAAAACCCCCACAAATGACCCCATTTTGGAAAGTAGACACCCCAAGGAAATTGCTGAGAGGCATGTTGAGCCCATTGAATATTAATTTTTTTTGTCCCAAGTGATTGAATAATGACAAAAAAAAAATTACAAAAAGTTGTCACTAAATGATATATTGCTCACACAGGCCATGGGCATATGTGGAATTGCACCCCAAAATATATTCAGCTGCTTCTCCTGAGTATGGGGATACCACATGTGTGGGACTTTTTGGGAGCCTAGCCGCGTACGGGGCCCCGAAAACCAATCACCGCCTTCAGGATTTCTAAGGGCGTAAATTTTTGATTTTACTCCTCACTACCTATCACAGTTTTGAAGGCCATAAAATGCCCAGATGGCATAACCCCCCCCAAATGACCCCATTTTGGAAAGTAGACACCCCAAGCTATTTGTTTGAGGCATGTAGAGTCCATGGAATATTTTATATTTTAACACAAGTTGCGGGAAAGTGACAATTTTTTTTTTTTTTTTTTGCACAAAGTTGTCACTAAATGATATATTGCTCACACAGGCCATGGGCATATGTGGAATCGCACCCCAAAATACATTTAGCTGCTTCTCCTGAGTATGGGGATACCACATGTGTGGTATCACTCTCAGCAAATCGCTTGGGATGTCTACTTTCCAAAATGGGGTCATTTGGGGGGGTTTTGTGCCACCTGGGCATTCCATGGCCTTCGAAACTGTGATAGGCAGTGAAGAGTGAAATCAAAAATTTACGCCCTTAGAAATCCTGAAGGCGGTGCTTGGTTTTCGGGGTCCTGTACGCGGCTAGGCTCCCAAAAAGTCTCACACATGTGGTATCCCCATACTCAGGAGAAGCAACAGAATGTATTTTGGGGTGTAATTTCACATATTCCCATGGCATGTTTGAGCAATATATCATTTAGTGAGAACTTTGTGCAAAAAAAATAAATAAAAATTGTCTCTTTCCCGCAACTTGTGTCACAATATAAAATATTCCATGGACTCGACATGCCTCTCAGCAAATAGCTTGGGGTGTCTACTTTCCAAAATGGGGTCATTTGGGGGGGTTTTGTGCCATCTGGGCATTTTATGGCCTTCAAAACTGTGATAGGTAGTGAGGAGTGAAATCAAAACCTTACGCCCTTAGAAATCCTGAAGGCGGTTATTGGTTTTCAGGGCCCCGTACGCGGCTAGGCTCCCAAAAAGTCCCTAAAAAAAAAAAAAAAAAAATTGTCTCTTTCCCGCAACTTGTGTCACAATATAAAATATTCCATGAACTCGACATGCCTCTCAGCAAATAGCTTGGGGTGTCTACTTTCCAAAATGGGGTCATTTGGGGGGGGTTTGAACTGTCCTGGCATTTTATGCACAACATTTAGAAGCTTATGTCACACATCACCCACTCTTCTAACCACTTGAAGACAAAGCCCTTCTGACACTTTTTGTTTACATGAAAAATTTTTTTTTTTTGCAAGAAAATTACTTTGAACCCCCAAACATTATATATTTTTTTAAAGCAAAGGCCCTACAGATTAAATGGTGGGTGTTTCATTTATTTTTTTCACACAGCATTTGCGCAGCGATTTTTCAAACGCATTTTCTGGGGAAAAAAAACACACGTTTTTAAATTTTAATGCACTAAAACACACTATATTGCCCAAATGTTTGATGAAATAAAAAAGATGATCTTAGGACGAGTACATGGATACCAAACATGACATGCTTTAAAATTGCGTACAAACGTGCAGTGGCAGCTGGCAGAAATTCTGATCGTGTGTATGAGGCATTAGGACTTGGCTCTGTAATTGTTCCCTCCCTAGGCAGCAGACCCCAAAGGCTATGGCTGGATCCCTCACATTGGCATCGTCTTCAGGTAAAGCCTGGGAGGGAAGGACCCTTCTGCAAGCGATCCCAAATTTTTATCACCTTCCCTAGCACAAATCATTGGCAGTGAATCTCCTAGTGATTTGTCAGAGTGAAATAAATATTCTTAACCCATAACATTGTATCTTCTTGCTATATCTAGCCAAGAACATTCTCCAGGAGCAGGCAGAAGTAAATAATGCCCTACGCCTGGGGTCTACGATCTACAGCCCGTGGGACACCTCTGGCCTGCTACAAGATGTTATCCAGCCTGCAGCTAGCGCACCAGTGGTTTATCCTCAATGTGCACTGATTAAGGATTACAGGAGAAGTCCAGCCTGAGCTTTTTAGACTGGGCTTCTCCTCTGGGTCACAGGAGTGCAATTCGTTTGGCACTCCTGTGACCCATTTTCAGCGGAGAGCAGGCTCTGCTATGGTATGGAATTTAGGGGGACCCCCACGCATTTTTTTTTTTAAATTTTGGTTCGGGGTTCCCCTGTGGGGAAATTCCATGCCCTTTTTATCAATGAACTTTTATGTGTATTGCCGGACTGACAATTCATTATAGCCGGCGCTAGCGATAGTAGTTTTGACTTTTTTTTCCTTTAGAAATGTCATTTTACTGTCAGACTGTTCTAAACACGGGAAACATGCGCCCCATTACAGGCATACTATAGACACCCCCCAGGTACGAAATTTAAAGGGATATTACACTTTTATTGTTTCACTTTAAGCATTATTAAAATCACTGCTCCCGAAAAAAAACGGCCATTTTCAAAACTTTTTTTTGCATTGATACATGTCCCCTGGGGCAGGACCCAGGTCCCCAAACACTTTTTATGACAATACCATGCATATAAGCCTTTAAAATTAGCACTTTTGATTTCTCCCATAGGCTTTTAAAGGGTGTTCCGCGGCTTTCGAATTTGCCACGAACACCCCAAATTGTTCGCTGTTCGGTGCACGGGTGAACAGCCAATGTTCAAGTTCGACCCCAACATAAAGCCCATCCCTAATCCTGAGATGTGTGCAAACCTGGTTACCAACTACAAGAAATGTCTTACCTCTGTGCCTGCCAACAAGGGTTTCTCCACCAAGTAATAAGTCATGTTTTGCTTGGGGATCAAATGCTTTTTTAACTGAATTTTTGGTTGATATTCTGTCTCAATCCTTTAAAATACACCTATGGTAACAATTATAGACACTTCATGTATTTGTAAGTGGGCAAACTTACAAAATCTGCAGGGGATCAAATCATTATTTTCCCCCACTGTCATTGTACCATCTCCTTTGAATCCACCATTTTGTAGTGTGGTAATCTATTTACAAATGAAAATTGATTTTTTTTAAGGTAGGAACTCAAGTTTTATTGTTATAAGGGTACAATTAGATTGCAGCCTAAATGGTCAAGCTTTGAAATTTTTGACTTTTTTTCAAAGGTTTTGATGGAACCTGGAAGCATTAGAAGGGAATTTTTATTCTTTTTAGGGAAATTTCTCCTCACTTTCAGTTCTGGAGACATAATGGGAAATGAAGTATAATCTCCTTGACTGGGATGTTTGTAAGTTTTTTTTTAAAGTCAAATTGTGCCATGCTACAGAGCCCTGTTGGGTTATAAATCTCCCACTTTCAGCCTGATTTCTGATGAAAAAAGAATTGTACTTGAAAAATAAAAACAGGTTTTAGTTAATTAATTCAGGTCTACTTTAAACAATACATTTACATGTATTGCTTTAACAAAAATTTAAATGCTAAAGACTATATTTTGCTTTAGGTTGTAAGGCCAACCAGGCGGCTGTTTTTTCGACTCTTGGCTCTTTTGTAACTGTTGCTGTCCATCTGCTGGGCAGTGGCACCATGGAAAGGGGAGACAGCGGGTCGTCTCGAAGGCAGGAAAAAAATAGCTGGCACAATGGGAAGTTCCTTGGCAAACACTTGGCGTCATCCCGCTTTGCTTCTTAGGAGCCAGGGATCTGCTGGGTCTTTTGTTTTGAGACGTCATACATTTTCTGCGTTTCCTTGTTTTTGCTTTAAACTGGAAGTGTTGTAAACAAGATGAATGACTCAAGGCTAAACCACACAGGAGTCTTTCAATCACTTTTCATTAACTGTTTCTCTCTATGGGTGTAGAAGCTTTCTTAGATGAACCATATTACTTTTCAACATTGTGAGTATCGGGGGAGGCTGTTCCTGGCTAGGGATCGGGTAATTGTTTTGCAATGCCTTATTTTAGTGCTGCCTTAAGTAGGGGCAGTGGCAGTCAAACTATGAGCTAAGGGAGCCTCGTATGTGACACATCACCAAAGGGGCACACATAATGTTCAATATATGTAATTGAGAGGACTGTTAGAAACTGCAGACCTAATAGAGGAAATGGTGGTGAGATTGTGGACATGCTATATTGTTGACTGGGGATATGCTGCAGAAGACAATACGAAGCTGGAAACATGTTACATGAGGCTAGGTGGCCATCTTTGTAAAGGCAGGACTTTGCTTCCTTGTGTCAGAGCTACCCCCTTGATGACTTGTGATCTGATGACTAGTGAATTGATTACTGCTGGGGTAATGATGAAGAAACCATAGGAGAGGTTGGAGGAAGCATGCTTTGTTCTGCAGTGTGTCTCTGTTTAGAGGGGGCTATCTTGGAAAAAGGCAGGGCTTTGCTTCCTCATATTAGAGCTACCCCCAATGATGACTGGTGATCTGATGACTAGTGAATTGCAAACTGGTTGAGTAATGATGAAGAAACAGTAGGAGAGGTGGAGGAAGCACAGATCAATGGAATGAAGTGGCAGAACTACCAGGGTCGCACCGGTCTCAGTTGTGACCAGGCCCTGGGATTACACCACTGTGGGGGCCCATAGCTGGCGCCAGCATGAGGCACTGTGCTGAATCCAGGAGCCCAGGGCTGGGCACTTGGTTCACCTGCACCCCATCTCTTGCGGGGTGCATAGGGTCCCACACTGGTGATCGCTCCCTCCGTAGCAGCCGGCATATCTCAGAACTGTCTGAATCTGGCTCCTCCTCCTCAGCGCTGATATTCAACTGTACACAGACAGGAAGAGGAGGAGCCATGGAGGAGGGACATTACATTGCAACAGCTGCGCTGATGATCTGAGATCTGTGTTTATGGAATTGTATATACAGGGGGACAGAGTAACGGGGGTGGGATGGCTGGTAATAAGCCGATCCACCTGGAGGAGTAATGGGGTGTAAAAGGATGTGTGCTGGGGGGTGCTTTGGGAGGGGAGAGGATTAGACTGGGGGGGAGCAGTTTTGAGGTCCCCCACACCATTTTCTAGTCCTCTCCCCTCCCAAAGCACCCCCCCCAGCACACATCCTTTTACCACCCCCCCTCCCCCAAATCAAAGAGAAGCCACCTGCCACAGAGGGGGCAATTGCAGTGCCTGGAACTCCTGAATCCATAAGAGATGCAGGGCAAGTGCCCCGAGTGCTCATTCTGGATTGCCCCTGTCAAGCAAGTCACTGGAGCCAAGTGCCAGAACTTGTTCTGGCGCTGGCCCCCAGAACTCAGCTTGGATTCACAGGACACACAGATTTTGTTCAAACCTCAGAAAGGTCCCGCCAAAACCGCTACAGTTAGGAGCAGGGACATACGTACAGGGGTGGCAATTGTGAATCGCCCCATGCTCCAGAGGGCCTATGCAGCCCCATGTACACAGATAAAAAAAGGACCAAAGGTGGACACGATGTACAGCCCCCTGTACACCAGGATAGGAGGGAGGGCAGGGGCAGTATATAGAGGAACTGATCTCTCCATTTTACTCCTGCAGCCTTTCATTGGCTGCAGGAGGAAAATAGAGGGGATCGGCTTCTCTACATGCCGTCCCTCCTATCCACCTCCTGCTGTAATTGGGCTCCTGTGCTCTCCCTCATCCCCCACAGCACTGTTTTGTTCCCTCCTCCCCTCTCCCACCGGCTGCTGTAGGGGATTCTTTCAGAATTGAGAGCCCCTTCCTTGTCTAAATGAATAGTCAGTGATTTCTTTGTACCGATCACTGACTCTGTCCATTCATAACTGAAGCTCCGTACAGAGCTATTCCTGTTCATTCATTCTGATGCTGCAGAGATGGAGATTGAGGGCTGTGTCCTCAATGTCTTTTCTCTGTCTCAAAGATGGAACATCAGGGGTCTGTTTAGACCACTGATATCTCACCAAATAAAATGGTACAAAAATAATAAAAAAATTACAAAAATAGAAAACGACTGACACCAGTGACGAAACTACCAGGGTTGCAAAGATTGCAGTTGTGACTGGGCCCTGACATTCGGCCACCGTGGGGGGTCAGGGGAATCCTTTATGGTTTCTTGCACCGGGGCCCTGAAGGTTCTACTTACGCCTCTGAGGGAATGGATGAAACAGAAGCAGGGGATTCCTTGCACTGTAGATCCTCAGATACAGCTTCCTCTCCAGCAAGAACAGTGAGCAGCACAGTAGTGACATCACCAAATCTCACTCCAAATCTCCTAAGACTAGCAGTGCCTAATGCTGTGTACACACGGGCAGACTTTTCGGCATCAAAGGTCCGACGGTCTTTCCGACGGACTTTCGACAGACTTCCGATGGACTTTTCGAACTAACGGACTTGCACACACATGATCACACCAAAGTCCGACGGATTTGTCCGTGATGACGTACGACCAGTCTAAAATAAGGAAGTTTATAGCCAGTAGCCAATAGCTGCCCTAGCATCGGTTTTCGTTCGTCGGACTAGCATACAGATGAGCGTATTTTTCGACCGGACTCGAGTCCGTCGGAAAGATTTGAAACATGTTCCAAATCTAAAGTCCGTCTGATTTTCGATCGAAAAAGTCGGCTGCAGGTCCGATGAAGCCCACACACGGTCGCATTGTCCGACGGATTCATCCCGTTGGACCAGTCCGGTCGAAAAGTCCGCCCGTGTGTACACGGCATTAGATGATCTCACACTGCAGATATACAGCTATGAGTCTACAGAACAGGAAGAATTCAAGGCAACAGGTAGATTTGCCAGGTAGATCAGGTAGATCCGTAGGTACGGCTTAGGAACAAATAACATTTCTAGATTTTCCCTAAAACATTTTGGAGTTGGAGACTCCACTTGTTCTCATTCCTAAAAATGAACCCACCAGTCTCCAAGCATTTGCCACGTTTGAATTTCATCTTTGAAATACACCATGAGGCACGAGAAAAATATATTTATTTAACCCAGAAAAGATAAATATATAGAAATATTTACGTTCTTAACTTAATATCAAATATAAACTATCTTCATACCTTTTTTTACCTTGTTTTCAGCTGTGAATAATAAAACACTAAAAAACACAAGTCATGTCCATAGAGTCCTTGTCCTGGCGGTGTGGAGTGAAGTAATGGTGAGAGACGATGCGGCTGTTTGTCCATGTAGCCCATCATCTGAGCTTAACATTGCTGCAAATGGAAAGAACAACAGTCCTATATTTTCCTTGTAAAAAGTTCTTGTAAACACTGTAGAATTGTTGTAAAGTCCTTGCGGTAAAAGTCTTTGATTCTCTATCCGTATTTTCTGTTTCGACCTAACGGTAAAAACAAAAAAGAATATATATTATTTCTCACTCAAAACCAAGCTTTCAATAATTTATTTTAAGTAGCCAGTCTACGTCTGATAAAATAGGTGAGGGTTTGGAACCTATGCCAGGTTTTTATTGCGGTGTTCTCATTAGGAAGCATTCCCCTAAAACTAGTCATAAAAGATCTATGGAAGCCACCATTGATGATCTCCTAAAATGCTAGTATTCTGGTTTCCACTCTGAGGTTTAGTTTCTATTTCTTTCTAAATTGCTGACTCAGAACAAGTAAATTTGAAACGGGGGTCCCCACACTTTCTAATCAAAGGGACCGTTCACTGTCTGTCAGACTGTTGGGGGGGCCAGGCTGTGGTCAGTGTACTAAAAAAATACCCTGACATAGGTAGTCAATGGAAGTAAAAATTACCCTGATACCCAGTGGTAATTGAGGGTAAAAAAAGCCCCAGTGCCAGAGGTCTTTAGGAGTAATACATCCAAGCCATCAGTGGTAAATGATAGGAATGTAGCCCCATCATTGATGGTCACTGATGGTCAGAGGTGGGAAGGTAGCTCCATCATTGATGGTCACGGGTACAAATGTAGCTCCATCATATGCGGCCCATGGGAGGAATGTAGCCCCAGCATTGGTGGTAAAGGGAGGAATAAAGCCCCATCATTGGTTAGTGAAAGAAATGTAGCTCCATCATTGGTGGGCAGTGGAAGAAATGTAGCCTCATCATTCATGGGCAGTGGAAGGAATGTAGCCCTTTCACTGGTGGTAAGTGAGGTGGTAAGGTGGTAAGGTTGAACTGGATGGATTTGTGTCTTTTTTCAACCTGACTAACTATGTAACTATGTAAGTGCAGCCTCATCATTGGTGGTCCATGTAAGGAATGTAGTCCCATCATTGGGGGTCAGTGGAATGAATGTAGCTCTTTCATTGGTGGTAAGTGAAAGGAGTGCAGCCTCATCATTGGTGGTCAAGAGAGGAATTTAGTCCCATCATTAGTCAGTGGAAAGAATGTAGCCTCATCATTGATAGACAGTGGAAGGAATGTAGCCTCATAACTGGTAGTCAGTGGTGGGAATGCAGCCCCATCATTGGTGGTCAATGTAGGGAATATAGCCCCATCATTGGGGCTCAGTGGGAGGAATGTAGCCCCATCATTGGTGGTCAATGAAAGGAGTGCAGCCCCATCATTGGTGGTCAACGAGGGGAATGTAGCCCCATCATTATTGGTCAGTGGGAAGAATGTAGCCCGATTATTGGTATTCAGTGGGAGGAATTTAGTCCCATCATTAGTGGTCAGTGGAAGGACTGTAGCCTCATCATTCATGGGCAGTGGAAGGAATGTATCCCTTTCACTGGTGGTAAGTGAAAGAAGTGCAGCCTCATCATTGGTGGTCCCTGGAAGGACTGTAGTCCCATCATTGGGGGTCAGTGGAAGGAATGTAGCTCTTTCATTGGTGGTAAGTGAAAGGAGTGCAGCCTCATCATTGGTGGTCAATGAGAGGAATTTAGTCCCATCATTAGTGGTGAATGGAAAGAATGTAGCCTCATCACTGGTAGTCAGTGGTGGGAATGCAGCCCCATCATTGGTGGTCAACGTAGGGACGTAGTCAACATTGGGGACCAGTGGGAGGAATGTAGTCCCATCATTGGTGGTCAATGAAAGGAGTGCAGCCCCATCATTGGTGGTCAACGAGGGGAATGTAGTCCCATCATTAATGGTCAGTGCGAGGAATGTAGCCTGATCATTGGTATTCAGTGGGAGGAATTTAGTCCCAACATTAGTGGTCGGTGGAAGGACTGTAGCCTCATCATTGATAGTCAGTGGATAGAATGTAGCTTCATTACTGGTAGTCAGTGGTGGGAATGCAGCCCCATCATTGGTGGTATACGAAGAGAGTGAATCCCCATCATTGGTGGTGAGTGGAAGGAATGTAGCCCTTTCATTGGTGGTCAATGAAAGGAGTGCAGCCCCATCATTGGTGGTCAACAAGGGGAATTTAGCCCCATCACTGATGGTCAGTGGGAGGAATGTAGTCCCATCATTTGTAATCAGTGGGAGGAATGTTGCCCCATCATTGGTGGTCAGTGGGCAGAATGTAGCCCCATCATTGGTGGTCAGTAGAAGGAATGTAGCCCCATCATTAGTGGTCAAGGCTAGGACTGTAGCCCCATCATTGGTGGTCAGTGGAAGGAATGTAGACTCATCATTGGTGGTCAGGGGAAGTAATGTAGCTTCATCATTGGTGGCCAGTTGAGGGAATTTAGCCCCACCATTGGTGTTCATTGGAAGAAATGTAGTCCCATCAATGGTGGCAAATGGTTGGAATCTAGCCCAATCACTGTTGGTTAGTGGAAGGAATGTAACCTCATCATTGGTGGTCAGGGGAAGGAATGTAACTTCATCATTGGTGGCAGGGTTGAGGGAATGTAGCCCCAAAATTGGTGTTCATTGGAAGGAATGTAGTCCCATCAATGGTGGCAAGTGGTTG
The DNA here is from genome assembly GCA_037952835.1 of Lithobates septentrionalis. Taxonomy (NCBI): domain Eukaryota; kingdom Metazoa; phylum Chordata; class Amphibia; order Anura; family Ranidae; genus Lithobates; species Lithobates septentrionalis. The sequence goes on along the minus strand of JBBDGP010002080.1, from coordinate 413,546 downwards.
GAATCTAGCTCAATCACTGGTGGTCAGTGGAAGGAATGTAGCCTCCATCACTGGTGCTCAATGGAAAGAATGTAGCACTATCATTGGTGTTCAGTTAAAGGAATGCAGCCCCATCATTGGTGGCCATTGGGAAGAATATGACTTCATCATTGGTAATTAGTGGAAGGAATGTAACCCCATCATTGGTGGTAAGGTAGTATATACAGTGCCTAGCAGGCTCCATAGTTTGTTCTACACTGCAAGGACTATACTGGCATCATCAAGCAGGAGGCCTGATAGTCCTTACATTAAACTGCCAGGTTCTTTGGCTTGTTTCACTTACTTTTGTATAGAAAATGGGGGTTGCTTTAAGCATTAGAAAGAATATAATTGCGGATGTATATACTGTATATAATAGAAGAAAGAAGTGTGGCCCTTGTATACTGTGACATAGATAATACAGGAGCTCTCTGCTAATAATAGAGGTGAAAGGGATGTTCTATTCTGTACACAATTCCTAAAATATGTGACAAAGTGATAGAAGACAGGATGGGACTTCATGAATGGCAAGCCAGGCTTAGTGTGACTCTGCAATTCTCACCAGGAAATCTTATTATAGTGACCTATTATTCAGTCTTGACAAGCATGTTCAGCATGTACCTTATAGGGGCCCATTTATAATGACTGACTAAATCCTTACTTTTTTTAATTGCGTGTAAGTACCATCCCTGGCGCAAATTTAAAAAAAAAAAAGATTTAACTAAACTTAAGCTTTACCCAAGCCCAATTTTTAAAAGAAAATTTTAATGGTCTTTGGTCAATGGTAGTAAAAAAAAAAAAATGCAAATTTTTAAAATCGTATTTAACCACTACAGCCCCAGAAGAATTACCCCCCCCCTTCATGACCAGGCCATTTTTTTTGCGATTTGGCACTGCGTCGCTTTAACTGACAATTGCGCGGTGGTGCGACATTGTACCCAAACAAAATTGATGTCCTTTTTTTCCCACAAATAGAGCTTTCTTTTTGTCTGCGGTTTTAGTTTTTTGTGCTATAAACAAAAAAAAGAGTGACAATTTTGAAAAAAAAAAAAACCACAATATTTTGAACTTTCTGCTATAATACATGTCCAAAAAAAATATATATATAAAAAAAAAAATGTATTCATCAGTTTAGGCCAATATGTGTTCTGCTACATATTTTTGTTAAAAAAAAATCGCAATAAGCATACAGTGGAACCATGGATTACGAGCATAATTTGTTCCAGAAGAATGCTCATAATCCAAAGCACTCGCATATCAAAGCGAGTTTCCCCATAGAAGTCAATGGAAACAAAGATAATTCGTTCCGCATTGACTTCTATTACATGCAATACCGCCTGTGACCAGAGGTTGGGGGGGGGTGCCAGAGAACCTCGGAAATACTCATGGACAGCTCAGCTGAACTCGGAAAGCCTCGGAAAGGTTTGGAAACACTCGAGAATGGAGTATTTCTGAGTGTTTATGAGTATTTCCGAATAGTTCCGAGTGTCCCCGGCACCCTCGCATCTCTGTCCAAATGCGGTACTGCACACCACATTAGCTTGAGTCAGAATTTTAAAAAAAAGTTGCTCGTCTTTCAAAACGCTCGTTAACCACGTTACTCATAAACCAAGGTTCCACTGTATACCGTATTGATTGGTTTACACAAAAGTTAAAGCGTCTACAAAATAGGGGAAAGATTTAGGGACTTTTTATAATTTTTTTTTTGTTTTTACTAGTAATGACGGGGAATCTGCGTTTTTTAGCGGGACTGCGACATTGCGGCGGACAAATCTGACCCTAAGTGACACTTTTTGGTGATCAGTGACACCAATGCTATAAAAATGCACTGATCACTGTATAAATGGCACTGACAGGGAAGGGGGTAACACTAGGGGGCGATCAAGGGGTTAAGTGTTGCCTATGGAGGTGTTTCTAACTGTATGGGGGACAGACTGACTGGGAGTAGAGAGAGATCGCTGTTCCTGATCACTAGGAACAGCTGATCTCTCTCTCCTCCCCTGTCAGAACAGGAATCCGCCTTGTTTACATCCCTGTTCTGCCCCTCTTTACGGTGATTGCCGGTGGCTGGCAGAACCCGTGTCTCAATGGCACTGGTTTTGTAGAGCGCACTGAGTTTGCTAAAAAGGCAACATAGCAGTAGCTGCTTGTTTTGAAGACTGTCTACCTCCAACTGATCCTCCATTAAGGCTGGCCATAGAATATTCTATTTTCTTTCCTTCAGTTTGGAGAAAAGAAAAATGCTTAATTCCCTCATCAACATAGTGTTGATGGGGGAATCCCTCCTTCTGCACTAGTGTATTCTGACTATTTCCGCACTGTTAGGGACCTTGAGGGCAGAGACCAATATGAACGTACAATATAGTGCTGTGTAAATTGTAGGGAAAGAAATAGAGAGAAAGAAAAAGAAAGATAGAGAGAGAGAAAGAAGGAAACAAAAAAGAAAGAAGGAAAGAGAGAGAGAGAAGGAAAAAAGTAAGAATGAAAAGAAGAGAAAGAGAGAAAGAAAAAAGGAAAAACAAAAAAAGAAAGAGAGTAAAAAGAGAAAGAATGATTTTTTTAAAAAAGTGAGAAAGAAAGAAAGAAAGAAGGAAAAAATAAAGAGAAAAAAAGAAGGAAAAAAGAAGGAAACAGAGAGAGAGAGAAAAAGGAAAGAAATAAAGAAAGAAAGAGAGAGAAAGAAAAATGAGAAAGAAAAAGAAAGAGAGAGAGAGAGAGAGAGAGAGAGAGAGAGAGAGAGAGAGAGAGAGAGAAAGACAGAAGGAAAAAGAATGAAAAAAGAGAATTAGATAAAGAAAGAAGAAAAAAAGAAAGAGAGAAAGAAAGCGAAAGAAGGAATAAAAAAGTGAGAAAGAAAGAAAGAAAGAAAGAAAGAAAGAAAGAAAGAAAGAAAGAAAGAAAGAAAGAAGGAAAAAATAAAGAGAGAAAAAGAAGGGAAAAAGAAGCAAAGAGAGAGAGAGAAGGAAAAAAGAAAGAATGAAAAAAGAGAAAGAGAGAAGGAAAAACAAAAAAAAGAAAGAGAGCAAAAATAGAGTAAAAAGAAAAAGAAGGAATTTTTTTTAAAAAGTGAGAAAGAAAGAAGGAAAAAATAAAGAGAAATAAAGAAGGAAAAAAGAAGGAAAGAGAGAGAAGGAAAAAAGAAAGAACGAAAAATAACAAAGAGAGAAAGAAAGAAAAAGAGAAGGAGAAAAAAGGAAAAAAAATAAAAAATAAAGAAGGAAAAAAGACAGAGAAAGAGAGAGAAAGAAAAAATAAAGGGGGAAAAAGAGAAAGAAAGAGAAAGAAAGAAGGAAAAAAGAAAGAGAGAGAGAAAGAAGGAAAGAGAGAAAGAGAGAAGAAAAAAGAATTAAAAAAAGAAAAAGAAAGAAGAAAAAAAAGAAAGATAAAGAAAGAAGAAGGAAAAAAGAAAGAAAGAAGGAAAGAGAGAGAGAAAGAGAAAGCGAGAAAGAGAAAAAAAAAAGAACGAAAGAAAGGAAAAAAAGAGAGAGAGAAAGAAGGAAGCAAGAAAGAAAAAAGGAATGAAAGAAAGAAGGAAAAAAGAAAGAATATAAAAAAGAGAAAGATAGAAAGAAAGAAGGGAAAAAAGAGAGAAAGAAAGAAAAAGAAAGAAAGGAAAAAAGAAAGATAGAAAGATAGAGAAAGAGAAAGGAAAAGGGAAAAAAAAGAAAGAAAGAAGAAAAAGAAGGAAAGAGAGAGAGAAAGAAAAAATAAAGGGGAAAAAAGAAAGAGAGAAAGAAAGAGAAAGAAAGAAGGAAAAAAAAGAAAGAAAGAAGGAAAGAGAAAGAGAAAGTGAGAAAGAGAAAAAAAGAAAGAAAGGGAAAAAAGAGAGAGAGAAAGAAGGAAATGAAAGAAAAAAGGAACAAAAGAAAGATGGAAAAAAGAGAGCATGAAAAAAAAAGAAGAAAAAGATAGAAAGAAAGAAGGGGAAAAAAAGAGAGAAAGAAGGAAAAAGAAAGAAGGGAAAAAAGAAAGAGAGAAAGAAAGAGAAAGAAATAAGGAAAAAAAAAAGAAAGAAAGAAAAAAAGAAGGTAAGAGAGAGAGAAAGATAAAATAAAGGGGGAAAAAGAAAGAGAGAAAGAAAGAAGGAAAAAGAAAGTAGGAAAGAGAAAGAGAAAGTGAGAAAGAGAAAAAAAGAAAGAAAGGGAAAAAAGAGAAAGAGAAAGAAGGAAAAAAGAAAGAATGAAAAAAAGAAGAGAAAGATAGAAAGAAAGGAAAAAAAGAGAGAAAAAGGAAAAAAAGAAGGAAAGAAAGAGAGAGAGAAGGAAAAAGAAAGAAGGGAAAAAAGAAATTGAGAAAGAAAGAGAAAGAAAAAGGAAAAAAAAGAAAGAAAGGAGAAAAAAAGAAGGAAAGAGAGAGAGAAAGAAAAAATAAAGGGGAAAAAAGAAAGAGAAAAAAGGAAAAAAAGAAAGAGAATGAAAGAAGGAAAAAAAGAAAGAGAGAAAGAGGAGAGAGAGAAAGAAAGAGAGAAAAAGAAAAAAGAAAGGAAATAAGAAAGAGAGAAAGAGAAAGAATGTGAAGTCCTCTAGGGATGGAATACAATGAAGAGTTTTCCATATGTCTATGAAGGGTCAGCAGTCCAGGTCACAGGATATCCAGCATACATAGAAAGACTTGCTGTTTTATTGTTCCAAACCCCAAACCTCTGCTTTTTCACTAAATGTCATTGTTATTATTGTTGTTTTTGTCTCTGTTGATCAGAGGTTCCAAATCTAATGCCCCTTACACACGGTCGGATTTTCCAACGGAAAATGTGTGATAGGACCTTGTTGTCGGAAATTCCGATCGTGTGTACACAAATCCGACGGACAAAGTGCCACGCATGCTCAGAATAAATAAAGAGATGAAAGCTATTGGCTACTGCCCCGTTTATAGTCCCGACGTACGTGTTTTACGTCACCGCGTTCAGAATGATCGTATTTTCCGACAACTTTGTGTGACCGTGTGTATGCAAGACAAGTTTGAGCCAACATCCGTCGGAAAAAATCCTAGGATTTTGTTGTCGGAATGTCTGATCAATGTCCGATCGCGTGTACAGGGCATAAGGGTTGGTTTACACCACGAATCACACAGGAATGCACTTTTTTGAATTTTAGTGCACACAAAACACAATACGATACCAAAAGTTGTTTACAAAATGTAAAAAATGATGTTGCGCCAAGTAAATAGATGCCCATCATGTCACATGTTAAAATTAAGCACGCCTGTGTAATGGCGATAAACTAGGGTACAATAAACGATCTATAGGTGACACTTTACCACGAGCCGACCATCCGCTGTCGTTATACTGCAGGTTGGCAACATACACTTATTGCATTTTTTTTTACCAAAAATATGTAGAAGAATACATATTGGCCTAAAGTGATGAAAACATTTGTTTTTTTTGTTTTTTTTTAAATTTGGGATATTTATTATAGCAAAAAGTTAAAAATGAATTTACGGAAATTCATACGAATTTTTTTTTTCGTACTAAACTAATCGCACATGTCTAGTTTATAAACAATGTTACTTTGTATCTCTCTATCTCCTGTCTGATCAATGTTTATAAACAATGCTACTTTGTATCTCTATCTCCCGTCTGATCAGTGTTTATAAACAATGTTACTTTGTATCTCTCTACTCCCGTCTGATCAATGTTTATAAACAATGTTACTTTGTATCTCTCTACTCCCGTATGATCAATGTTTATAAACAATGTTACCTTGTATATTTCTATCTCTCGTCTGATCAATGTTTATAAACAGTGTTACTTTGTATGCCTCTATCTCCTGCCTGATCAACGTCTATAAGCAATGCTACTTTGTATCTCTCTATCTCCTACCTGAACACTGTTTATAAATGCCGTTGAAGGCTCAAACCAGGAAACAGGAGTCCAAATGGGTGTTCCAAGTCAATGGAAGTTATCCAATTACTTTTGAGGATCATGAAGCATCTACTTCCTTGTCCACTTTTCTAACAGTTTATGCCTTTCTATTGATCAGGAGAAGGTTTGAGGATACAAGAGGGTTTTTTGTTTTGGTTGAACTTCATGAATGCGTTTTATTTTTCTATCCTATGTAACTACTTTGTCATCAGTCCACCAGTAGAAGGATGAACATGGGTACCAGATTTAGTCTGTGGTTAAGAAACATATCTGACCTTCGTGTTGGTTCTGTCCAGGATGTTCTTCATGTTCCGCACTTTAATGGAGAAGTTCTGGAGTGAAATGTCCAATTTACATTCCGAGATGAACTTTGTAATCTTCGGGGCAGCACTGGTGAGTAAGGAAAATCCTTCCTGAACTTCATCCCACTGCTGAGATATCTACAGGTGTAAAATGATATCATTTTACAAGAAGAAGAAGGAAAAAGAAATCCAGAAACACTACCACAGTTTTTCCTTTGATACATGCTTCGTGACTTTAATAAGCGCCCAAATTAGTTATTACGTTATTACTGGTTTTGAAGGCCTGTTTTCTTGAAAGTTCAAACTGGGAGCTGTTTGCGATTATCCGATTGACTTTGAAGTGGTTACGTCAGATGCCTTCCTGTCACCGTGTCATTGTCATCAAAGGAAGTCCTGATTAACCCCATAGCACCAATCATCTTTTTGCAACGTTCTTATGAGGTCGGCGCCCTAATATGCGTCACTCTTCCAAACAGCAGTTTTGTCTGGCTGGGGTATTATATTCAGGAGTTGCTTCTGTGTTATTCTGTATTATTTATCATTTTACAATTATTACTGTACCAAATTATTAGTAGCCAATATAAATAAATATAAGATTAAAGGTCAACTACTCCCTACTAAGGGATTCAGATTTGGTAAGGCATAAAAGAGCTTGCGGACTACTATTAGTGCCGGGACAATTTGATTTATATTTTTAATATTTTCGTATCTTGAAAAGATGCTGAGCTGGGCACAGTTTGCCATTTTCACCATGGGCACTAGATGACCTTGTCTCAGGGAGATTTTCTTGCAGTAGATTGTGTCTCTGCCCCTCCCACAATGGTGAGATTTCCCTGTAATAGTTTTTGTCTCTGCCCCAGGACTCAGCCAAGGGGTAAACAGAAGGGCCCCCCAGGCACAACGATTCAAAGAAGGGGGGTGCAGGTGAAGTGAGTCTGTGAGTTAGTAATGCCGTTAAGTATCCAGAACCACTGCCACTGACCACTAACAGGGAGGGATGTTTTAAATAGCACCGCCACTGACCTTCAATGCTAGAAGGTTAAGAGACTAGAGGGGCGGGGGGTTAAATAACATAACACTACTGACCACCAATTTAGATGTTATCATTGCATAAACTGGCACCAATGCTGGGCGTTTTTTCAGAAACTGGACAGAATGCTGGAGGTTATTATTGCGGAAAAACGGTGTCAATGCTGGGGCTTATTATTGCAGGAACTGGCCAGAATGCTGAGGGGTTAGTATTGCGGAAACTGGCACCAATGGCGAGAATTATTATTGCGGAAACTGGCATCAATGCTGGGGCTTATTTTTGCAGAAACTGGCACCAATGCTACAGGTTATTACTACAGAAATTGGTAACAATGCTGGGGTTATTTTTGTGGACACTGGCACCAATGCTGGGGGTTGTTATTGTGGAAATTGGCACCAATGCTGGAAGTTGTTATTGTGGAATCTGGCACCATTACTGGGGGTTATTATTGCGGAAACTGGCACCAAATTGGGGGTTGTTATTGTGGAATCTGGCACCAATGCTGGGCGTTATTATTGCTAAAACTGGCATCTATTCTGGGGGTTATTATTGCAGAAACTGGCACCGATGTTGGGGGTTATTATTGTGGATACTGGCACTGATGCTACAGGTTAGTAATACAGAAATAGGCACCAATGCTGGGTTTATAGATTGTGGAAATTGGCAGCAATGCTGGGAGTTGTTATTATGGAGTCTGGCACCAATGCTGGGGGTTATTATTGTGGAAACTAGCACCTATGCTGGGGGGTTAGTACTGCAGAAACTGGCACCATTGCTGGGGGTTGCTATTGTGGAATCTGGCACCAATGCTGGGAGTTATTATTACAGGAACTGGCACCAATGCTGGAGGTTATTATTGCAGAAACTGGCACCAATGCTGGTGGTTGTTATTGTGGAATCTGGCACCAGTGCTGGTGGTTGTTATCGTGGAAACTGCCACCAGTGCTGGTGGTTGTTATTGTGTAAACTGGCACCAATGCTGGGGGTTGCTATTGTAAAAACTGGCACAAATGCCAGGGGTTGTTATTGTAAAAACTGGCACCAATACTGGGGGTTGTTATTGTGGAAACTGCCACCAATTCTGGGGGTTATTATTGCGGAAACTGGCACCAAATTGGGGGTTGTTATTGTGAAATCTGGCACCAATGCTGGCGGTTATTATTGCTAAAACTGGCATCTATTCTGGGGGTTATTATTGCAGAAACTGGCACCGATGTTGGGGGTTATTATTGTGGATACTGGCACGGATGCTACAGGTTAGTAATACAGAAATAGGCACCAATGCTGGGTTTATAGATTGTGGAAACTGGCAGCAATGCTGGGAGTTGTTATTATGGAGTCTGGCACCAATGCTGGGGGTTATTATTGTGGAAACTGGCACCTATGCTGGGGGTTAGTACTGCAGAAACTGGCACCATTGCTGGGGGTTGCTATTGTGGAATCTGGCACCAATGCTGGGAGTTATTATTACAGGAACTGGCACCAATGCTGGAGGTTATTATTGCAGAAACTAGCACCAATGCTGGTGGTTGTTATTGTGGAAACTGCCACCAGTGCTAGTGGTTGTTAATGTGTAAACTAGCACCAATGCTGGGGGTTGTTATTGTAAAAACTGGCACCAATGCCGGGGGTTGTTATAGTAAAAACTGGCACCAATGCTGGGGGTTAGTATTGCAGAAACTGGCACCAATGCTAGTGGTTGTTATTGTGGAATCTGGCACCAGTGCTGGTGGTTGTTATTGTGAAAACTGCCACCAGTGCTGGTGGTTGTTTTTGTGTAAACTGGCACCAATGCTGGGGGTTGTTATTGTAGAAACTGGCACCAATGCCGGGGGTTGTTATTGTAAAAACTGGCACCAATGCTGGGGTTAGTATTGCAGAAACTGGCACCATTGCAGGGGGTTGTTATTGTGGAATCTGGCACCAATGCTGGGAGTTATTATTGCAGGAACTGGCACCAATGCTGGGGGCTATTATTGCAGAAACTGGTACCAATGCTGGGAGTTGTTCTTGTGGAATCTGGCACCAATGCTGGGGGTTAGTACTTCAGAAACTAGCACCAATGCTGATGGTTATTATTGAAGAAACTGGCTCCAATGCTGGGGGTTATTATTGTGGAATCTGGCACCAATGCTGGGGGTTGTTATTGTGGAAACTGCCTCCAGTGCTGGGGGTTGTTATTGTGGAAACTGGCACTAATGCTGGGGGTTGTTATTGTGGAAGCTGTCACCAATGCTGGGAGCTGTTTTTGTGGAATCTGGCACCAATGCTGGGGGTTAGTACTTCAGAAACTAGCACCAATGCTGGGGGTTATTTTTGCAGAAACTGGCACCAATGCTGAGGGTTATTATTGAAGAAACTGGCACCAATGCTGGGGGTTATTATTGAAGAAACTGGCACCGATGTTGGGGGTTAATATTACACAAACTGTGACCAATGCTGAGGGTTATTATTGTGTCCACTGGTATCAATGTTTGAGGTTACTATCAGAGCCGGGACAATTTGATTTATATGTTAAATACTGTCTTGAAAAGACACTGGCTCATTTGTAATAAACATGGGCGGGGGGGGGGGGGGGGGGGCACAGTTTGCCATTTTCACCTTGGGCACTGGAGACCTTGTCCCAACACTGTTTTTGCCACTGCCACAATATTGAGACTTCCTTGTAGTAGTTTGTGTCTCCACCCCTCCCACAATGATGAGATTAACCCGCAGTAGTTTGTCCCCCCCCCATAGTGAGATTTCTGTGTCCTTATCACAACAATTGTGTCTTTGCCCCTTCCCCATGGTGAGATTTCCCTGCAGTAATTTGACAAGAGTGTGAGTTCTAGTCACAGTCACTAAACTCTGCAAACAACAGGCTTTTATCAGTAAAGCAGTTAAGATTAGTCCAGTAAAAATGTAAAGAGTAAACTGGGGCTTCACATCTGCTAACAAAAAAATTTAATATTTATTTCGATATTGTATATATACTGATTAAAAATACTGATTTATTTAAAATATACACAAATAAATAAATATATTATATAATTATATATTATTAATATTATATATTTTATATACAGTATAAATAAATAAAGTGCAAACCTAAGATATATAACAATTAGAATGATATGGATTGTATGCACATACAGTATTATAAAAAAAAGGATCCTAACAATCTGGTCGGGGATTCCTACCTGCAGCTTCCGCCATTCTGCGTTCATACTTGGCTCTGGTAAGAGGATGTCCTCGGGGAACTGACACGGAACATTCTATATAGGAGAACAAGGATGAGCCTATAACAGTGAATTGAAAGTGGTGCAGTTTGATATTTTGTCTTTGCAGCAGCTGAGCACACTCATTGTTCAGTCATTGCAAATTGCTCTTCTCACCCCCTACTGTTTTTTTTTTTTTTTGCAAAAACAACTTATGTTACCATTAGTATAAATTAGTGATATCTACCATTTTTCACAACACTAAAGTTATGCTTTGGCACAATCTTTGCCAAAGTTAATTACGAATCAGTTGATGTTTTTTTTTTTAATATTGCAGATTTTTTTTGTTGTCTTTTTTCTTTTGTTTTTTTTTTTTTTACAAAATAATGCTACTAATGAACCAATGAAAACACAAGGAACATTTTCTTGAGAAATCTATTAAAATAAAACAAAACATTTCACAAAAAAAAAAAAAATTAGGAAGTGAAAATGAATAAATTGCCATTAACTTACAAAGCATAAAAAAGGCATTTTTTTTTCAATTTTGCACGTTTTCAAACATAAATCTATATATATATATATCTACATAGATAGATTTATAGATATATCTATCTATATATATCTATATCTACCTATCTATATATATATATATATATATATATATATATATATATATATATATATATATGTATATACACACACAGTATATATATATATATATATATATATATGTATATACACACACAGTATATATATATATATATATATATATATATATATGTATATACACACACAGTATATATATATGTATATAGATAGATATATCTATCTATATATACATATATTAATGGTAAAAAAAGTGAAAGTCAGCAAAAAAATAAATAAAAATAAAATAATAATTTTAGGGGAAAAGGGGGAGGAAGGAGTTTATTAGGGTTGATTAGATCAATGTGTTATGCCAGTCGGGAAGGCTCCCCACCAACAGAACACAATAAGGCTGTGACTCCCCCATCAACACAGTTGAGCGATCGAGCGATTTTCTTTCCTTCCACAACTGCTGGGCTTCTTAACCACTTGCCGACCGCTGTGCACCGATATACATCGGCACAATGGCAGCGGTGGGCAAATGGGCGTACCTGAACGCCCCCTTTTAATTGGAGGGGTTAGCAGGCACGCACTAACTAAGAGATCACTGCTCCCTGTCATCGGTAGCAGTGATCGCTGTCACGCCCCCCCCCCCCCACAGTTAGAATCACTCCCTAGGACATACTTAACCCCTTGATCGCCCCCTAGTGTTTAACCCCTTCCCTGCCAGTGACATTTATACAGTAATCAGTGCAATTTTATAGCACTGATCGCTGTATAAATGACAATGGTCCCAAAATAGTGTCAAAATTGTCCCATGTGTCCGCCCCAATGTCACAGTCATGATAAAAATCGCAGATCGCTGCCATTACTAATAAAAAAAAAATTATAATAAAAGTGGCAAAAAACTGTCCCCTATTTTGTAGACGCTATAACTTTTGCGCAAACCAATCAATATACGCTTATTTACCAAAAATAAGTAGAAGAATACGTATCGGCCTAAACTGAGGAAAAAATTATTTTTTTAATTATATATTTTCGGGGGATATTTACTATAGCAAAAAGTAAAAAATATTGCTTTTTTAAAAAACATTGACGCTCTTTTTTTGTTTACAGCGCAAAAAATAAAAAATCGCAGAGGTGATCAAATACCACCAAAAGAAAGCTCTATTTGTGGGGGGAAAAAAGATTTTGTTTGGGAGCCACGTCGCACGACCGCGCAATTGTCAGTTAAAGCGACGCAGTGCCGAATCGCAAAAAGTGCTCTGGTCAGGAAGGGGGTAAAATCTTCCGGGGCTGAAGCGGTTAAGCAGAAAGCAAAGTCTGAGCAGACATGAAATAAAATTGTAGAACACAAACTAATCAATTCTACTGAGCAGTGCTGTAGCCAGACAATTCAAAACACCAAGTAATGGATTAATGCATAAAAACAAAAGTGCTTAAGTACAAAAAATATATAACAATAAAAGTGCAATAAATGGATGCCAAATAAGGTATATCAGCTGGCCTCAAAGGACTTAGTGCAGCTCCCCAGCAGAAAGAAGGAATATCTGTAGTAATGTAAAGAAGACAGAGGAGGGCGCTTCTAAGTATAGCAGATTAAGTGATTTATTAGTAAAAAAATGCAAATGAAATTAGCCTCTCACATGAAGTAGGAATAAAAGCGCATATCAAGCTTAAAAGTCATCATCCATGAAGACCTAGGTCGTCTGAAGCTGATGGGAGTTACACCACCAGTGTTAGGAGATGCACAAGCTCAAAAAAGAGTAAATACATCAGCTCAGGAGCCAGTCTGACAGCTTGGGAACCATGTCCAATGGCTTCAGATGCCAGAGGTCATGGAGGGGGCGTGTCTGTGTGTTTCGAGGGAGCAACGTCTCTTTCTCAAGCCTGCTGCCTCAAAATGCATAGCCATGCCCACTTTTGACACTATATTGTCAAAAGTATTGGGGCACCCGCCTTTACACGCACATGAAATTTCATGGCATCCCAGTCTTAGTCCGTAGGGTTCAATATTGAGTTGGCCCACCCTTTGCAGCTATAACAGCTTAAACTCTTCTGGGAAGGCTGTCCACAAGGTTTAGGAGTGTGTCTATGGGAATGTTTGACCATTCTTCCAGAAGCCCATTTGCGAGGTCAGGCACTGATGTTGGACAAGAAGGCCTGGCTCGCAGTCTCCACTCTAATTCATCCCAAAGGTGTTCTATCGGGTTGAGGTCAGGACTCTGTGAAGGCCAGTCAAGTTCCTCCACCCCAAACTCGCCCATCCATGTCTTTATGGACCTTGCTTTGTGCATTGGTCCAAATCATTTGGTGGAGGGGTTTTATGGTGTGGGGTTGTTTTTCAGGGGTTGGGCTTGGCCCCTTAGTTCCAGTGAAGGGAACTCTTAAGGCGTCAGCATACCAAGACATTTTGGACAATTTCATGCTCCCAACATTGTGGGAACAGTTTGGTGATGGCCCCTTCCTGTTCCAACATGACTGCGCACCAGTGCACAAAGCAAAGTCCGTAAAGACATGAATGACTGAGTTTGGGGTGGAGGAACTTGACTGGCCTACACAGAGTCCTGACCTCGAACCGATAGAACACTTTTGGGATGAATTAGAGTGGAGACTGTGAGTCAGGCCTTCTCATCCAATATCAGTGCCTCACCTCACAAATGCGCTTCTGGAAGAATGGTCAAACATTCCCATAGACACACTCCTAAACCTTGTGGACGGCCTTCCCAGAAGAGTTGAAGCTGTTATAGCTGCAAAAGAAGGGCCAACTCAATATTGAACCCTACAGACCAAGACTGGGATGCCATTAAAGTTCATGTGCGTGTAAAGACAGGTGTCCCAATACTTTTGACAATACAGTGTATATAGCACTGCGCAAAAAAGTTTTAGGTAGGCATGAAGAAATGCTGTAAAGTAAGAATGCTTTCAAAAATGTATATTTTAATTGTTTCTTTTTTTTTATAAATTTACAAAAAAGGAAAATTGAGTGAACAGAAGACAATTCTAAATCAAATCAATATTTGGTATGACTACCCTTTGACTTTAAACCAGCACCAGTTCTTACACTTGCACATAGTCTGGGATTTTGTAGGATTAGAGTCCAGTGTATGATTAAAAAGATTATACCAAGCAGGTGCTAATGATCATCAATTTCATGAAGCAGAAACAGCAGTATAGGAGGCTTAACACTGGGTGAGCAATGACCAAAATCTACTACTTAGGGGAGGTTGTGGAAGACGAAGAAGAGAAGTTTCATGTCACAGGTCATACACCATAGCAAGGCTGAGTACAATAACAAGACACAAGGTAAATATTCTGCATCAGCAAGGTCTCTCCCGGGCAAAGATTTCCAAGCAGACTGGGGTTTCAAGATGTGCTGTTCAAACTCTTTTAAAGAAGCACAAAGAAACGGGCAATGTTGAGGACAATAGACGCAGTGGCCGGCCAAGGAAACGTAATGCAGCACATGAAATACACAGAAACCAGTGGGACCCAGTTACACCCATCTACTGTCTGGAGAAGTCTGGCCAGAAGTGGTCTTCAGGGAAGAACTACGGCCAAGAAAGCCATACCACCAACTGGAGACAAGGCTAAGCGATTCAACTGTGCAGGAAAACATAGGAACTGGGGTACAGAAAAAGGCAGGAGGTGCGACTGATGAATCAAAAGTAAAGCATGGTGGAGGTTCCTTGCAAGTTTGGGGCTGCATTTCTGCAAATAGGAGATGTGGTCATGATCAATGGTGTCCTCAGGGGTGGACTGACCACTTGGGCAGTGCCTAAGGTCAGTAGGGGGCATTATGAAAGCCTCCACGTATCATAAAGGGGCTGTCTGAATAATGTGTCGGCCTGAAACCCAGAAACATTATTCAGACAGGAATGTGGCTCTGAGCTGGGCCTGGCAGGAGGGTGAGGGGAGTCCAAGATGGGAGCTGATAAGGGGGCAGGATGAGCAGAGGACTGCCAGGGATGGTGAGGGGAGCAGAGGAGGTACTCAAACTGATGCTGGAAGTAGCTTACCTGTGAAGTAGTGGCAGAGTGGGTCGGGGCCCTGGGCTGTCGTGTCTTGTTACATGCAGCTAGTGATGGAGCCGAGAGGAGTGAGAGGAGTCTGTGATGTTAGATGACATGACAAGCCACTGACTCTTTTACTGGGGCTAATTACAGGCATCTGAAAGTTGTAGAACATTATACAGGTGTAATTTTATGGGGGGGCAGGCATGTACTGGCCATCGGGACTACAGGGAGTTTCCCGGTGGGCCGATGGCTCAGTGGGCTGGTTTCAGTGATGGGGAGGAGAGAGAGAGAAATACAGAGCGCCAACTAAGTGTAGCATTAAAACAACTTTTTATTCCACTAAAGGAATGTTACTGACAAAGGGAGTAGGGTGAAAGGCATTGAGACACTGTGCAAGAGTCCAGGCTTGTCATCAATCTGAATTAGGAGCCGCCAGCGGGAACCGATCAGGTTAGTAAATGCAGAGCACCGGTGCGACAGTAACAAGTGACATGCTCAGGGCTCCCACTGGGTTCTGCATTATGCTGAGTTGAACTATTTCATTTTATACAATGTAATAATAGAAATTATGCACTTCAATCATCCTGACACCACATCAACCATGGTGCCGTGATGATTGAAGTGCCAACACCAGGTGTTTGGAGTAAAGTGGGCCGGTCTGTATGAAGTCCAGGGCCAAAGTATGTCCAGTCCAGCCCTGGGGGGGGTCTCCTGGTGTGGTATGGGGGGAAAGGTATTCCCCTCCCTCTCACTCCCTCTCCTTTCTCACCCCTACCCCCCCCCTCATCCTCCCACCTATCTCACCCCCTCTCTCTCTCTCCCCGCCCTTTCTTTCTCATCTCCCCTTTCTTTCTCTCCCCTCTCCCTAACCCCCTTTCTCTCTCTCACCACCTCGTCCCCCTCTCTCTCTCACCCCCTCTCACCACTTCTCTCTATCACTCCCCCTCTCTCCCCACCCCCTTCTCTCACCCCCTCCTCTCTCTCACACCCCCTTCTCTCAGCCCCTCTCTCTCTCTCACACCCCCCTCTCTTTCTCACCCCCCTTTCTCTCCCCCTCCCTAACCGCCCTTCCTCTCTCTCCCCTCTTAACCACCTCTCTCTCTCACCACCCCTCTCACTCCCCTCACTCTCACCCCCTCCTCTCTCTCCACCACCCCTCTCACTCCTCTCTCTCTCACCCCCTCCTCTCTCTCTCACCACCCCTCTCACTCCCTCTCTCTCACCCCTCCTCTCTCTCTCACCACCCCTCTCACTCCCCTCTCTCTCACCCTCTCCTCTCTCTCTCACCATCCCTCTCACTCCCTCTCTCTCTCACCCCCTCCTCTCTCTCTCACCTCCCCTCTCACTCCCCTCTCTCTCACGCCCCTCATCTCTCTCTCACCACCCCTCTCACTCCCCTCTCTCTCACCCCCCCCCTCTCTCTCACCACCTCCACTCCCCATTCTCTGCCCCTCCTCTCTCTCTCACCACCCCTCTCCACCTCCTTCTCACCCCCTCTCTCTCTCTCACCTCCCCTCTCACTCCCCTCTCTCACACCCTCTCACTCCCTCTCTCTCACCCCCTCCTCTCTCTCTCACCTCCCCTCTCACTCCCCTCTCTCTCACCCCCTCCTCTCTCTCTCACTCTCTCACCCCCTCCTCTCTCTCTCACCTCCCTTCTCACTCCCCTCTCTCTCACCCCCTCCTCTCTCTCTCACCACCCCTCTCACTCCCCTCTCTCTCACCCCCTCCTCTCTCTCTCTCACCTCCCCTCTCTTATGCTCTCTCTCTCTATAATCCCACCCCACCACCCTTTTTTATTCCCCCTCACCCCCTCTCTCTCTCAAGCCTTTCTCTCCCTCTCACCCCCCTTTCTCTCTGCCTCTCTCTCTCCCCCTTCTCCCCTCCCTCTTTCCCCCTCCCTCTCGCCCCTTCCTCCATCTCTCTCCTACTTTCCCATCTCTCTCTTTCTCTCCTATTCCTATGTAGGTGGGGCTTGGTGTGGCTGTGGCTTGAGTGTGGACACAGGAGGCCTCATGATCTCCTATTGCCCGGGCCCCCATGAGTTGTCGGTCCGCCTCTGGTGTCCTTAATGCAGACAGATACTTATCCATCATTGCATACCATCAGGGAGGTGTGTGATTGGCCCCAAATTTATTGTGCAACAGGACAACCACCCCAAACATACAGCCAATGTCGTTAAAGCGGAGGTCCACTGAAAAAAAAAATTAAAAGCCAGCAGCTACAAATACTGCAGCTGCTGACTTTTAATAAATGGACACTTACCTGTCCAGGGAGCCCGCGATGTCGGCAGCCGAAGCCGATCCGACCGTCGGCTCTCGGCTGCTGCCGCCGCCATCCTCGGTAAGGGAATAAGGAAGTGAAGCCGTGCGGCTTCACTTCCTGGTTCCCTACTGCACATGCGCGAGTCCCTGCTGTGTTCTGTGTCTCCCAGAATACAACGGGGGAGGACAGTGTAAGCGCCGGAAGTGGCATAGATCACCACAAGCACCGCGGTGATCTATGCCAGTAAATACCTGTATTAGACAGGTATCTGCTCCCCCTGAAAGGTGCCAAATGTGACATCGGACGGGGGGAGGAATCCAAAAAGTGGAAGTTCCATTTTTGGGTGGAACTCCACATTAAGAACTATCTTAAAGAGTCCTGGAAGTAATGGTTTGGCCCCCACAGAGCCCTGATCTCACCATCATGGAGTCTGTCTGGGATGACATGAAGAGACAGAAGCATTTGAGGCAGCCTAAATCCACAGAAGATCTGTGCTTAGTCCTCCAAGATGTTTGGAACACCCTACCTGCCGAGTTCCTTCAAAAACTGTGTGCAAGTCTACCTAGAAGAACTGAGGCTGGTTTGAAGGCAAAGGGCGGGCACCCCAAATATTGATTGGATTTCTCTTCTCTTATTATCTACTCTTCTATTACATCTACGTTTATTTCATTTCATATAATGTATATTATATGCTTGTTATAAACTCTATTATTTTCATTGACAATGTAGTTATAATTGCTTTATAATTATAATATTAAAAGACAATTATCATTACTTTATTTAGTATTTGTCTTTAACCCATTCTTTCTGCCTCCTGGCAGCCCCTGAAATTCTAGAAGGCGGGACAGACTTCGCGATCACTGTGATTAGCTGTCTCTCTCAGCACAGAAACCTCAGTGTCCACTGATGTATATGTGCAGCATGTGGACCTTGGGGCTAACCTGCCCTGCTGCCACATACAGTATCTCACAAAAGTGAGTACACCCCTCACATTTTTGTAAATATTTTATTATATCTTTTCATGTGAAAACACTGAAGACACTGAAGAAATGACACTTTGCTACAATGTAAAGTAGTGAGTGTACAGCTTGTATAACGGTGTAAATTTGGTGTTCCCTCAAAATAACTCAACACACAGCCATTAATGTCTAAACCGCTGGTAACAAAAGTTACCAGCTTGTTAGTGTTACAAGGTCTCAGGTGTGAATGGGGAGCAGGTGTGTTAAATTTGGTGTTATCGCTCTCACTCTCTCATACTGGTCACTGGATGTTCAACATGGCACCTCATGGCAAAGAACTCTCTGAGGATCTGAAAAAAGAATTGTTGCTCTACATAAAGATGGCCTAGGCTATAAGAAGATTGCCAAGACCCTGAAACTGAGCTCCAGCTCAGTGGCCAAGACCATACAGCAGTTTAACAGGACAGGTTCCACTCAGAACAGGCCTCGCCATGGTCGACCAAAGAAGTTGCTGCAAAGGTTGAGGGGGTGGGGGGTCAGCCTGTCAGTGCTCAGACCATACGCCACACACTGCATCAAATTGGTCTGCATGGCTGTTGTCCCAGAAGGAAGCCTATTCTAAAGATGATGCACAAGTAAGCCCGCAAACAGTTTGCTGAAGACAAGCAGACTAAGGACATGGATTACTGGAACCATGTCCTGTGGTCTGATGAGACCAAGATAAACTTATTTGGTTCAGATGGTGTCAAGCGTGTGTGGTGGCAACCAGGTGAGGAGTACAAAGACAAGTGTGTTTTGCCTACAGTCAAGCATGGTGGTGGAAGTTTCATGGTTTGGGGTTGCATGCAGTGTTGCCAACCGCCTGTAGATTTACGGGCAGCCCGTAAAAACAGGGCACTTTTCCGGTGCCCGTAAATGTCCTTGGAAGACGAACGGTGCCAGTAAAAATGGCTGCGACAGGCTCAGATGAGAACTGCGCATGCGCAGCGCCAACTCCGGAGTTCGGAAATCCCAGAGACAATACGATCATAAGCCCGCCCTACGCCGCTTGCGCCGGCTGATGATGTCATACCGCGCAAGACGCCTAAAATGCCAGGAGCCGAGCGGGAAGACAGAGTGGCAGTGGACATTGAAAGTGCATTGAGGCGGAGGCAACAGCAGCACCGCGAGAGATGGACAGCACAGGGCGCTGCAGACCCGGCCGGGCCGACCCCTGGTTGGACACGTAGGTCCCCCTGACCAGTGCAACTGACCAGCATTGAGCACCCTGCCCTGGCTGCAGCCCCCTGGTTAGTGAGTGGCGTGAAGCAGCTGTGCATGCATAGTTACAAGCCAACTTGTTTTGAACTGAGTCCCACCACTGGACCCTGTCCCCTGGCCTGGCTGCAACATCCATCCATTGCTTGACTGGCTGCCACAGAGACAGGCACAGGCAGCAGTTTCCAGACAAAAATGGCAGTGGTGAGATTGTACAAAATCATTGTATGCAATCTCTGTCTGCTGTCTCTCTGATATCTCCTGTATCTTGTCCACAATGGCGTCCCTAGGGGGGGCCAGAGGGGGCCCTGAACCCCCAACATTATGCTGTGCCCCACCATGTGCCCCCCCCCCCAATTAAGAAAAAAAATTATGTCTAAGAGGGAGAGAGTCCCCAGTCAGCTCCTGCGGGTGATTCCTCCCCCCTCCCTCTGCTCGCTGACACTGCATAATGCGATCGCTCACACAACCACGGCCGCCCGATCTGCTCCTTCCCCTGCATCCTCATTGGCAGGGAGAAGAGCGAGTTGCAGGAAGGACTCCACCAGGACTCGCAGTTACTGAAAAAACAGACTGATTTCTCCCATCCTTAGGACAGGAGAACCAGCCTGTAAATTCCAAGAGATGCCAGACCAGAGCAGTCAATAGCAGGGGCAGGACAGCAAGAGGAGGCTAGGAAACCCCACAGTGGCAGAACACCAGGGCCCGGAGGCAAGACAACCTTTGCAACCCTGATAGTTCTCCCACTGCTTTGGATCCTTATATTTTCTTGGTATGCTGGTGACATATATCTCTTGTTTTCTGCCACCCTGGGGGGCCCCAATACAGTAGGAAGGGAGCTCACTGCAGAACATGTGAAAGGGCCCTTGTGGGGTCATAGTAAAGGGCCCCAGTATATATTTATATATCTATCTATATATCTCTCTCTCTATATATATATATCTATATCTATATATATATATATATATAAATATATATATATATATAGATATAGATATAGATCTATATCTATATCTATATCTATATCTATATATATATATATATATATATATATATATATATATATATATATATTTGCATTTTATAGTTGCCCCTCTACTTTTGTCCCTGTCCTCCCATGTGCCCCCCCTAAATATGAAAGCTGGAGATGCCACTGCTTGTCCGCATGACCATCTCCTGCCTGCATGACCATCTCCTGTCCACATGACCATCTCCTGTCCGCATAACCATCTCCCGTTTCCTGTCAGCATGACCATCTCATGTCCGCATGACCATCTCCTATAGCATGTCCGCATGACCATCTCCTGTAGCATGTCTGCAATCTCTGACCATCACCTGTACCATGTCTGCAGTCTCTGATCATCTCATCTTTTACCATGTCTGCAGTCTCTGAGGGGGGAGCCTGGAGAGGAGTCAAGAGTGGAAGCGCTGCCAGATTGGGGATCACAAGAGAAGTCAGATGTGTGTGGACTGTGTAGCGGAGACTATTGGATAAAACCAGAGCCGCCAAGCTGGAGTTGCCTGACTGAGCCCTGCATGGTGCACCTGAGAGGAGGTCAGTCTGGGGGGGTCACTGATGTAAGGGGGGGAGTGAAACCCAATAATGTAAGAGGGCACTGAAATAAAGGTTAATTCTTATTTCAGTAACCCCCTCCTTACCTTAATGTATTCACTCTGCGGAAGGTAATCTCTGGTCACCAGAGTCCCCCTCCCTCATTAGAGTTCCCAATGTTACCCTTTACATCAAAGTCTGCAGGATTTCCACTTATAGTGCAAGGGAGAACTCTGCGGACCCTGATGTAAAGGACATTGCTGCAGACCCTGATGTAAGTGGGAACTCTGATGTAAATGGGAGCGCAGAGCCCCCCCCCCTTTACATCAGAGTTCCCCCTTAGATCATGATCTGTGGCATTGTCCTTTACATCAGGGTCCGCAGAGTTCTCCCTTGCACTGTAATGGGGAACTATGTGCTGGCTGTTATATTAACATGACCTTCATGTAAATAGAGACATTTGGTTTTTGACTTTTGTTTAACTTAAACATATTGCTAATTGCACTAGCTACATGTTTATAGTTTAAATATTAAAAGTTGCACAGTTTAGCACCAAAAACAGCCATTTTAGGTACTTTTTTGAAGTGCCAGTAAAAAATGGGTGTCGTTTGTAATTTGTACGCATCTTGCCAATAAATTTCACTTGGGGGGGGGGGGGTTTGGTAACACTGGTTGCATGAGTGCTGCCGACACTGGGGAGCTACAGTTCATTGAGGGAACCATAAATGCCAACATGTACTGTGACATACTGAAGCAGAGCATGATCCCCTCCCTCCAGAGATTGGGCCGAAGGGCAGTATTTCAACATGATAACAACCTCAAACAACACCTTCAAGATGACCACTGCCTTGCTAAAGAAGCTGAGGATAAAGGTGATGGACTGGCCAAGCATGTCTCCAGACCTAAACCCTATTGAGCATCTGTGGGGCATCGTCAAACGGAAGGTGGAGGAGCGCAAGGTCTCCAACATCCAGCAGCTCAGTGATGTCATCATGGAGGAGTGGAAGAGACTCCAGGGGCAACCTGTGAAGCTCTGGTGACCTCCATGTCCAAGAGGGTTAAGGCAGTGCTGGAAAATAATGGTGGCCACGCAAAATATTGACACTTTGGGCCCAATTTGGACATTTTCACTTCGGGGTGTACTCACTTTTGTTGCCAGCGGTTTAGACATTCATGGCTGTGTGTTGAGTTATTTTGAGGGGACAGCAAATTTACACTGTTATACAAGCTGTACACTCACTACTTTACATTGTAGACAAGTGTCATTTCTTCAGTGTTGTCACATGAAAAGATATAATAAAATATTTACAAAAATGTGAGGGGTGTACTCACTTTTGTGAACTACTGTATATGCATTATGGGATCAACAAGAGTTACTGGTGTTCGACTTTAGTATCATAGCTTTCAATGTGCACAAAAATATTTCTTTTTGTTACTTGTTATCTCCCATATTACATTCCAGCCCTGATGAAGGAGGTGGAGCAAAGCCCCTAAATGATTTGGCTTTTGTAACAAATTGACTTATATCTGTACACCAACATTTCAGTCTTGCATATAAATTTCAGACTTATTTGCAATGTACACCTGACAGAGGTTCTATTCCTTTCCCATTTCATCCACAACAAAAAAGCTTTGGCTTTAGATACAATTTAGCATGTTAAAGAGTCAGCTTGCCCACCTTGCCACCCCCCTTATATTCATCTCCTTGCTCCTCCATCTCAAATGGAACTGAAATCCCCATTGCCAGTGACCAGGAGGAGCGGTGGCATCACTCTCTCTGTCATGTGACAGCGCTCGGGCCTAGGGACTGGCTGATAGGTTCAAGCACTGTCACAGGAAGGAGGTCACATTCTCCTTCATACCAGCTTGTGACGGCAGGGGAATGCTGTACAGGAAAGAAGGACGGCGCCCTCTAAGTGCAGCATGTATGTTAAAAATATTTATTACAATAGATAAAGACACTCACATTTGAGTTGCTAAAAACCAGCATGTAAAGTAGTTTCATCCGCGTGCTCTCGGGGGATGTGGGTGTCACGGGCCAGTGGAGGGGTTCCTGGGATGTGAGTCCTGTAACCTGGGTCCTGGTAGCTGTTCCGGTGGTGCCGAGGGTCCTCAGAGCCTCCGGGCGGCCAGGATATCGGTCATGGATCCTCCGTGGAGCGCCGTGCTGACCTGCGTCTTCACTTCCGGGAGCGGGGTGAGGCGGGCAGTGCTTCGCGTTCGGAGCATGCGTGCTCCTTCATCAGGCTATGCTGGTGGCCATATTCAGTGTGGGAATTTATACCATAGGCAATGGGAGGGGTGGGGAGGTAATTGAGAGGAGGGTGGGACTATCAGGTTGTATATGCTGATATACTACGAATGTGTCAAATGTCCAACTCACGTTCCAATCCACCATCTAACTTAACCCCAGCAGAACGCACGGCTCTTAAATCACTCACCAACAACAGACAACTGGTTATTAAGCCCGCAGATAAAGGAGGTGGTATCGTAGTCCAGAATCGTGCAGACTACATGCTGGAAACAACTAGACTCCTATCGGACACATCCACATACAAAAAACTTTCCGGAGATCCCTTACCCAAATTCTCTATTGAAGCTCACAACCTAATAGATCGAGCACAAGCAGATGGTATAGTTACTGCATCCGAAGCCTCATTTCTTAAACACGACTTTTACAAAAGGCCCTACTTTTACCACCTTCCGAAGGTGCACAAAGACCCCACACACTCTCCTGGTAGACCAATAGTGGCGGCCATGGAAAGCGTAACCAGCTACTTCTCTATCTACATTGATCATTTTCTACAAGGTATAGTACAGAACCTACCTTCCTACATTAAAGACAGCATCCACCTTCTGAACATGCTACGATACTACTCCTGGGAACCGACATACCGCTGGCTCTCGCTAGATGTGGTCTCACTATACACGTCCATTCCCCATAACATTGGTTTACAAGCTGTACGACACTACCTCAACAATGATCCATCACTCAACCCACGTCAGAACCAATTCTTACTGGAAATATTAGAATTCTGCCTAACCCACAATTATTTTGAATCCCACGGAGACTTCTATATTCAAACAAAAGGAACTGCCATGGGGGCCAATTTTGCCCCCAGCTACGCGAACCTTACCATGGGTTACTGGGAGCTACAATATATACACAACAATAACCCATATGCGCCCCACATAGTCTATTACGGGCGCTACATAGATGACGTAGTCATTATCTGGGATGGTCCAGAAACCACCATCCTACCCTTCGTCCAACACTGCAACAACAACTCCATGGGTCTATCATTCACATCAGTCACAGACAATAACAAACTGGCCTTTTTGGATCTGGAACTCTTCCACTATGAAAACACCATCTGCGCCCAGAATTATACAAAATCCACCTCAGGAAATTCTTACCTACACTCTAACAGTTGCCATCACCCACGATGGGTTAAAAACATCCCAAAAAGCCAGTTCTGCCGCCTGAAACACAATTGCACGCGCCTACAGGACTATGAAACACACGGCCTACTACTCAAAGCCAAATTCAAAGACAAGGGTTATCCAGACCACATCATAGAAGATGCCTTCCAATACTATCTCAGTGAAAACGCGAAGGACAAGAGACTAACCAGTACAGATGACACTACCCAACCCGTCAGATTTGTGACACAATACCACAACAGATTTAAGCAAATGGAAAAGATCTTCACCAAACACTGGTCCATTCTGCGTGAGGATCCGCATCTTAAACCCACCATAAGTGATAAACCACTGGTCACCTACAGACGGGCTAAGAATATAAAGGCCCAAATAGCACCAAGCAAAGTGAAAACAGCACGCCCCACCGCCAGTGCCCCCTTAACCTTCTTTAACATCAAAGGCATGTATCAATGTAGGAAGCCCCTCTGCCTCACATGCGCCCATGTTACACATAGGCAAAAAGACTTCCACCATAAGGGTAAACTATATGTCATCCCCGACTTCTTCAATTGTGGTTCAGATTATGTGGTCTATTGCCTCACATGCCCCTGCGGCCTACTATACGTAGGCCGCACTATACGCCCGCTCCGCAAAAGGTTTGGTGAGCATCGTAACCTTGTAGAGAAGGGCATTGACAAGCATAGTGTACCAAGACATTTTAAAGAACATCATGGACAAACATCTTCAGTGCTACGGGTGTGGGTTATTGAGTCTATTCCACCCACCCTCCCTACCGCTGAACGCTACAAAAGGTTGTGTGAAAGAGAAAACTACTGGATATACACACTGGACACTTTATCGCCAGGAGGCCTCAATGAAGGCATTGAAATTAACATTTTGCTGTGACCCCAACCATATCCCTGCCTCATCACATCATCTCATCTCAATTCACCACGTATTGTTTCATCCATTGTCCTACCTGTTGTCTCATTTATTGTTTTATCCATCATCTAGTCACTACCCCATTAACTTACAGTCTATGTGGAGCACGTGTATGGGTATACCCGTCTCCCACCCATTACCACTATCCACATAGCCCTAGTGTACAACACATACCATTTTTATTTTTATTCCTATCTTTATTTTTTATTTATATTTATTTTTATTTTTATTCTTATTAAAAAATATTTTATTTTTAACTTCCTTATTTTTATTTTTTTATATATATTTTTTATATTTTTTTTATTTTTTATTTGTACTTGTATTTGTATTTTTATTTTTACATATATATATATATATATATATATATATATTTATATTTATCTTTATTTTTATTTATATTTCTATATATTTTTATTATTTTTACTTTTATTTATTCATTTCCCAGTATTTCCCATAACATTCCTCTCATTCCCAAATACCCGTCTGAAAACACACTCCCCCCTTCTTTTGTCCCAATCTTATGCGTCATTTAAATGTGTATATATGTGTATGTGTGTGTGAAGGGATCCTTTTTAAACGGTTCTTTGTGTTTACACACGTATATACATTGTACATGTTTTATCCCTTTTCCATCATTGCGTCATTTCTTCTCATATATACTACCAATCTCTCCCTATAAGTATATACCTATTTAATTATATACCATTTTCTGCATTTTTGTATTCCCTTCCCATATATGTTGACATGTATGTATATATGTATATATATATAGATATGTGTGTATGTATGTGTATGTATGTATATATATATATATATATATGTATATATATTTTGTTCCCGTCCACTATGATCAATACAATATTCCTCTTCCTATAGACCGCCTTCTCCTTACCCCACATTCCATATACACACATATATGTTCTTACCACAACACACTCATTTGCATATCTCCCTTTTTTCCCCCCCTCCTCACTCCCCGCCCCGCCCACTCCCCGTCTCCCTTCACTCCCCTTCCACATTGTGTACACCCCATCTCCATGGTTACCTACGTGCCCAATCATTATACATAGTCCCACCCTCCTCTCAATTACCTCCCCACCCCTCCCATTGCCTATGGTATAAATTCCCACACTGAATATGGCCACCAGCATAGCCTGATGAAGGAGCACGCATGCTCCGAACGCGAAGCACTGCCCGCCTCACCCCGCTCCCGGAAGTGAAGACGCAGGTCAGCACGGCGCTCCACGGAGGATCCATGACCGATATCCTGGCCGCCCGGAGGCTCTGAGGACCCTCGGCACCACCGGAACAGCTACCAGGACCCAGGTTACAGGACTCACATCCCAGGAACCCCTCCACTGGCCCGTGACACCCACATCCCCCGAGAGCACGCGGATGAAACTACTTTACATGCTGGTTTTTAGCAACTCAAATGTGAGTGTTTTTATCTATTGTAATAAATATTTTTAACATACATGCTGCACTTAGAGGGCGCCGTCCTTCTTTCTTTTTTATTTGTTCCAGAGCTTCTTCTAGCTTTTATAGACTGGCTGCCTTCCATTTATTCAGCATCATTTTATCCTCACATGGACTAATACCCGAACTTGTTGTGAAACATTAACTACCACCATCAAGTTCCCCCTCTCAGAAACCCCCAACCCACCCCCTTCCCCCCACCATTTTTAGATATATGTACTCGGCTACCTCCATTGTGCGCCATATTAACCCCTTGAATGCTGTACAGGCAAGGTGGCCGTGTCTCTTTAATGCTTACATACAATTTGGTGATCGGTTTCATTCTACTTTAAAATGTATCTGAAAAGAAAGCTAGAGCGTTCTAATGCCGTTATTTTCACATTACCTTGCCGGTAACTCACCATCACTTTAGCCTCATCCACAGCATTTCTGATATAACTGTCCAGAACTTTTCTGTCGCAGACCCTCTGAGGAGTAACAAGCTTCACATTAACCAGCAACATTTGTAGCAGGATAAGTAAACCTGGAAGACAGAACAGAGACCGCATGGGAGTTACCCTGGAGAAGTCCCGTGTATACCAGGCTGGAATCGGTTCCTATTATATCCTAATATCCAGCCAAATCAAGTTTGAATACCTTTTTTTATCAGTTCACAAACACCAAACAGGATGTAATCAATTTATTATCCATAGATAGCGGGCTGAAGGAAGATATTTACCTAAGGCATCATAATTCATACAGTAAATATCAAACCAGGCATCACCCATTACTTTAAATGGTGAGAGAGGCTGGAGAAAGGACTTCCCCCAAGGAAGCATAATTTATAAAGATCAAACCAGGAATCCCCTGTTACCTTTAACGAAGAGAGGTGCTAGAGAAACAGAACTTTTCCTAGGACGTCATAATTTATATTAAAGACCAACACAGGAATCATCAATTACTTTCAATAGGGGGGGGTTGGAGTAGGACTTCCCCCAAGGAAGCATAATTTATAAAGATCAAACCAGGAATCATATGTTACCTTTTAATTGAGGGAGGTGCTGGAGAGATGACTTCTCCTAAGGCATCCCAATGTATACAGTAAAAGACCAAACCAGGAATTACCAATTACTTTCAATGGAGGGTGGCGGGGGAGGGCTGGAGTAGGACTTCCCCCCCCCAGAGATCATAAATTAGAAAGGCCAAACCAGTTACTTTTAATGGAGGGAGGGAGTTGGAGAAAGCACTTATGGCAGCATAATATATAGATATCAAACACACGATGGTTCATTACTTTTAACGGAGGGAGGGTCTGAAGGAAGGTTTTCTCCAAAGGTAGCATAATTTTTAAAGATCATACCAGGAATCATCTATCACTTTCAATAAAGGGAGGGATGGAGAAAGATCCTCCCCCAAGGAAGCAAAATTCATAAAGGCAAAACCAGGAATCATCTTTTAATGGAGGGAGGGGCTGGAGAAAGCACTTCACTTATGGTAGCATAATATATACACTTCAAACACGGAATGGTCAATTACTTTCAATGGAGGGAGGGCCTAAAGAAAGGACTTCCCTAAAGGTACTAATGGTAGCATAATTTATAAAGATCATACCAGGAATCATCCATCACTTTTAGTAGACTAAGAGGATGGAGAAAGATCTTCCCCCAAGGGAGCATAATTCATAATGACCAAACCAGGGATCACCCGTTACTTTAAATGGAGGGAGGAGCTAGAGAAAGGACTTCCCCCAAGGAAGCATAATTCACATAGACCAAACCAGGAATCATCAATTACTTTTAATGGAGGGAGGGACTGGAGAAATCACTTCCCTTATGGCAAAATAATATATATAAGTCAAACACTGAATGGCCCACTACTTTCAGTGGAGGGAGGGCCTAGTGACTTCCTCAAAGGTAGCATAATTTACAGGGGTCATATCAGGAATTGCCCATTACTTTCAACAGAAGGATGGGATGGAGAAAGGACTTCCCCCAAGGGAGCATAATTCATAAAGATAAAACCAGGAAGATTATGGAATCCATGACAGCCAGACTTACAGATAGAGTAGACAGACACACAGCGACATGGAAGCCATGGCACAGGCGACTAGAACCCCCCACGATTCCATGAGACCCCCCCACCTTGAACACTGTAAACACCGGGAGCCCAGGAGAGACGCACCCTAATATCTGGGCCCTTTCTATACCTTTCTCACTTCCCTTTTCTTTCTTTTCTCTTCTTTCTCTTTTCTTTCCTCCTCTTCTGGAAGAATGGGCTAAGCAATTTTCATATGTCAGTCTAGATTTCTAAGGTCCGCTCTGCTTTTTCTAGAGAAGTCTGTTATGAATACTATGCTTTCATTACCCCTTTTTTTGGTTTTTCATATGCAATGTTATTTTCAGCCATTGTATTGTATTCATTGAAACTTAATAAAAATTGTCAATTATGAAAAAAAAAAAAGATAAAACCAGGAATCATCCATCACTTTTAATGGGAAGAGGAGATGGAGAAAGGACTTCCCAAGCAAGCATAATCCATAAAGATCAAAGCAGTAATCATCCATTAATTTTAATGGAGGGAAGGACCGGAGAAATGACTTCCTCCAAGAGAGCATAATTCCAAAAGATCAAAGCAGGAATCATCTGTTACTTTCATTTCAATGGGGGAGGGGCTGGGAACAGGATTTTCCCATCATAATTCATGAAGATAAAACCAGTATTTATCCATTACTTTTAACAGAGGTAGGGGCTGTAGAAAGGACTTCCCCAAAGGGAGCATAATTCATAGAGTTCAAAATAGGAAGCATCTATTACTTTTATATAGGGAGAAGAGAGGGGAAGGAGAAAGGACTTCCCCAAAGAGAGCATACTTCATAGAGATCAAACGAAGGAGCATCTATTACTTTTAATGGGGAGAGGGGCTGTAGAAAGGACTTCCTCAAGGGGAGCATAATTCGTAGAGTTCAAACTAGGAAGCATCTATTACTTTTAATGGGGAGAAGAGAGGGGAAGGAGAAAGGACTTCCACAAAGAGAGCATAATTCATAGAGTTTAAACTAGGAAGCATCTATTACTTTTATATAGGGGGAAGAGAGGGGAAGGAGAAAGGACTTCCCCAAAGTGAGCATACTTCATAGAGATCAAACGAGGGAGCATCTATTACTTTTAATGCGGAGTTGGGCTGTAGAAAGGACTTCCTCAAGGGGAGCATAATTCGTAGAGTTCAAACTAGGGAGCATCTATTACTTTTAATGGGGAGAAGAGAGGGGAAGGAGAAAGGACTTCCACAAAGAGAGCATAATTCATAGAGATCAAACTAGGGAGCATCTATTACTTTTAATGGGGAGAGGGGCTGTAGAAAGGACTTCCTCAAAGGGAGTATAATTTGTAGAGCTCAAAGTAGGAAGCATCCGTTACTTTTAATGAGAGGGGATGGATAAAGGACTTCCTCAAAGGGAACATAATTCACAGAGATCAAACTTGGAATCATCCATTACTTTTAACTGAGGGAAAGCTGTAGAAAGGACTTCCCCAAAGGTAGCATACTTTATGAAGATCCAACCATCGGCTATTCATTTTAATGGTGGAGGGGCTGGAGAAAGGATTTCTCCCAAGATGTCATAATTCACAAAGACAGAATTGGATATCATCCTTTACTTTCGATGGACGGACACACAAGAGGGCATAATTCATAAAGATCAAACCCAGAATCATCCAATAATTTCAATAAGAAAAAGGGGCTGAAGAAAGGATTTTCCCTAAGGTAGTATAAAGATCAAACCAGGAAACATCAATTCTTCTTTATGGTGGGAGGAGCTGGAGAAAGAACTTAGTCCTGGGTAGCATAATTTGAGAAACATTTTTTCCAAATTCTTTTACCCTCCTTCACACCATAATATAGGTTATAACACACATAAACATGATGCACAGTAATGCACTGTTTGTGTGACAGCAGCAAATGAAGATGTGAGTTTCTTTTGTGCATGCACTCCAGTGATGGCTGCATGGCAATTCTTAGGGCAGGCTTCCTGAAGATGACAATGGTGGACCATGACTATGTAATGTGTGTTGGTACCTGTGACAGGGTAACAATGCAGGTGCACAGTTGGGAAAAAGACTATAAAAGGTAGTGCCTGAATAACCATGAAAAAGAAATGCCTTAATGGCATAAGTAGTGTATGATTAACCTCCTTATAGCAAAGAAAAAACACTGGGATGCATAACCATTACATCAGTCTTTACCAGGTATGTCAGGGGTTGACCCCAGTAAGCTTCCCTTCATAAGATGCAACTCCTCCAGACAGACGGAAGAAATCTCTGAATCGAGACATAAAAACACACAAAGTGGAGGGCGCCATCTAAACGCAGCATTAAAATATTTTCTGCATGATTAAAAAAAAAGTGGCAACTGCCGTTATCTGGGTATGCATAGGGAGCTCAGGGCACTTCCCGGTGGGGTGGAAACTTCAGAGGAACCCAATGAATGATGTCAAATCCATTTCTAGGCATTACTGCCTCTTTATCAAGCCATAGGCTTGACAAAGAGGCAGGAATACCTTGACATGCGTAGCCCTACCCTGAGGATATCCCCCAGTGTCTGACCCAGATGGTGGCAGTGTTGCACAATCCCTGGACTGGATGCCTCTGCAACAGGGTTCCCTGGATGTTCTTATTTGTTATGCTCTACATTTCTTCACAAACTGACTTCATGTAAGTTGCCTTTTTGTTTTTATCATACAATAAATGTTTGAATGCTGCATTTAGTGTCATCATGGCAATGATGGTCAGATGATCAGGTGCCAATCCGCTGGTCTCTGATTAGAAGCCTTGAGCGGGAACTGTTTGTGATAGCTTGGTCAGTGTCCTGGGAGTGTACAATGAGCAAGAAAACACATTTCACCTTATTTCACAAAAAAAATGCTTCAGTGAATTTTTTAGATGCTATAAGGCAGTGATGGCGAACCTTGGCACCCCAGATGTTTTGGAACCACATTTCCCATGATGCTCAACTACCCTGCAGAGTGCATGAGCATCATGGGAAATGTAGTTCCAAAAAATCTGGGGTTCCAAGGTTCTCCATCACTGCTCTAAGGCATGTGTGTCAAACACAAGGCCCGCAGGCTGAATCCGGCCCTGTAGGCCATTTTATGTGGCCATCGCACTCAGGGCTTTTTTCAGCTGAAACATGGCAGAATGGTTCTCACACTCCGCTCACCACTGTCACTTGTAAACACAAAAGCCTTCTGTGTTTGCAAGGGCAGCTTTCCTCTCGGCGACTCACAGATGCTTGCCCTGCACTCATGCCAGGAGAAGGGAAATGCAGGTGTGGTGTGGGATAGGGCATCACATGGTAAGCTTGTCAGGGCTGGGCTCAGCCCCTTCTTCTCAATGCTGACTGCTCAGCTGTCGGCTAATTGCCAGCTCCTATCTCTCCACAGTGACTCACCTGTTGATGATATCCTACTCATCAGTCCTGCCCACTTAAGCCGTCCAGCCCAGATGATCTCTGCCTTCGCCTTGGTCACATCTCTAGAGATGCTCTCCTGTGTTCCTGTTAAAGATTTGCTTGGCTGACATTCCTTCTGGCTCCAGATCCTGCTTGCTGCTCTACTACGCTTATCTCTGGCTGCCTGACGTTTTGGCTTGTCTGGCTATCCCTTCCGGTTCCTGAACTCTGGCTATGTTTTGACTACGTTTACTCTGTTTACCTTTTTTTTATTATTATTAAACAAGTGTGATTTAACTGTACTTCTGTCTCAGTCTGATTCATGGTTTCTGACAAAGGTGCACTGTGACCAAGGCTCTCCCTACAGATGAGAGAGGTGAAGTCTGCCGGGAGGTACTAGTGCCCTGCCAGGTAGATGAGATAAGAGGAAGATTTCATGGGGGGGAAGGTGAGGCCTGTAGAAGGAAATGTTTGCAGAGGTGGGAGGTGGGGGATGAGGGAGAGTGGTTCAGAGGTCAGAGCTAAGGAGGGGTGGAAGTAATATGTTGAAATTCTTCGGAAAGAGAGCTGAACCCTGCACACTGTGTATAGCACACTCCTAAACCCTGAACTCTGTATGTAGCACACTCCTCAACCCTGAACTCTGTACACAGCACACCTCTGAACTCTGTATGTAGTGCACCCCTGAACTCTGCACCCTGTGCACAGGGCACCCCTGAAACTGCACTCTGTACATAGCGCATCCCACACATAACATACTCTTAGTATTTATTGCCCCTTTAGGATCGTCCCACTGTAATTTGGCCACACCCACTGTTCGATGCATTTCAGCACGGGGGGAGGGGGCGATGTTGAGTTCCTGCACCTATTTTTTGAGAAAAAAAGCCCCAAATAAATTTATAATCTTACAGATACAACCGGCCATTTGAGGGCAACCATAAAGCCGATGCAGCCAGCACTGAAATTGAGTTTGACACCCCTGCTCCAAGGCAAGTGCCCAGCTAACTGTACTATGACTTGCTTCTGTGTTATACTTCATGGAGTGGTAGGTCACTTCGTTTGTATGTACAACAGTCCTGGAGCTTGTCATGTTCTCCATTTTGTGTGTTCATCTCTGCCCTGCCCATAAAGGAAGGTTTGCAGACACCTAAGCCAGAAGCTAATAACTGCAATCAGTGCACAAACCAAACAGTGCCCAATTTATAAAGCCACGTGCCTTAAGTGTAGAAGGACCATATGACCTAAACCCATAGGTTTTACAGACAGTATGAACTAAAGCCACATAAAGTAAAAAGTATTCACACATTATAAAACAGTAACGTTCCCTTGTTGCACTCACCAGCAAGGCATCAAAACAGTCCAACTGGCATCCAGCAACAATCAATCCAGCAGCCGGCAGGCCGTCAGAAGCAAGTCAAGCTGAACCCTCAGAGGTGGTCTGCATAGTGTCAGCAGCAAACTTCATTCTGTATGAGGAGCCATACAATGTCTAGATTTTCACGGGGCTTTCTAAGTTCTAGAGCTACAATTCCAGGATAATTTATTTTATAATCCTGAGTCTGTCTGCAATGTTTTATATAAAGATTTAAGCAAAGGAATAAGATGTAAAAAAAAAAAACATATGAATTGAAGTGATATATTGTCGCTGTTCCATTTTTCTGGAGGTCTTTTGTTGTACCGAATGTACTGTAGGTGCTTGTAACTGCCCACCACTCTTTGCAAGCGTTCATAAGGGCAACATGACTTTTTAGGGGTAATCTGGCAAGAATGTTTTTTTAGTTCTAGTAGAAAATCAGTCTGATATCAGTTGCTTGCAATTATCATATACATTTGTTTAATCTTTGTATGATTGGGCAGAAAGTAATGAAAAATAAGAAAGTTATGGACAGACTAATGCCCTGTACACACGAAAGGATTTTCCAAAAACAAAACTGTTGATTTTTTTCCGAAGGATGTTTGCTCAAACTTGGTTGCATACACACGGTCACACAAATGTTGCCGGAAATTTCAAACATCAAGAACACGGTGACGTACAACACGTAGGACGAGTCGAGAAAAATGAGGTTCAATAGCCAGTGCGGCTCTTCTGCTTGATTCTGAGCATGCGTGGACTTTTGTGGGTCGGACTTATGTACACATGATCGGAATTTCCAACATTTGTTGTCGGAAAATCCTATCGTGTGTACAGGGCATAAGGCTAAACTGCTATACCTTTGAAGAGCTTTCTGCATTTGTTTACTGCCCACCATCCCAACTGCACGCTTTTCACGCCCCCTTCAACCGCAAGTCTAAATGAGCCCTTAGATTTAGAATTTGAGCAAAATGAGTGGACTTTCTGACATCTGTAGCATAAGGGCCTGTGTTGATGGGTTTCTCTGATCATTTAGAATTCATTGACATGCAGTTGAACTCCATCTGATCTGCAGTTGACCTCCTTGTGATGTGCAGTTGACCTTCTTTTGACTTGCAGTTGGCAACCTTCTGACCTGCAGTTGACCTCCTTTTTATGTGCAATAGACAAAGTTCTGACCGGAATTTAGCCTTCTGCTGACCAGCAGTTGACTTCCTTCTGTCCTGCAGGTCACAGACTTCTGACCAGCAGTTGAGTTCCCTATGACATGCACTTGATCTTCTTCTGATGTGCAGTTGACCTCCTTCTGACATGCAGATGACCTTCTGATGTGCAGTTGACTTTCTTCCAACATGCTATTGACCACATTCTGATGTGCAGTTGACCTCCTTTTGAAATGCAGTTGACCTCCTTCTGACATGCAATTGACCACATTCTGACCTGCAGCTGACTTTCTGATGTGCAGTTGACCTCCTTCTGACATGCAATTGACCACATTCTGACCTGCAGCTGACTTTCTGATGTGCAGTTGACCTCATTCTGACATGCAATTGATGACATTTTGACCTGCAGTTGACCTTCTGATGACAAGCAATTGACCACATTCTGACCTGCAGTTGACCTTCTGATGACATGCAATTGACCACATTCTGACCTGCAGTTGACCTTCTAATGTGCAGTTGACCTCCTTCTGAAATGCAGTTGACCTCCTTATGACATGCACTTGATGACATTCTGACCTGCAGTTGACCTTATGATGTGCAGTTGACCTTCTTCTGACCTACTTTTGACCTTTTTCAGATGTGCAGTTGACCTCTTTCTGACATACAGTTGACCGCCTTACGACATGCAATTGACCACATTCTGACCTGCAGTTGACCTTCTGATGTGCAGTTAACCTTATTCTGACCTACTTTTGACCTTCTTGCAAGGTACAGCTGAACTCCTTCTGGCCTGCATTGGTCATGGTTTTGTACTCCCATAGACTTGTATGGGAATGCAACCCCCCTTTATGAAAAAAAAAACCCATCAGCACAGGCCCTTACAGTGTTTTTTATCAATAAAACTGACCAGCCACAGTGTTTATAAACATTATTCAGACAGGAAATAGAGAGATACAAAGTAACATTGTTTATAAACATTGTTCAGACAAGAGATACAAAGTAACATTGTTTATAAATATTGATCAGACAGGAGATAGAGACATACAAAGTAACATTGTTTATAAACATTGATCAGACAGGAGATAGAAAGATATAAAATAACATTGTTTATAAACGTTGTTCAGACAGGAGATCGAGAGATACAAAGTAGCATTGTTTATAAACATTGTTCAGATAGGAGATAGAGAGATACAAAGTAACATACAAAGTAACATTGTTTCATTCATCTGTAGATCAAAGGGATGAGCTTCCATCTGCATATGATGTTAAAGTGACCTAATAAGTAAAAGTGTTGCGTTTAATAAAATGTGCTTCTATTTAGCCCCTAATCAGTCCTAATTACATCCTTCTTCCCCTTCTCATCTTAACTATTATCTTTCCTGTTGATTTCTTTTTATTTTTATGTCTGTTTATCTAACCATTAATATTTAAATGTTTTCCTTTTACATTCCTTGTAATAGGAATAAAAGTGATCCAAATTTTTTTTTTTTAAAAAACAGTGAAAAAATAAATAAAATAAAGTAAAATAAATAATTAAAAAAAAAAAAAATTTTTTTAAAGCGCCCTGTCCCGACGAGCTCGCGCGCAGAAGCGAACGCATACGTGAGTAGCGCCCGCATATGAAAACGGTGGTCAAACCACACATGTGAGGTATCGCCGCGACCGGTAGAGTGAGAGCAATAATTCTAGCCCTAGACCTCCTCTGTAACGCAAAACATGCAATCTGTAGAATTTTTTAAACGTCGCCTATGGAGATTTTTAAGGGTAAAAGTTTGACGCCATTCCACGAGCGGGCGCAATTTTAAAGCGTGACATGATGGGTATCAATTTACTTGGCGTAACATTATATTTCACAATATAAAAAAAAATTGGGCTAACTTTACTGTTGTCTTATTTTTTTTTTCAAAAAAGTGAATTTTTTCCAAAAAAAGTGCGCTTAGAAGACCGCTGCGCAAATACGGTGCAAAAAAAAGTATTGCAATGACCGCCATTTTATTCTCTAGGGTGTTAGAAAAAAAACAATATATAATGTTTGGGGGTTCTAAGTAATTTTCTAGCAAAAAAACCTGTTTTAAACTCTTAAACACCTAAAATCCAAAACGAGGCTGGTTTTGAAGTGGTTATTAACTAAGAGAGAACCCTTTACATCATTTGTAAAAAAAAAACTTTTAATGCTGTGTACCAGAACCAAATTTTAGGCCCCATTCACATATAGGCAATTTGGAAGGAGGCACAAAGTTGCTGCAATTGTCGGAGGACAAATGCGTGAGAATCGCAACAAACTATAAATGTTAAATCGCTTCTGGCTCAAGGGCAAAATTTGGTCCCTGAGCCAATGACGTAAATGGGCTGCCCTATGCACAACATGCAAGCAAGAACTCGCAGTGTTAGCGGGGCCTTGGTGCCATTATAAATGGGACAAATAGGAGAATAACATTTATACTTTTTATCAACAGTAACACTGTTTTTTTTAAACTAACACTGATCAGAGTAGAAAAAATTGCCTTTTTCTGACCTATATAGCTATATAAAGTGAAGTAATTCATTCTCAAAGATTTTAAAGTTCGTTTCAACTGGTTTTCTAACAGCTTAGAATAGAGATCAGTAACCTTTTCCACAATATATAAGGATCAGATAACCAGCATGCCAGTAAACACCATGTTGTAAACCTCAGATCACCCCAATTCCTGTACCTTCTCAGCCCAGATCACCCCAATTCCTTTACCTTCTCACCTCAGATCACCCCAATTCCTTTACCTTCTCACCTCAGATCACCCCAATTCCTTTACCTTCTCACCTCAGATCAACCCAATTCCTTCACCTTCACACCTCCGATCAGCTCCAATTCCTGCTCCTTTACACCTCAGATCAACCCAATTCCTACACCTTCTCACGCTGGGTCACCCCAATTCCTTCACCTTCACACCTCTGATCAGCTCCAATACCTGCACCTTCTCACCCTAGATCACCCTAATTCCTTCACCTTCACACCTCCGATCAGCTCCAATTCCTGAACCTCTACACCTCAGATCAACTCAATTCCTTCACCTTCTCACCCTTGATCACCCTAATTCCTTTACCTTCACACCTCCGATCAGCCAATTTCCTGTACCTTCTTACCCGAAATCCCCCCAATTCCTACACCTTCTCACCCTGGGCCCCCCCCCTAATTCCCTAATTCCTTCATCTTCACACCTCTGATCCGCTCCAATACCTGTACCTTCTCAACCTAGATCATCCTACTTTCTTCACCTTTACACCTCCAATCAGCTCCAATTCCTGAACCTCTGCACCTCAGGTCAGCCCATTTCCTGTACCTTCTCACCCGAAATCACCCCAATTCCTACACCTTCTCACCCTGGGTCACCCCAATTCCTCCACCTTCACACCTCGGATCAGCCTCAATTCCTGCACTTTCACTCCTCAGATCACCCAATTTCCTGTACCTTCATACTTCAGATCAGCCTAAATTCCTGCACCTTTACACCTCAAATCACCCCAATTCCTGCACCTTTACACCTCAGATCACCCCAATTCCTGCACCTTTACACCTCAGATCACCCCAATTCCTGAACCTTTACACCTCATATTACCCCAATTCCTGCACCTTTACACCTCAAATCACCCCAATTCCTGAACCTTTACACCTCTGATTACACCATTTCTTGCACCTTTACACCTCAGATCACCCCAATTCCTGAACCTTTACACCTCTGATTACACCATTTCTTGCTCCTTTACACCTCAGATCACCCCAATTCCTGCACCTTTACATCTCAAATGACCCCAATTCCTGCACCTTTACATCTCAAATGACCCCAATTCCTGCACCTTTACACCTCAGATCACCTCAATTCCTGCACCTTTACACCTCAGATTACCCCAATTCCTGCACCTTTACACCTCAAATCACCCCAATTCCTGTACCTTTACACCTCAGATCACCCCAGTTCCTGCACCTTTACACCTCAAATCACCCCAATTCCTGCACCTTTACACCTCGGATCACCTCAATTCCTGCACCTTTACACCTCAGATTACCCCAATTCCTGCACCTTTACACCTCAAATGACCCCAATTCCTGCACCTTTACACCTCAGATCACCTCAATTCCTGCACCTTTACACCTCAGATTACCCCAATTCCTGCACCTTTACACCTCAAATCACCCCAATTCCTGCACCTTTACACCTCAGATCACCTCAATTCCTGCACCTTTACACCTCAGATCACCCCAATTCCTGCACATTTACACCTCAGATCACCCCAATTCCTGTACCTTTACACCTCAGATCACCCCAATTCCTGCACCTTTACACCTCAAATCACCCCAATTCCTGCACCTTTACACCTCGGATCACCTCAATTCCTGCACCTTTACACCTCAGATTACCCCAATTCCTGCACCTTTACAACTCAGATTACCCCAATTCCTGAACTTTTACACCTCCGATTACCCCAATCCTGCCCCTTTACACCTCAGATCACCCCAATTCCTGCACCTGTACACCTCAGATCACCCCAATTCCTGAACCTTTACACCTCAGATTAACCCAATTCCTGAACCTTAACACCTCAGATCACCCCAATTCCTGTACCTTTACATCTCAGATCACCCCAACTCCTGAACCTTTACACCTCAGATTACCCCAATTCCTGAACCTTAACACCTCAGGTCACCCCAATTCCTGCACCATCCCACCTCTTATCAACTCCAATTCCTGCACCTTCACACCTCTGATCAGTCTAATTTCTGCACCTTCGCACCTCAGATCACCCCAATTCCTTCCTCTTAATGCCTCAGATCACCCAAATTCCTTCATCTTCACACCTCGGATCAAGCTTAATTCCTATGCGATAGAGTCTTGTGAGCTACTCAAAAAACAAAACAAATTATATATGTACTAGAAACACAGTGTGTGTGTATGTGAAACATATTCAAAAGACTAGCTGCTAGCACTGATCACATCCCCATATACATGTGCACAAAAATTAATATATAAGAGTGCAGTGCTGAATCCCCTTGGGGGGGGGGGGGGGGGCTAAGATGGTGAAGGCACTCAGACTCCATAGCAATTTGAGGAGCTGATCTAGATTTTGGATGTGCGGCTCTATGTTGCATTTTAAACCCTTGTCCGTATTAGTGTGGTGCACTGGAAGCATCTGCATATTGTGAGTACCCTGTAGGCTAATTAAATGCAGATAAGGCACCAAGTGAGTTTAATTACCACCTTAATCAGCCACAGAACCTGTGTAATTCATAGGTGTTCGGGTTTAAAGGGATGAAGTGGCAACCATAGTTGCATTCCCAGAGGTGACCCAATACTCATTGGGGGGAGCACGAGTGAGGTGATTCGTTGGTGGTCTGGCAATCAACATCCATTTGTGGAATTTTCACTGTTTTAATATGGACTTTTTCGCACTTTATTGCATGGACATTTAATTATGCACTTTATATGTTGTTTGATTTAATGATTTTTGATATTTGTTTATATTTAATGATTCAGCACTGCACTCTTATAAAGTGAACCTTAATTCCTGCATCTTCACACCTCAGATCAACCTCAATTTCTGAACATTGACACCAAAGATCAGTCCCAATCTCTGCCTCCTCACACCTCAGATCAAGTCCATTTTGTGCGCCTTCCATCTCAGATCACCCCAATTCCCTCCTCTTCACAACTTAGATCACCCCAATTCCTTCACCATCACATCCCTGATCAACCTCAGTATCTGCACATGGACACCAAAGATCAGTCCCAATTTCTGCACCTTCACACCTAAGGATGAGAGCCCCCCCCCTCCCCGGTTCAGTTCACACCAGAACTTGCGAACAGGCAAAAAATTTGGAAGAACACGCGAACACCGTTAAAGTCTATGTGACACGAACGTGAAAAATCAAAAGTGCTAATTTTAAAGGCTTATATGCAATTTATTGTCAAAAAAGGTGTTTGGGGACCCGGGTCCTGCCTCAGGGGACATGGATCAATGCAAAAAAAGTTTTAAAAACGTACGTTTTTTCGGGAGCAGTGATTTTAATAATGCTTAAAGGGAAACAATAAAAATGAAATATTCCTTTAAATATCGTGCCAGGGGGTGTCTATAGTATGCCTGTAAAGTGGCACATTTTTCCTGTGTTTAGAACAAAGGACATTTCTAAAGGAAAAAAAGTAATTTAAAACTGATCACGGCTGTAATGAACTGTCGGGTTTCAGCAATATCGATAAAACTCATTGAAAAAAACGGCATGGGTTCCCCCCCAGTCCATTACCAGGCCCTTTGGGTCCGGTATGAATATTAAGGGGAACCCCGAGCCAATTTTTTTTTTAAAATGTGTGGGGGTTCCCCCCAAAATCCATACCAGGCCCTTCGGGTCTGGTATGGATTTTAAGGGGAACCCTGTGCCAAAATAAAAAAAATGTCATAGGGGTCCCCCCAAAATCCATACCAGACCCTTATCTGAGCACGCAACCTGGCAGGCCACAGGAAAAGAGGGGGGGACAAGAGAGCGCCGCCCCCTCCTGAACCGTACCAGGCCATATGCCCTCAACATGGGGAGGGTGCTTTGGAGTAGCCCCCCAAAGCATCTTGTCCCCATGTTGATGGGGACAAGGGCCTCATCCCCACAACCTTTGCCCAGTGGTTGTGGGGGTCTGCGGGCGGGGGGCTTATCGGAATCTGGAAGTCCCCTTTAACAAGGGGTCCCCCAGATCCCGGCCCCCCCATGTGAATTTGTAACGAGTACATTGTACCCCCACCATTTCACAAAAAAAGTATCAAAAATGGTAAAAAAATACAGGAGACACTTTGGGACAAATCCTTTATAAAAAAAATTAAAATGTCTCGCGATGTAAATCCAACTCACGTCGACCGACACACCGAAAAAAATAAAAAAAAAGCCACAACAGCTCCACCTCCATGGGAGGCTCCCAGCGAGTGACGCTTCTTCTCGATGACAGCTGTTAAAAAGCTGAGGGCGGGGCCACTCGGTGACGTAAACGGGCGGCCCTGCCTTCCTCTGACGTCACGTGGTGCAAGAGGGGGCAGGGTCACCCGTTTACATCACCGAGTGGCCCAGCCTTCAGCTATATAACAGCTGTCACGAGAGGAAGTGTCACTCGGCGGGAGCCTCCCATGGAGGCAGAGCTGTTGCGGCTTTTTTTTTTTTCTTTTTCTTTTTTCGGTCCGTCGGGTGGCGTGAGATGGATTTACATCGCGGGACTTTTTTATTTTTTAATAAAGGACTTGTCCCAAAGTGTCTCCTGTCTTTTTTACTATTTTTGACACTGTTTTGTAAAATGGTAGGGGTACAATGTACCCGTACCACCTCAGATCACCCCAATTCCTTCCTCTTCACACCTCAGATCACCCCAATTCCTTCATCTTCACACCTCAGATTATCCCAATTCCTTCATCTTCACACCTCAGATTATCCCAATTCCTTCATCTTCACACCTTAGATTATCCCAATTCCTTCATCTTCACACCTCAGATGACCCCAATTCCTTCATCTTCACACCTCAGATTATCCCAATTCCTGCACCAACAAACCTCAGATTTACGCCTGCTTTTGGTTAGTAAAAATATTAATTAAAAAAAATGGTGGAAATGTTTCATGAATTTGTAAAATTAAATATAAATTGATGGCTTATGTTTCCGTGTTATGCAGAAAAAATCCTACAGCAGTTTTACAAACAGGCAGAACTTTGAGGAAAATGTTGTAGCAGAATTGGGTAAAATACTACAAAAAATGCCATTGTTTTACTCTTTGTAACTGGATCTCATAAATATATACATGCATATGAAAGCCATATTGTGTAGAGGGATATCAGGAAACTTTCTGAGGACTGCGGCTATTGGATTTTGCTTCGTCCTTTCCTAAAGGTACAATGTTTAACCATTAATAGTCCCACGTTGCATCCCAATAATTCCTAGAAAGCCTTATAGTTCAGAGGTTCCTGAAGGAAGATAAGACAAAGCTGGAATGAACTTTGAACTCTGGCGTCTATGAACTGATATGGTCTTTTTTTGATGATGAAATCTAAAGGGTTCAATGCTCTTCTTTTCTTTTCTTTTTTTTTACTGACAGTGATCAATGCACCCAATGTATAGTAATTAAAGGTCAAAGGCAAAGTATAATCATAGTGGACCTGAAGTACAGCTCAGACTCTACAGGTAGCAAAATGCTGATTGCTTTGCATTCTAGTGCACTCAAAAATAGTTTTTTACATATATATGTAAGCAGGTTGAAATAGCCAGATAGGTGCTGTCCCAGTCAGGACGGTAGGAGTTAAAGCCTATCCTGGTTCTTTAGTTTTTTGGTGGGTTCTTCTCTGGGCCCAGCCCACTAATCCTGTGGTATATAGACATGGGACAGTGGTCTGGTACATGAAGACCCCCCCCCCCCCCCCCCGGAGAGGTAGTTTTGGCAGGTTCGGGAATTTATCTCCATAGCTGGGTGCCAGGGGCAGATCCGGGGGGACAACGGGGCAATTGCTCCCCCGAGCAAATATTACAGACTCCGAGGCCAAGCGAGCCCCGGGTAACCAGAGCCGCGGTCAGGACAACTCGCAGCCCTTCTAAGCATGAATTATTGCTCGGAAACCTCGGGACTGCACTTTCCACCCCCTGTACCTCCCACAGCAGTTTTTCAGCCTCTCTCCTGCAGGCTTCTGCTTAAGTGGGCGTGATGGGGATGTGCCTTTTCCCACAAGATCATGCTCATCTGTAAGTGGTAGGTGTGAGCAGCTGAGCAGAGGGAGCCGAGTGTATGTTCCTGGAGGTGATCTCTGCTAGCAGAACATTGTGGATTAGTTTACAGGCACCTCTATGCTTAGTCTGCTGAGTTACTGCAGCTTAGCATAGAGGTGCTGTTAGCTGACAAATGGGATTGCATCTTCTTTTCATGTAGACCAGTGAGAAATTGAACTCCTTAAAGCATTATGACTGCCCCCTGATGTATGCCTTCCTGATCCCCCCCAGTGTATGCCGTCTTGATCCCCCCCAGTGTATGCCCTCCTGATCCCCCCCAGTGTATGCCGTCCTGATTCCCCCCCAGTGTATGCCCTCCTGATCCCCCCAGTGTATGCCCTCCTGATCCCCCCCAGTGTATGCCCTCCTGATCCCCCCTAGTGTATGTATGCCCTCCTGATCCCCCCCCCAGTGTATGCCCTCCTGATCCCCCCCGTGTATGCCCTCCTGATCCCCCCAGTGTATGCCCTCCTAATCCCCCCCCAGTGTATGCCCCACTGATTCCCCCCCAGTGTATGCCCTCCTGATCGTTCCTGTGTATGCCCTCCTGATCCCCCCATGTATGCCCTCCCAACCCCCCCCCCCCCCCAGTGACACATACTCCTTTGCTCTACTGATGGTGTAACAAGTAATTTTGCACTGCCTTAAAAAAAATAGCAGCTAACACAGCAAATTGGATAAATAGCAATACAAAGGAAAACAAATAGTGTAGCGCTTATG
Source organism: Lithobates septentrionalis (assembly GCA_037952835.1). Classification (NCBI taxonomy): domain Eukaryota; kingdom Metazoa; phylum Chordata; class Amphibia; order Anura; family Ranidae; genus Lithobates; species Lithobates septentrionalis. Next base: position 369,256 of record JBBDGP010002080.1, on the reverse strand, counting down.
AAAAACGTGACTTAACACATGTATCGAACAAAGGGTAATAAACCCAAGTAATCACCACTGGAAATTAAAGAGACGTACAAAAATATTAAACACTATAACGAGTGATGAATATCCAAAGAAAAAGTTCAAGTGAACAATGTTCACAGTGTGGTTCAGAATTCCATATGAAATAAAAATATGTTCAAAACCCAGTGTGAATATCCCAACAGTGAACAGGATATGTAACTGAAGTGAGAAGTACCACCACCGAAAACTGGGAGGCTTACCAGAGCGTTTGAACCCACAAGAGCGTATGCTCTGTGAGTCAAACGGGCTTGTGTTGTGTGAACAACCAATAGGAATGAACACTGGAATCCTCAGATGGCTGGAACAGGAATGCCTGGCTATCCTCGAGGTGGTGAGTAACTATGTAGGTGTATCTCATGAGGGATGGTGATCAGATGTCCGTAGATGCAGTATATAGGATCAAAGGGGAAGAACAAAAAGGGCCACATAGCGTAATTCTGTTTGGGTACACAATAAAATTTAATGAAGTTAGAAAACTTACATTTAGCAGGTTAAAAACAGCGCTTTTTCTAAAAACAAATGGCTGCAGGGGAGTCCTTCCCGATGCATTTCGTCTCCAAGGACATCATCTGGGGTGTCCCTCCACTGCAGCCCTCCAGATATTTACAGAGAATATGTCCCCATACATGAGAGCCAAGCCCCCATTATGTTACCAATTATATGTTACTTCCGGTTAGAAAAGGTGGCCGACCGGCGTGCGTTCCACGCCTCGATCTGGACCATTTATTATGTGTTCCAGGCCTGCTAATAATGTTACTTCTGGTCTGGAAAGATGGCCCCCTGTTCGCCAGTCTTTTTTCCACTAATTAATGTTTTTTTCTCGTGCAGAAAATGTATTGTGTGTCAGCACAATCCAGGTGTGGGACGCAAAACTGCCGACTTTACATCTCTGTTACCAACAAAAAATATTCCATCAAACAGTTCTGTACATGTACCACCAGTTATGTTGTATACTGGATTACCTACCCATGCGAGAAACAATATGTAGGCCGTATGATCCGTTCCTTCTCAGTCAGGGTTGCCGAGCACATCGCATTGATCAAAAGTGGTGACACCAAACACACTGTACCTAGACATTACAAATTACATCATAATCGCAATCTTAAAGGAACAGTTTGTGGTGATCGAAAGGTACATCCCCCCTGGAGGGGGGGTGCTATGACCAGGGATGTTTCCAGATTGGAAAACTTCTGGATCTACGAGTTGCAGTCTTATTCTCCGTTCGGCCTGAACGTTGAACTAGACATCAACTCCTTCATTATTAAAGCTTAGATTACTTGGGTTCTTTGTTTTTTCATCATTTTATTTATTTTGTTTAGTTTGGTAGTTCTCTCTCTTTTTCTTGTTCTCATTCACTTTACTGTATTTTGGTTATCCGTATATGACCCCACATGAGGGTCCACTTCACGTGTGTATACTTAAACATTTTTTCTTTTTTAGCGTTGTTGCATATTCTACCTCTGCCATCTATTCATTGTCCATTGGACACATTTATTTGTGCCCAATGGAATTACGTGGAAGGTCTAATTATATATATCAATTTTCTTAGATTTCCACTGTGATAATTATATCATTTTTACTAATCGCAATTCATAGTGTTATTAGTTTTATCCATATTGAGCCCCACTGTTGTTTTCAGAAGCTCATGTGTCCTTTTTGTTTTTTGGTATTTTTTAGAGAATTTTCATTCCACTTTTTACTGTTTATGTTCCCACCGAATCCATGGGTTCCCAAATGTGGACTTCACTTAATAACAAGCAGCTATTTTTTTATAAATGCCACTAAGCTATTTTACACTTGTATTAAATGTTATCAACCCTTGTTTACAATAGGTATCTCTACACATCCTTCCGGGTGTGAGACATCAGCGTGGCATGCGAGACTCTCCGGCCGGCTAGGCGGAGCTAGTCTCCTGTCACATGAAACGCAAGCCTGTTGCGCCATTGGGGCGCATAACGGCATCACGCGATCATGCGCCTCCCGGCGAGGTTGCTTGATATCATCAACCTCTCACATCGAGGCTTGGGACATACTTGGTCACTATTGGCTGATTTTTGCCACATCGAGGCTTGGAACAATCCATTCAGGGTTCAGAGCGAGGCGTGAAACGCAAGCCGGTCGGCCATCTTTCCCGACCGGAAGTAACATTATTAGCAGGCCTGGAACACATAACAAATGGTCCAGATCGAGGCGTGGAATGCACGCCGGTCGGCCATCTTTTCTAACCGGAAGTAACATTAATATCATTGGAAACACAAAGGGGGCTTGGCTCTCATGCATGGGGATATATTCTCTATAAATATCTGGAGGGCTGCAGTGGAGGGACACCCCAGACGATGTCCTTGGAGACGAAACACGTCAGAAGGGACTCCACTTCCGCCATTTGTTTTTAGAAAAAGCGCTGTTTTTAACCTGCTAAATGTAAGTTTTCTAACTTCATTAAATTTTATTGTGTACCCAAATGGAATTAGACTATGTGGCCCTTTTTGTTCTCCCCCTTTAATTCTATTTACTGCGGACATCTGATCACTGTCCATCATGAGATACACCTACATAGTTACTCACCACCTCGAGGATAGCCGGGTGTTCCTGTTCCAGCCATCTGAGGATTCCAGTGTTCATTCCCATTGGTTGTTTACACAACACAAGCCCGTTGTTCAAGCCAGATTGAATGATATTGTGTACTCGCGATTGATCTATATCCGGTGTAGTTACTCTGGGGGTTTTCTGCCCAGTAAGTAGTGTATTACTATGTCTATGGTTGGAAGTTAATAATTATTACGCTATTTTTTTAGAGGCTGATTTTCCTCTTGTCCCTTTTAGAATGGGGCCTTCTGGTCTATTGGCTGATTGATCTAGGGATGATATCGCTGATCTAACCGCTTCTGGATAGCACATGGCATGTCACATATATGAGGGCTCTCTCTGATTTGTGAGTGGTACTGCTAGTACACTGTTCTCTATACTACATATGGGGTCTATGTTAATAAATGTTATGCTGCATTTCTCATCTGATTTGGAACATGATGTTTCCCTTCTTTTCTATTCTACACAGAATCCCCCTGTTTACAGTCAAGGAAATAAAGTCCTGAAGAAGCATAAAGTGAAACGTCGACCTTTTTGACCCAGCAGTAATAGGGATTCAATACGATATATACTGTACATTATGTAGTTATATCAATGAGAGCTTTAATCTTCTTGCTTTTATCTTGTACTAATTTTTAGAATCTATTTTTGTAATATATTTGTGTTAAAAAGAATTTTGTAAAATTATGTAGTGTTCCTTTTCTGGTACCGGTAAAGTCCGCTCAAAATGTTCTAATCTTTTAAACAGGTAAAAATATTAAATTTATATTCAGATTGATGGAAAACGGTAAAATGATGACTCCAACTGTGAAAATATAGTATGGTTTCACTTTAAGAAATGCAGTATCATGCTCAACAGACAAACGTGCAAAGATTTATGACAATCCATGTGACAACATCTGACCTTTCATGCGGGCACAAGTAAGATCGCAGCATCCGCCTCACATATTTACACTAATATATTTAGTGAAGAATGCATAGTGAGACATGCGGCCATATCCTCTTGTAGGATAATTATAGCCCCAGTTATTCTCTTCCAAAGCTATAAAGGGAAATCTGCTGTGTAATAGTTCATACAGACAAATAAAACTGAAAAAAGACTTCAAATGGTATCTAGAGGAGGTGGACGCAATTATTGAAAAATCTCATAAAATAAAGATTAGATAATTAAATTAACTAAATCACAAATACAAGCATGCCAAGGTGAGTCCTATCAAGTTGACTACCAGTTTTACACACGATGAGCTTATTAGTAGATTCACCAACTGCACAAAAAAGGCTCATTGTGCGTGAAACGTGTGAAAGAACAGAGCTCAGGTGGTCCGTCTTGCACTGAACCGTTCATTTATTCTTCAATCATAGCTTTCCAGTTTGGAGTGCAACCGCCTTTCTTTTTACTGCCATTGAACTTAAGGTGGAGAGTGAACTATTGGTGAGCCAGCGCCCAACCCTGAGCTGTGTGGTTATAGGTATATGTGATGGAGTGCAGGGGGGCAGGAGGGGAATCTGCCCTAGATGCAGTGTCTTTATACATTGGGGGGGGGGCACTGCCTCACCCTTTCCATTCCTGCTGCCCTACCCGACTGGAGGAACCCAAGCAGAGGGGCAGTGACGTCTCTGTTGGTCAGGTTCATTGTCTGCACCAGTGGTGTACTTAGGAGGGTGTAGCCCACACCAGATACCAGCACTCTGGGGGCATCGGCCAGGCGCCCAACATTTTATGCACTTTGCATCTATCATATAATCAGCAGTGGCACTGTAGTGCTAGTATCATAGATCCCAGATGCATAAGATGATGCCCACGTCGAGTGGGGGGAGCAAAGTTTGGTATCTTTGAACTGGACCACTTTGCTCCAGCACTGGCAGAGTGCAGTACCTTGGATCCTATTGACTACTAGTTACTGTATGCATTATCTATAAAAGCAGTGGGTCAACACTATGAGTTTTTAAGAAGTCCGATGTCCATCAAATGCAACACTTCTCATAATACCGATAGCTTTGGTCCCGAGGTGGCTATCCCAGGGCAATTGTTTCCAGACTCCCAGGGCAACTGTTTACAGTTTCTCCCTGACCCCCCCCAAAGAGTTTGGTCCAGAAACAGCTACCCCAGAGCAGCTGTTTCCAGTCTTTCCTGACCTCTCCCTGCCCCAAGCATTTAGTCCAGAAATTACTACCACAGAGCAACTGTTTCCAGTCTTCCTTGACCCTGACTCCCCCCCAAGGGTTTGGTCCAGAAACGGCTACCCCAGAGCAACTGTTTCCGGTGTTTCCTGACCCCTCCCCCCAAGGGTTTGGTCCAAAATAAGCTACCCCAGATCAACTGTTTCCAGTCTTTCCTGACCCCCTCCCAAGGGTTGGGTCCACAAATGGCTGCCCCAGAGCAACTGTTTTCAGTCTTTCCTGGCACCCCCCTCAAGGGTTTGGTTCAGAAATGGCTACCCCAGAGCAACTGTTTCCAGTCTTTCTTGGCACCCATCCCCCCAAGGGTTTGGTCCAGAAATAGCTACCCTACATCAACTGACTCCAGTCTTTCCTGATCCCTCCCCCAACAGTTTGATCCACAAACGGATGCCCCAGAGCAACTGTTTCTAGTCTTTCCTGACCCCCCCCCCCCCCCCCCCAAGGGTTTGGTTCAGAAATAGCTACCCCAGAGCAACTGTTTCCAGTTTCTGCCTGCAGTATGGAAAATTATGTGTCACTTGAAACGGCAAAAAAAGGGCCAATATCCCAATAATATTTAAAAACAAGTAAGCAATATATAGTTAGCGCGCAGAATTTCTAGGCACCAACTGAATTCAAACCAAATAAAAAAAGACAACATTTTATTGTAATACTGTTAAGACAAGATAAAAACATAGGCTGACTGTAAAGCAATCCAATCTCTCATAAACATAAATTCTTAGTGTAAACACATAAAATGAACACAATAGTCCACAAATGGACCTCAACATAGATACAATGTTTGTAAGGATTCCAACGCATTTTAAGTGTCTCTTTTTCAGGGGCAAAAGAAACAGAACATATCTGATGATGCACCATACATATCACAAGTCAATTGTTTATACATAAAGAACACTAAATCCAAATGGATATTATAGCCTAAACCAGGGTTTCTCAACTAGGGTTCCTTCAGAGGTTGCTTGGGGTTCCTTGAGGGTTCCTTCAGAGGTTTCTAGTGGTTCCTTGAGGGTTCCTACAGAGGTTGCTAGGGGTTCCTTGAGCAATGTCTGCTTCTCAGATAAGTTCCCACTGATATCATTGATCTTTTAACTATCTTTAAGGGGGGGGGGGGGATTCTTCCCAATGACCACAAGTGTAAGGAGCATTCCTCCCACTGACCATCACACCAATGTATCATGAGTTGTAAATATAGTCAATTTTATCAGGGTTTCCCTGAGACCGGAAAGGTATTTCAAGAGATCCTCTGTGATCGATAGATCGACCTTATATGAACAGAAATGCCCATACATGGTTTGAAATGTGTCTGGTTCCTGCTGAACCAACCGAATTGTGATCCAAGTATGGCCAGCTTAAGTTAGAATACCTTGGTATAGTATTGCAAGATAATCATTCGGGCTTTTTTTTTATTATTGCTTCCTTGTTTTTGTCAAGACTTGAGCAAGTGATTAAGCAATTGTTGGTTCTTCAAGAAAACTGCATACTATTGGAATGTGTATAGTTGGGCAAAAGTCTCACAAATGATCACAGCATCAGCTCTATCTATATCTACAAAAAGGGACAGTGATTGCAATAAAAATCTCACTGATGGGAACAAACACAGAGGCTTCACGAGATAACTTCTAAATTCCATGAAGGTACAAACTCCAAAACAGAACTGAATCAGCAATTCCGTCACTCAGTATGAGGAAAAAAACTACACGTCACAAACTTCTCAAAGCTGGAATTTATGGTGGGGCTGCCTTTTGAAAACCACTTATATCCAAGGCCAGTGCTCAAAAACAAGCTGCGTGAGGGATACAAAACTGAGCAATGGTAAAGAAATGTTCTGTGGCGGGATGCGTCATCCTTTCACCGAATTTCAACCGACAAAATTATTGGCAATTTTGAAACATGGCTCTATACGGTTTAATCATACTTTGGGCATCCAACTCTTATGCCGTGTACACACGAGCAGAATGTCTGACAGAAAAAGTCAGCTTTTCATCGTATATTCCGATCGTGTGTATGCCCCATCGGACTTTTTACGTCGAAAATTCTGACAGACCTAGAAAGAGAACATGTTCTAAATTTTTCTGACGGAACCAATTCCTATCGAGAAAACCGCTCGTCTGTATGCTGTTCCGACGTACCAAAAACAACGCATGCTCTGAAGCAAGTACGAGACGGAAGCTATTGGTTACTGGCTATTGAACTTCCATTTTCTAGCCCCGTCGTACGTGTTGTACGTCACCACGTTCTGGACGGTCGGAATTTGGTGTGACCGCGTGTATGCAGGACAGCTTGAGCGGAATTCCATCGGAACTCCGTTGGAAAAACCTTCAGAGTTTATTCCGACGGGAAAACCAGTCGTTTGTACAGAGCATTAGAAGTTAAGTTCCATGATTGGTCTGTGCAAGAAATCTATATCCTATTTTATAGGATGGGGTGTGTTCCCTTGGGGAGTATACATATTTCACACAATGGTAAATTAATTCCAGAGGGGGTTTCATGAAAAATCATAAGCTAGGCCAAAATCTCCCATTGCTCCATGACCAGATGGAAATTACTTTTCACAGCAGGATTTAGAAAGAGTACTATTATAATACAGCATTTATATAGTGCCGATAGTCCACCCGGCACTTTACAATATAAAGGGAGGCATTATAGTTACAATACAATTCAATGCAAGAGGGTTAGGAGGGCCCTGCTCATGAGAGAGGGATGAGCTGATAGGAGAAATAAAAGATTCCGTTGTATGGTGGAGCTGAGATAGGCTTCCTTGAAGAGATGAGTTTTCAGGGATCCCCTAAGGGTGGACAGAGTAGGACCAATTCTGTTTGAATTTATTCGTACATGATATAGAGGACGGGATATAAGCTCAATCTTGGTTTTTGCGGACAACACAAAAATAAGCAGGGCAATAACCTTCATCAGGATATAGAAATTTTACAGAAAGACCTGAACAAAATAATGGAGTGGGCAATTACATGGCAAATGAAGTTTAATGTGGAGAAATGTAAAATAGTGCACTTGGGGGCAAAAAACATAAATGCAAACTACTCACTAGGGGGAGAACCTCTGGGGGAATCAAAGATGGAGAAAGATCTGGGGGTTCTAGTAAGATGACAGACCTCAGTCCTCAGAATGGCATGCAATGTCAAGCTGTAGCTACCAACGGTGGGAGAATTTTAGCATGCATAAAAAAGGGATATACTCCAGAGATAAAACTATAATCCTGCCACTTTATAAAACGCTGGTTAGGCCTCATCTGGAGTATTTCGTCCAGTTCTGGTCAGCAGTCCTCAGAAGGGATGTGCTGGAACTGGAGAGAGTCCAGAGAAGGGCAACAAAACTAATAAAGGGACTAGAGGATCTTAGTTACGAGGAACGATTTCAAGCATTAAATGTATTCTCTCTGGAGAAACGACACTAGAGAGGGGACATAATAGCGATTTAAAAATACCTCAATGGTAATCCCAACATAGGAAAAAATTATTCAGTCTCATGGGGTGTACAAGGACATGGGGTCACACAATGAGATTGGAGGAGAAGCGGTTTAAGCTTAAACTGGATAGGGGGGTTTTCACTGTCAGGGCGATAAGGATGTGGAACTCTCTTCCAAAATCGGTGGGAGTATTGATATTTTTAAAACACTCTTGGATGTGCATCTTAAAGAACACAACATACAGGGATATGGGAAATAATTATAGACACTGACACACAAACACCTACACAGGTTGAACTGGATTGACTATTGTCTTTATTCAACATTACCTACTATGTAACTATATGACTGATTGGGGTAGGGAGTTCCAGAGCATGGGAGAGGAAGCAAATATGGGAGGAAGAGACAAGGGAACTAAACAGCAGTAGGTCTTGGGAGAAGCAGAGAGCATGGTTTGGGTGATATATTGAGCCAAGATTGATGATGTAGCTGGGGGCAGAGTTATAAATGGCTTTGTATGTTGTTGTTAGTATTTTGAATTTTATTAATTGGGCAATCAGAGGCCAGTGGAGGGATTGGCAGATAGGGGTAGAGGACACTGAGCGGTTGGTAAGGTGGACGAGTCTGGTAGCAGCTAACAAGAAGAAGGGGGGGTAAAACCCTAAAAGTTTGTCCTGAAAACTGACTGGGGAGGGTTAAGAACCTCTGTTGAGAGTTTGTTGCTGAATGGATCTGAGAATAAAGCACCACACCAAGAATTAATTGTCAAGGAATAATATATTACAAACAAAAAGGATGGAGCCAACGCATTTTAGAGTTATAAAAATACAACAACAAAAAAAACATATACAAACATAAAAACTGATGTAAAATATAAAAAATATATCATTTAGTTAGAGTTGCTCAAGATGTACCTGGCTATTCCACCTTGCACTTTCAAGGATGTGAACAAATTGGGAATTTTTACCATGCTTAGTGGACCTGCCCAGTGGCTCAGTCTTTTTTGGTATGATATTTTTTCTTCCCTACTAGACTTATGGGCCAAGATTTTTCCCCGAATTTCCCCTAAAATCACCCATCTAAGTGTAAAGCCCCCGGCTTATACAAAGTTCAATTTAAGCTTCTAAGTTATGTTCTCACAGCGGCAAAGCAAACACTCGCTAAAGCCTGGAAATCCCATACTTTTTCGGCAACTGAGATCAAGTCTAGAGTCACACAGATAATGTTACTTGAGGGGAAAAAAAGCAAGAATTTCTGATACGATGGAGAAGTATATGGCTTTTTGGCACCCTTGGTTTATTTGTTTGGTCTATAAAATGGGGTTTGACCATGGCCCTGCCTACCTCCCTCAATTTTCTTAAAATGGTAGGAAAATTAATAGACTACTGGCTAGCCAACAGCTTATTAATTGTTTGGTTACATTTTTTTTTAATTAATCACTCTGTAAATTGCAACTGTGGAATTATATTGTATATCTTTCACAATCTTGATTTCAGTAAATGTATATATTTCACATCAGGATTCATGTATATATTATTTTTATAGCCTTAATGTAGGAAGGCAATTGTGAGGCTCCCAAAACACGTTGCATCCATCCTCTAACCTAATGCACATTGGAATAAAGTTACACCTGGACAATTAATCTTTGGTCCACTTGGTAAAAAACCAAGTTAATGGCGGAGATCCTCTGGCATGGAGACAGCCCAAATACTTTCCTTCACCAATAGGATAAATCCAGAGTTCCAGCACAGATTTAACGTCTTCCAGATATTGCTCCATACCTCCAAATTTTTGAGATGGCAACTAGGGACACCTATTAGCAAAAGTATGTAGGTATAGGACACACCCCCTGCCACGCCCCCTCTTGGAGAATTATACAAAAAAAAAAGATTAGTTAAACCCAGAAGTGCTTTTTTTTTTAGCACTACCATTCCTTTATATTGGCTTTTGCCATATACATATACAACAATTTAGAAATTATATGAAAGTTTAGCACTGAGAACCACTTATTGATAAAAGATAAAAAGATAAAAAGTGCATTTTACATACAACTATATAGATCAGACCAAAATGAGGGACACATGAGGACCCTCAAAATCCTCAAAATCAGGGATGGTTGGGAGCTCTGTTGCTCTCTTTCCCACCACCAGGAAGACTTTTCCTCATTTCCTGTCCAGGTGACCAATGTCAAATCAAACTGGGTGTGAGGGGTTTCTAATCCACCCCCCTCTTTATCCAAACAAATATTATTTTTATATATTGCTAGGTCTTTACACAATTTGGTTGTCCACCTATAGATTTACTACAGCGTTTTAACACAAATTCCCACAGACAACTAAGGTTTGGGTGATTTCCAAAAAAAATGAAACAAAGCTGGGATATGTCACCCAATCAAAATGTTTTCCCATGATTAAATGTCAGGTTATTTAAATATCCATGCTGATAAGAAGCATTGTTTCATGGCAGCTGTGTGAATGTCAGAGGACAGCTTTTCCAGCAGGATAATTCTCCATGACACAGCGCTTACAGGCCAGGAACAGATCCAGAAATATGAGCAGTGAACACGTTTGTTAGTTGACCAGGGTCATTACCAGAGGTGACTCTAGAGGGATAACCATGCTGTCAGCCACGCTGCTGGAGGCTCCCTTTCTGCGATGAAGAGGAGGTCTGGAATTCATCTAAAGCTTGCCATACATTGATCAAAATTCAGCCAGTTCAGTAGGAACTGGCCAAATTTAAATTCATGTGTAGCCCCTTCTTTTAACAGAAGCTGGTCGTTAGAAAACCTGCTGGAAAACCAGCATTCGATCGGCAGCAGAGGTACTCACCCATGAACCGCTGCTCCAGGCGTGACATGCTGTGCTCGGAATAAGATCTTTAATATTAAGAATTTTAGTACTTCAATTTTCCATGCTGCTGCTTTGAGTTACTTACTGTAAGTTAAGACTAGAACAAGGTTTTCTGTCTTAGCTCTTGTTATATTAAATCTACTCCTACCACAAGGGACATAAATCAGCAAACCACAGGTGCTTTAATATATAGCGGGTGGAAAAGCCGTAACCACTTCCCCCTTAATTAGGTGTAAAGAGCCGCCAGAGAGGTATTGCACTTTGTAAATCAGAGAAAGAGAGCGGGCAGTGTGAGAAAAAAGTGTCCTTTAAACCAAATCAATTACGGAATAAAAAAAGTACATAAACAGATCAGTTCTTCCATGTGTACAGAGGAACCTCAATACAAATCTAGTTTTACGAGAATCAGCTTTAGGTTGGAGATTTGCTTCTCCTGGGACCCTGCAGCCCCCCCCCCCCCCTCCCCGTTCCACACCCCTGGGAGCAACTACTTTGGAGGTTGTAGATCACATGTGTCAAACACAAGGCCCACGAAGAAGACTTGGAGGTCGCACATCTCTGCAAAACCCCGTAAGAAGGTGTATGACAGCCTCAGTCTGAGCTCCAACCAGGTCACAAGCCCAGGCTGAGACTGTCATACACCTTCAAACAGAGTTTTGCAGAAATGTGTGACTTCCAAGACCTTTCCCTTTTCCATTAGATGTCTAGAGCTGGGATAAACTCTGTCCTTGTCTGTACTCCAAGCAGTTGCTACATAGGAGGACCCGGTGGAGCCTTGAGCAGCACCTGTAAATTCAGTTTGGATCACAAGGCCTGCGGGCCGAATCCAGACCTGCAAGCCATTTCATGTGGCCCTCACACCCAGGGTTTTTTTTTTAGCCGGAACGTTGTAGAACTGACACCTTCGGTTCTTGTCCTCTTCTCTCGCTTTCCACTGTCACATATAAACACAGAAGCCTTCTGTGTTTATAAGGACAGCTTTCCTCTTGCTCTCAAAGATCCCTGCCTGCCCTGTACCCACAGTGGGGAGAAATGAAATGCAGGTGCAATGTGGGATGGGGCAACCCATGGTAAGCTGCACTGTGATTTTCATCTGTGCGTAGATGCCGAACAATGATCTTCCTACAGATGAGAGAGAGACTAAGCTGCCTACACTGCCAGGAGGTACTGGAGCCGGGTTGGGTAAGTAAGAGGAGAGGAAGCTTTTGAGGGGGGGGGGGGGGTAGAGATGAAGCCTGTTGAAGGAGATGTATGCAGAGGTGAGGGATGAGGAATAGTGGTGCAGAGGTCAGAGCCAAGGAGGGGTGGAAATTAGATGTGGACATCCTGTGAAAGAGAGCTGAGCCCTGCACACTGTGCATAGCAAACCCCTAAACCTTACACTCTGTATGTGGCACTTCTCAACCCTGCATTCTGTGTGTAGCGCACTCCACAACCCTGCACTCTGTGTGTAGCGCACTCCACAACCCTGCACTCTGTGTGTAGCGCACTCCACAACCCTGCACTCTGTGGGTAGCACACTCCACAACCCTGCACTCTGCGTGTAGCGCACTCCTCAACCCTGCACTCTGTGTGTAGCGCACTCCTTAACCCTGCACTCTGTGTCTAGTGCACTTCTCAGCCCTGCACTCTGTGTCTAGAGCACTCCTCAATCTTGCACTCTGTGTGTAGCGCACTCCTCAACCCTGCACTCTGTGTGTAGCGCACTCCTCCGCCCTGAACTCTGTGTGTAGCGCACTCCTCAACCCTGCACTCTGTGTGTAGCGCACTCCTCAACCCTGCACTCTGTGTGTAGCGCACTCCTCAACCCTGAACTCTGTGTGTAGCGAACTCCTCAACTCTGTTCTCTGTGTGTAGCACACTCCTCAGCCCTGAAATCTGTGTGTAGTGAACTCCTCAACTCTGTTCTCTGTGTGTAGCGCACTCCTCAACTCTGCACTCTGTGTGTAGTGCAGTCCCCAACCCTGCACTCTGTGTGTAGTGCACTCCTCAACTCTGCACTCTGTGTGTACATAGTGCACCCCTGAACTCTGCAGATTGTGGATAGAGCACTCCTGAAACTATACTCTGTACATAGCTTATCCCTACACTCCATACATAACATACTCCTGGTATTTATTTCCCCTTCCACTGCAATTTTGTTCCACCCACCGTTCAATGCTGTTCAGTGAAGGGGGTGGGGGCGGGGTGGTTGAGTTTCTGCACCTCTTCTCTTCTGAAAAAAAAGAGCCCTGGATAAATTTATATAGTCTTACAGATACAACCGGTCCTTTGAGGGCAATCATAATGCTGATGTGGCCTGTCATAACATTGAGTTTGACATCCCTGTTGTAGATAGACTTGTGTTAAGATAAGCATTATTTACTGAGATGATTGCCAGCATTGAAATGACATTTTTTTGGCTTCTATTAAAGTGGTTGTAAAGGCACAAGGTCTTTTTTACCTTCATGTATTCTATGCTTAAAGGTAAACAACCATCTGTGTGCAATAGCCCACCCCCCCCCCCCCAAATGCTAACCCGAGCCCCCTCTAGATCCAGTGATGTCCACGAGAGCTTTGACTCTCCGGGACTCGCACTCTTGATTGGCTTTTGGCAGCAGCGGGAGCCATTGGCTCCCACTGCTGTCAATCACAGACAGTGAGCCAATCAGGAGATGGAGGGGGCAGGGCCAAGCCACGGCTCCGTGTGTGAATAGACACACAGAGCGGCGGGTCGGGAGTGCGCCTGCTTGGGTACCCCCAGAGCAAGCTGCTTGCTATGGGAGCACCTGGCAAGAGGGAGGGGTCGGGAGCGCCAGCGTGGGACCTGAGAAGAGGAGGATCCGGGCTGCTCTGTGCAGAACCATTACACAGAGCAGGTAAGTATGACATGTTTGTTATTTTAAAAAAAAGAAAAACAAGGCTTTAATATCTCTTTAATTGGATATATTTGTACAATTTCTGACATATTCCTTTGTACCTCCTGTTATCTCCAGAGGAAGTAGACCATTGGTCTAAGGAAGTTAAAGTGTAACCAAAGGGCAAAACTATTTTTTTTTTTTAGCAGTTTTGGATAGAGTGGAAAGGAATTAGAACTATAGATAATAATAGAATTATTATGTTTTTATAGCTGTCTGTGCTCCTCATTAGGGAGATTCAACCTCTCTATCTGTACTGTTTATCATTAGCATCGAAAGTGAAAGTAAAGAAAACCACAAATTTTGGGTTGTCCCCAAAAAAGTAACAAAGGGTACATTTTCCAATTGATTTGCGGAGATTATCGCCCACTTCCTGTTTTGGCTATGAGACAGGAAGTAAAGGTGAATCTCCCCAATGGGACAGAGATGGCAAAAAAAAAAAAGGATGGGGGTTATAACTCTCCCCTACTTAAAAGTTTTGCCCATAGTTTTCCTTTAATACATATAGGTAGAAGATTCCCGATTTGTAGAAAGTATCCCGATTCTTGTAGGGATTACTGATTTGTCGAGAAAAGCAAGTGAAAACAAGTACTTAAAAAAAAAGAAAAGACAGCAATTGTTTATCACATACAGTGCAAAGGGCAAACTAATTGTCATTAGGTTCGAGTTTTCAGTCAGTTTAGTTTATTCTTGGCCTTATCGAGGCTATAAAAGTCATAATATCATAACGCCATATTAACACACAAGGATAAAGGCTCCCACTTCGTCTTTCATAAGAGGACTACAAGAAGATGAGAAGAGCACTTGTTAATAATGGAGTCATAATGCTTCCAATATTTTGAGTTGTACTGTATAATCAGCAGTTGGCCCGTGGCCAGATGGCATCCACCCAAGGGCACTTAACAAGTGCAGCTCATAAATAGCCAGACTGCTATTTTTAATCCTCAAGGACTTTACATCCTCTGGCGCGGTGCCTTCAGGGCTGCCACTGTGTAAACACACGACGCGGGCTAGGTGAGGGTGCCAGTAAAAGCAGTGATGGGTTTTTAAAGAATTCCTGAAGGGTGATGCTGGAGAGAAGACAAA
Source organism: Lithobates septentrionalis (assembly GCA_037952835.1). NCBI lineage: Eukaryota > Metazoa > Chordata > Amphibia > Anura > Ranidae > Lithobates > Lithobates septentrionalis. The sequence goes on along the minus strand of JBBDGP010002080.1, from coordinate 354,167 downwards.
ATGGACGGAATATTTCTGATTTATTGTATCATCTTAACACCAGGTCAGCTAGTAAGAGTGTTGTGTAAAATAGAGATATTGAACCTTTCCGTATACACTCAAAGTTTAGGAAATTGCTCATTCAGCAACACTGCAGAGAACTTTGATATTTTTACATGGTGTCTCTTTGAATTGATGCAGGAAAATGAACTCTTATGGAGGAGGTCCGGAACCACCGAAAACAAGATGTAGGACAGCAACTCTTATGCCCCGTACACACGATTGAACTTTCCGACAACAAAACCGTGGACTTTTGTTCGAAGGTTGTTGGCTCCAACTTGTCTTGCATACACACGGTCACACAAATGTTGGCCAACAATTCCGAAAGTGGGAACGTGGTGACTGTTAGGTACCTGGTAGTTGAGCCCGACTGTTAGAAGGAGACCTCTCTTAAGCGCTGGTTCAGGAGCCACTGGAGTGGGAACAGTGGTCTCCTGAGCACAGTGGGTAGGAGTGCCTGATGCAGGTCCTTGCGGTGGCCAACACAGGAGCTGAGGAGACTTCCTGCGGGGTAGCTGGACTGCAGATGCAGGTAAGCTGAAGCGGATCCGTAAGCAGGCAGGTGGAGGATATTGCAGCAGCAGAACCTGGAGCTGGAAGAGCAGGTGGTGAGCAGCGTCACAGGACACAAGCAAAGCAGAGTCAAACAGTCCGTATTGGCAGGAGATCAGGCAGGTATATGGCAGAAGGGATGATCACAGAATAGTCAGGCAGGCAGGTGTTCGGCAACAGGTCACAAGATATCAGCAAGGTCAGGCAGGCATAGGAGACAGTAGAATGGTCAGACATAGCCGGGTCAATAGCAAATAGTAACAACAGGCAGGATACAGGAACTCAGGTACAGAGCTGCAGACGAACAGCACCTGATGGAAGCATCTGACACTCTTTTAAACAGCGCTAGCGCGAACGGGCGTGCGCGGGAGCGCGCCGGCGCCCACCCAGTGGAGAATTCAGCTGCACTGCTCTGGAAAAGCCTCTCGTGCACCTATGTGCACGCATGTTAGCCCGACAACCACCGACATGTCCCTGACAGTCAAAAGAATAAGGAATAAAGTGTGGCGCTGAAACAGACTTGTTCCTTATTGGGCCGGACCCACCAGAATAACAATCTGAGAGCCAAATATAGCCCAATAAGGTGTTTAATCAAAAATGGGACTTTCTCAAATCCTGCATATGGAAATTAATGGGAAGAAAGTGAATCAGCAGGGTGGTCACCCTTATAATCCCACGTATCAGGTGTATACTAAATAAGATCCAATAGGGAACAACCAGATGGGAAATTGGTTGCGTTACCCCCAAAGGAATATCACTATGAGGTTCAGTAAGTGTGATAATCAAACGTAAAAAGAAAAAAAGAAGAAGAAAAAAGAAAACATGGTGCTTAGACTACATCAGGTGTATGGAACCCTGAAATTTGTGGATCCACATCTATAGTACTGATGAACAAATGTGTTTGCCTGCTCGTACAGGCAACATACATGTGCGTATAAAAATAAATCAATATGTGCAAAAATAAACAAAACTTATCTCAATGTAAGTGCAACTATATGTATAAATAAAGTCCATACATAAACTCAATTGAAAATCAGATGTGAGTCCAAATACTAGTCCTATGGAAGTACAACTAAAGACTTGGCCATTGGAGCTTCCCTTGGACAGCCAGGATGGTTCCCGTGTATTCAGATGGTCAAACTGTAACAGTGGATATGGGTAGGTAAAAAATACTCTTACCAGAGGTGGTGGACTCACCAGCCAGCGGCTTCGGAGTCAGGGCAAGCTTATGGCAGAACGAACGGCGGTAGTTGGAATGCTGCTTCATCCGCTAGTAGAGACACCAGAAGATGGAGATCCTCACAGAACGGCCTCCCACGCTCAATGCTCGGTACACCAAACAGCTCCTCAGATGAAGACAGTGACGTACAAGACGTACGACGAGCCGATAAAGAGGAAGTTCAATAGTCATGTGATATCTGCATTACGAACGCTAGTTTTACAAGACCGAGCGCTTCCGACTCGTACTATACTCCGAGCATGCGCAAACTTTTGTGCGACAGACTTGTGTACACACGATCGGAAATTCCGACAACAAAGTTTTGTTGGCGGAAAATTTGAGAACCTGCTAGCCAACATTTGTTGGTGGAAAGTCCGACAACAAATGTTCGATGGAGCATACACACGGTCGGACTTTCAGCCAACAAGCTCACATCCAACATTTCCCGTCGGAAAATCCGACCGCGTGTACGGGGCATTAGAATTCTCAAACAATACCTTTGAGATGAGTGTGGAAAAAAAGCAGAAAAGCACCTCTGAGTGCAAGGTTTAATGTGTACAATAATATGTTATCCAACACTTACATAGAAGTAAGAGATGACAAGCTCATGAAAGGTGAAATCTCCTAGATCGGTCTCCAACGATCTCCTCGGAGATTTCATCTTTCATGAGCTTGTCATCCCTTACTTCTATGTTAAGCCTCATACACACGATCGGATTTTCCGCAGACAAAACCTCTGCGGACTTTTGTCCGAAGGTGTGTGCCTGGATTTTGTCTTGCATACAAATGGCAAGGAATTGGTCGGCCAACAAACACGAACATAGTGATGTACTATGTGGTTTTTCAGCTCTTTAGCGCCACCCTTTGGGCTCTTTCTGCTAATTTCGTGTTAGTAGAAGTTTGGTGCGTGTTGATTTGCGCTTTTCATTTAGCGCTTTTCATTTCGTGCTTTTCAGTTCATTTCTGAACGGCCGTTCGTCAACCAGACATGTTGCGGAATCGGAGGAGATAACGTGTTATTTATTATTGGCCTTGGAGTTATTGCTTTGACCCAAGTCCAGTCCAGGAACAGGAGGAGGAGGAGTTCTTGGACCAAAAATTGGTTGCTTTATTAATGGTGACCAATTATGTCATATGCCTTTGCTGCGGGAGCTCCAGGAGAATAATCCAGATGTTTTTTCGGAATTATCTCCGGATGACGGACCTCTGCTTTCACCAACTCTTGGCATTGTTGACCCCCTATATTAAGGAGCAGGACACATGCATATGGCTTTTATTTTATTTTTTGGTTGAATAATGATTTGATTTGTTATATTTTCTATATTTTTGGATGCATAGAATGCCCTTTTTGGTTAAGTTCTATTGGCAGATAGCATGTCTAATTTTATTTGTTATCCTTTTTTTAATGCACAATAAAAAAAATTGTGTAGAATAATACTTGGCTATGTGTTTTACTTCAAATGACAGTTTGGGAGTCGGCAGTTACATTTAAAAAAATACATTGTAAAATTGACAAGGGACACCAACATAGTTGTATCTTTGATCTTAAAAACTACGGGATAATGGTGTTGTGGTAACTTGCACCAAAAAATTAAAATAAAGTATAATAATATTATTCTTGATATCACTATAAAAAAAAAGCCTTTAAAAATACATTTGGCAGAACTTCATCAGTATCACCAGCAAAGCAGCTTCATTATTATCCCATTAAAGAAGAGCTTGTGCGCTGCATTTTATAGAATGGCTCCTCAATAGGGTTCCAAGAACCCGGATTGCCTTGCCCAATGAATGTTATATGTAAAAGAAAGGTAACATCTAGTGCTCTCCGTTTTCAAAGGATTTAATACTAAAAAGGTAAATGAATACACTTACAAGTGAAGCACAATCAGCATGTGAAAACTGCAAGACATGGCAAACATCCAATTTTCGAGATGGCCGTGGTGTGATATCAGTGCGTAAGCTCCACCCCCTAGACGCGTGTCGTCAGGGCATTGACTTCCTCAGTAAGGAATTGCGCCGATTGATTTTTTTTTCAACTGCTGTGAAGTAATTCTAAATGCAGCAGTGCAAAAACTGTACTGTCTTTATTTATCAGCATTTGCATATTGTTAAATAATAAGCAACAATATGCAACTCTGATGACGTTTATTGGCCCAAACACACCTTTGCCAATGCGACGAGGCAATGCACATGTTGCGGCAATCCATGTTGCATGCATTAACACATTGTGGTGTCTTTCATTTTGAATGGCACCCCAATGCACCAAGGCAATGCAGCCCTGACACACATGCTTTTTGGTGCATTACATAGAGATTAAAAAAAAAATGCTGCATGTCCGTTTTTTTGGTCCGTTCTTGTGTGTTGGCAGCCCTTTTAAAATTAATAGGATGTCTTCACGCTACGCACAATAATGCATGAAACGCACAAGAACAGACAGAACTGAATTGGCCCGAAATCTTCTCTCTCTCTTGTGAGTAGGTTTGTCAAGGTCCTGACTTACTAAGGTCACGGTATAGTTAGTAGCAGTAAGTCACAGTCAACTACACCTGTCCTGTACTGTTCACTGTTCACTGCTTATCCATGGACCTCTTCATTTACGAGTGCCAGGAACATAGCCAGTGATTTAGGCTTGTGATGTCCCATGCTGCTCCTGACATTAATTTGAACCGAGGAAGTCACGAAGATGTCTGACATGGGGTGTTTACATCTACAGAACAAGAACAGGTGAATGTAACTTACCTCGACTATCATCATTTAGTGTACAAATGTTAAAATGAAAGCCGAACTTCCAACAAATATGAAAAAAATAAATCCTTCCTTGCTGACCCCGGAAACCTGGACAGAAGGGGCGGTGGGGGACGGAATTTACTGGAACCGATCCCCTGTATTACCCTCCTGTGGCAGTTGAAAGGCGGCTTCTCCTCTTCTCCTTCTCATTGGCATTCAGCTGCCACAGAAGCAAAATAACGAGGATTGGTTCCAGTAAATGTCACCCCCCCCCCCCCCCCCCGCTGCCCCTCCGGTGTAGGTTTATAATTTATTCTGCCAAGAGGTTGGGCCGCTATCTTAGGGCCCACGGCGGAACAGAACCCTCCTAGGGACTAAGCTTAGAACCACAGTGTGCAAGGCCTTGTGAAGTATGTGCGGTGGCTCCTCTCTTTGCCTGTGGGTTGAATATGGTCAAGTGTAGAGTAGAGCTGGGCGATTTGCTAAAAAAAAAAAAAAAATCAGCGTTTTTCTTAAAAAAAACTCGATTCACGATTCAAATCGAGTTTTTTTTTTATGGACACCGCGCCAGTCCTGAGGAGCTGCTGGCAGGAGTTTTTAGGCGAGGTCGCGGCTTCGGCCTAGTCCGCGGCGTCCGGCCCCGCTGACTAGGCCGAAGCCACGGCCTCGCCTAAAAACTCCTGCCCGCAGCTCCTCAGAACCGGCGCGGTGAAAAAAAAAATAAAAACAAAATCGATTTTCTTAAATTTTGAATCGATTTGACCTCTCAACTCGATTCAAGATTTAAATCGATTTTTTCCCCAGCCCTAGTGTAGAGTATGGGAAGAGCTGATGGAAAGAAGAAGAGCTCAATGCTGTGTCTCTCAAAATGTCTCTGTTGTCAGTCAACTGGCAGTTGTAAAGGATATTATCCTTTTGTATGTGAAGGCCTTCGGCCATGAGGGGGTGCTGAACGGCCATAAGTAACAGTAGTATACATCCAGCTTGCAGATCCCCCATGCTAAGGTACTACCCTCTACTTAGGTAGGTGCTAGAGTTGAGATTTTTGTCAGTGCAGGTAGGCTGGTGACTCACAGCTAGTTTCATCCTCTGGTTACCTCCCTTCCGCTTCTAGAGGATTCTAGAAGGAAGGTGGGGGAGAGAGGTGGAGCTGCCTGGAATGTTCTAAGGAGCCTTGACCGATCCCCAACCTGGATTGGCAGGGGGCAGGCCTCCTTTAATACCTGGAGTCAGCCCAGCTGGGGAGGAGTTGTTCAGGTGGAAGAACTGGAGATGGAGTTTTAGGCTGTAGGCGCCTTGGAGGGAGCCCCTCATTCTGGGGGGGGGGTGACTTTGGGCCAGGGGCTTGGAGCCTGAGCAGGAGTTCCTGAACAGGAACCCCAACAACCCAAGGGGTGTCCTGAACAGGAGCAGGAGAGGACAGCGGGGAATACTGCCAGGCAAGTCTCCAGGAGGGATCCATTAGGTGTCGGTGAGTGGCAGGCACAGTCGAGAGAGATGGGAGAGGCATGCCGGAGAGGACTGGGAGTGTGCAGTCTAAAGCCGCGTACACACAAGCGGAATGTCCGACAGAAAAAGTCAGACAGAAGCTTTTCATCACCTATTCCGATCGTGTGTAGGCCTCATCGGACTTTTTTTTCTGAAAATTCTGACAGACCTAGAAATGGAACATGTTCTAAATATTTCAAACGGAACCAATCCCTATCGGGAAAACTGCTCGTCTGTATGCTGTTCCGACGGAATTCTGACAGACCTAGAAATGTTCTAAATATTTCCAATGGAACCAATTCCTATCGGGAAAACCGCTCGTCTGTATGCTGTTCCGACGGACCAAAAACGACGCATGCTCTGAAGCAAGTACGATACGGAAGCTATTGGCTACTGGCTATTGAACTTCCTTTTTCTAGTCCTGTTGTAAGTGTTGTACGTCACCTCGGTCTGGACGGTTGGACTTTGGTCGGACTTTGGTTTTACCGTGTATAGGCAAGAGAGTTCTGTCGGAGAAACCTTCAGAGTTTATTCCAACGGCAAAACCGGTCATATGTACGTGGCATAAGATGGATGTAGAGCCAGCAGGAGAGACTGTGATGTTACTGGCAGTGAAGTCGGGCCGCTGCAGTCAGGAGGGCTGTCAGGGTCTGCAATGGGCTGACTGGGATCAGTAGCTCACCAAAGAGGGCAGCTAGCACCAGAACTGTCTTTTGCTACACCACAGGGGCCCGCAGTCCCTGCCTGTAATAAGGAACTTTGCCAAGGCCTGGCTAAACCCAGAGTTAGGCCTATCCATGTGCTAGCTGCGCCTGAAGAATTGTACTGGAGAAGGAGAGATAGTCTGCAGCAAGTGTTGTGCAGGAGGTGAATATCTGAATTGTCCCATACCATGCAAGAGTCATTTTCTGGACATCCCATGGATTCCTTAACCCCATCCAAGTTCTAATCCCTCAATAAAATACAAAAACAAAGCTGATGGACTCGTTCATTGTCTTGGAGTGTCTGGAAGTAAATGCGGGGCTGGGCAGGGTGACAGGTGGGCCACATCACTCAGCAGCCCCTACGGGGGTACCACTACACTAACATGCTGATAACAACCATGCTGTCAGGGGTAGAGAACAGTGATTACCTTAAAAGTCTTCTGTATTTCCTTCATTAGCCTAGCCAATGGGAAAATTACCTTTCCCGAATTACCTAACTTCGATAGAGAAAATATGGGACATAAATATGGCAGGGCTATGTATATATTTGGAGTGATTGACAAACATACAATTCCTTGTATTACATGTACGAGTTTAGTTGTTTGCGATAAATACAACCTAACTCTACAAATAGTTATATAGCCTGGTTGAAAAAAGACAATCTAGTTCAACCAATAAAAGGAAAACAACCCTCTAACCCTTAACCTGACAGTTAACCTTTCCTGACCTAACAGTTAACATGAAACCTCAGAGCTGGATCTCAAATTTTCCGACAACAAAATCCGTTGCCGTAAATTCCGACGCACAAAATTCCACGCATGCTCGGAATCAAGCAGAAGAGCCGCACTAGCTATTGAACTTCATTTTTCTCGGCCCGTCGTACGTGTTGTACGTCACCACGTTCTTGACGTTTGAAATTTCCGACAAGATTTGTGTGACCGTGTGTATGCAAGACAAATTTTAGCGAACGTCCGTCGGAAATAAATCCAGGATTTTGTTGTCAGAATGTGCGATCATCTGTAGGCGGCATGATGCCCTGTACGCACGATCGGACTTTCCGCCAACAAAACTGTGGATTTTTGTTCAAAGCTTGTTGGCTCAAACTTGTCTAGCATGCACACGGTCACACAAATGTTGACCAACAATTTCGAACATGGGAAGGCGGTGACGTACAACACGTATTACGAGCCGTGAAAAAGGAAGCTCAATAGTCAGTGCGGCTCCTTCTGCTTGATTCTGAGTATGCGTGAACTTTTGTGCGACGGTCTTGTGTACACAGCATCAGAAATTCCGACAACAAAGTTTTGTTGGCGGAAAATTTGAGAACCTGCTAGCCAACATTTGTTGGCGGAAAGTCCAACAACAAATGTTCGATGGAGCGTACACACGGTTGGACTTTCCACCAACAAGCTCACATCCAACATTTGTTGTAGGAAAATCCGATCGTGTGTTTGGGGCATAACCCCAGCTTCACCTTAACGCAAAACCTTGAGACCAACCATAACCTGTATTCTAACCCATAGGTGTGCGCCGCCTATTGCGTTAAGGAGTGCACCGCAAAGCTCAAACACAAATGTGTGTGTGTGTATGTTGTAAGAACTAGCATCAAATGTAGAGTATTAAGGAGACCGCCACTCACTGTTTCTTCTTTTTAAGGTCTTTTTTTTGCCCATTTTTATTAAAAGATAGTTCAGTAAACACAAAACATGAGTTTCCCTCACAGGGGTTTTCAGCATTCCTTTTCCCATCAACATAAACAAAATTCAGCCCTTTTGGCTTTCACTTGCAGTACTACCGTTCTGACCTTACACTCCAGGCCCTTGTCTGTCTCCTACAGACTGTTCACCGACCAACTTGGTGCACACAGCTACCGCGTTTCCCCCGAAAATAAAACCTATCCTGAAAATAAGACCTATCTCGATTTTCTAGGATGGCTGCAATATAAGCCCTACCCCAAAAATAAGCCCTAGTTAAAGTCCTTGTAAAATCATATAATCCACGCTGTAAAAGGATTATATAATGTCCAGTGTGTGTCTTTATGTAACATTGTTGTAGAAAATACCTTATTTACAGCGCTGCTGGGCGCTCATGTGACCCGACGGGGCTCTCCTCCTCCCACCTGACAGCAGAGGCCCCTCCCTCAGGAGTGCTAGGAGCAGGGCTTACATCAGCGGAGACCTCGGCATCTCCCTCAGCAGTGCTTGGAGCGGGGAAGAAGAGCTCCGGCGGGTCATGCGAAAGCCCAGTAGCGCTGTAAATAAATAAATAAATTGTATTTTCTAACAATGTTACATAAAGACCCACCTTGGACATTATATAATCCATTTACAGTGGATTAAATGATTTTACAAGGACTTTAACTAGGGTTTATTTTGGGGATTAAAGAGATGCTGACTCCTGAGCTGAGAGGGAGGTAGAGAAGACAGGGGACAAATAAGACATCCCCTGAAAATAAGCCCTAATGCATTTTTTTAGCCAAAAGAAATATAAGACCCGGTCTTATTTTCGGGGGGAACACGGTAGCAGCCTCTTGCTGCACTGGCTCCCACGTGGAGCCCTGCTGACTCCTGGGCCAGACCTCCTGTCTGCCGGGGTGGAGCTCAGAAGCATGGTCAAGTTATTACTAAAGGCCCAGCACACACCTGATCAATTAGTATGCTGGCTGTTCTGAATACCTGCACCCAGGATTGAAGATTTCACCCCACCCGGATCACTTTGAAATCTCCAGGCTCCAGGTCCCAAAACTAACCTAAGAAAACACAGAAGAAACTGAAAAGCCAGTTTCCTCTTTATGTCACAAGCTCCCTGGAGCCCCTCAACCCGTCTCGTGGAGAATTATGGGTCACAACCTCTTTCTAGACCCTGGCAGGGCAACGCTCTGTCACAATGTATATATATATATATATCAGGGGCGGATCCAGGAAGGGGGCAACAGGGCAATTGCCCCCCCCAAATAAATTCCACACTGACATGTCATGTTGTCACTTGCCTCTGCCCGAGTCTCTCTCACATCAGCCGATCAGCGGCGCCGAGAGAGAGACTCGTCTAATGTTTCATAAGCCGCTGCGCCGCACTGACCAGGAGCCGGAGGTGGTGGGTGGAGCCTCTTCCCTGCACTCTTTGCTAGCGCCTGGGCCGCCTGGTGTCTAACAACGAGTGAAGTCAGTGAGTCTCAGAGCCGACATGACAGGAGCCTTAGATAGGTGAACAGTTAATGCTGCAGTTTAGACAGACTAGTTAAAATGTCCAGCATTCTTCTTTCTCTGAGTGAGTGTTGGCTCCATCCACCTCCTCCCTTCATCTTCTCCACCTTGCGGTCAGCAGAGTGACATGGCAAGTGACAATCTGCAATTTGTGGCAGGTGACATGGCAAGTAACAATCTGCAACTTGTGGCAGGTGACGTGGCAAGTGACAATCTGCAACTTGTGGCAGGTGACGTGGCAAGTGACAATTTGCAACGCGTGGCAAATGACAGACCGTAGCTTGTGGCAGGTGACATGGCAAGTGACAATCTGCAACTTGTGGCAGGTGACGTGGCAAGTGACAATCTGCAACTTGTGGCAAGTGACATGGCAAGTAACAATCTGCAACTTGTGGCAAGTGACATGGCAAGTGACAATCTGCAACTTGTGGCAGGTGACATGGCAAGTAACAATCTGCAACTTGTGGCAGGTGACTTGGCAAGTGACAATCCGCAACTTGTGGCAGGTAACGGGGCAAGTGACAATCTGCAACATGTGGCAGGTGACGTGGCAAGTGGAAAATCCGCAACTTGTGTCAGATGACGTGGCAAGTGGACAATCCGCAACGTGTGGCAGGTGACATGGCGAATGACAATCCGCAACTTGTGGCAGGTAACGGGGCAAGTGACAATCTGCAACATGTGGCAGGTGACGTGGCAAGTGGACAATCCGCAACATGTGGCAGGTGATGTGGCAAGTGGACAATCCGCAACTTGTGGCAGATGACGTGGCAAGTGGACAATCCGCAACGTGTGGCAGGTGACATGGCGAATGACAATCTGCAACTTGTGGCAGGTAACGCGGCAAGTGGACAATCCGCAACTTGTGGCAGGTGACGTGGCTAGTGGACAATCCGCAACGTGTGGCAAAAGACAGACCGTAACTTGTGGCAGGTGACATGGCAAGTGAAGATCTGCAACTTGTGGCAGGTGACAAGGCAGGTGGACAATCCGCAACGTGTGATACAGTTCCGCACACACGGCTCATTTGTAAGTTAAACTCTACAGGCTTGGAAATATCAGTTTGTAAATGGATAGAAAACTGGCTAAAAGACAGAATTCAGAGAGTAGTGGTTAATGATTCTTACTCTGAATGGTCTAAGGTTATCAGTGGTGTACCCCAAGGTTCAGTGCTGGGACCCTTACTCTTTAATATCTTTATAAATGATATTGGGTCTGGGATCAAAAGTAACATTTCTGTCTTTGCAGATGACACCAAGCTATGCAGTGGAATAACGTCCTTACAGGATGTCTCCAATTTATAAGCTGACCTCAATGCTCTGTCTAATTGGGCGACTATGTGGCAGATGAGGTTTAATGTTGAGAAATGTAAAGTTATGCACTTGGGGGCTAAGAATATGCATGCATCATACATGCTAGGGGGCAGTGCTGGGACAAGGTAATTTAGCGTCCAGGGCGAAGACACCAAACTGCGCCCCCCCCCCCCTCCACACACACAAAATGTATGAGCATCATGCGTTAGCAAATCCCCCCCCCCCCAAAAAAATAAATAAAAAATTGAGCACTAATCGGCATACTTAGCCCCAAACACAAATAATACCCCCTATCATCCTCACTAGCATAAATTCTCCCCCCCATCCCCATTTCTAACAGCCCCAATATTTCCTATCCCAGCACAAATCCTGCCCCCCCAAATCTCCATGGCATAAATCCCCCCCATCTCCATGGCACAAATCCTCTCTCCTGGCACAGATTCTCCCCCCCCCCCCGGGACAGAACAAATCCCCCCTCCTGGCAAAAATCCTCATCCTCCTGGCACATATCCCCCCACCTAGCACAAATCCTCATCCTCCCCCCAAATTTCCCTTCTAGAACAAATACCCTCAATCATCCCTACTAGCATAAATCCCCCCCCCTCAATCCCCATTTCTAACAGCCCCAATATTTCCTATCCCAGCACAAATCCCGCCCCCCATCACCTCTTCTAGCACAACCCCCCCAAATCCCCCTCCTAGCACAAATCCCCCCACCCATCTCCATGGCACAAATCCCCCCCCCATCTCCATGGCACAAATCCTCTCTCCTGGCACAAATTCTCTTTCCCCCACCCCCCAACAGAACAAATCCCCCCCACCTGGCACAAATCCTCATCCTCCCAGCACAAATCTTACCCCTGTCACCCCCCAAAATCTCCCTCCTAGCACAAATCCTCCCCCCAAATTTCCCTTCTAGAACGAATACACCCAATCATCCCTACTAGCATAAATCCCCCCCCCCCTCAATCCCCATTTCTAACAGCCCCAATATTTCCTATTCCAGCACAAATCCCGCCCCCCATCACCTCTTCTAGCACAACCCCTCCAAATCCCCCTCCTAGCACAAATCCCCCCAGCCATCTCCATGGCACAAATCCTCCCCCCCCCCATCTCCATGGCACAAATCCTCTCTCCTGGCACAAATTCTCTTTCCCCCACCCCCCAACAGAACAAATCCCCCCACCTGGCACAAATCCTCATCCTCCCAGCACAAATCTTACCCCTGTCACCCCCAAAATCCCCCTCCTAGCACAAATCCTCCCCCCAAATTTCCCTTCTAGAACGAATACACCCAATCATCCCTACAAGCATAAATCCCCCGCCCCCTCAATCCCCATTTCTAACAGACCGAATATTTCCTATCCCAGCACAAATACCCCCCCCCCATAGAAAAAAAATCTTATCCTGGCACCCCTCAAATTCCCCAGGAGAACCCCCCCCCCCAGAATTCCCTACCTAACACAACAGCACAAATACACCCCCCCCATATCATTCCCACCTGAGAAGTAATCATTTTCTCCCTACAAAGACTCTCATTCCTCCCCTTGTGTCCTCAGTGCAGCTCTCCCTTCCCTCAGCTTGGCAGCAGCTCTCCTCACACACAGACCTCAGATACAGTGCATCACATCGCTCTATGATGCCCATGTTCCGACGTTCCTCCTCATGTTGTCCTGTCAGAGCTGAGGAGGAACCGATTTCTAAATTTGCCTGTGCGGTAGCTAGCGGGAGAGATACCGCTGCTGAAGGGGACCGGGATCGCGGCTCAGAGACTGCTCTCCAGCTTCCAGCTAGAGCCAGGCTCCTCGGCTTCTCTAGGTTGCAGCGCCGCCACAGCTCTCTGCGCTCCTCTGAGTCCTCCCACCCTGCCTCCGGCCATCAGTGACCTCACGCCGCCGGCCGGGACTACGAGGCTGCTCCGTAGGGGGTGTGAACAATGAAGCTGACAGGGAAGGGAGGTGAAGCCAGGGCTTGTTGTGCCAGATGCAGGAGCGCACTCGGCACACTTACAGACAATGTTCCGGGAACAGCGGCACTGACTAGTGTGTATAATGACAGGTGTGAAACACATTGCCGGCACTTCACCTGCGCCCCCCTCCTATAGAAAATCGTACCGCCCAGGGCATCTGCCCCTTCCGCCCCTGCCTTGTACCGGCCCTGCTAGGGGGAGTACAACTGGGGGAATCTGTAGTGGAGAAGGATCTGGGGGTTTTGGTAGATCATAAGCTCAATACTAGCATGCAATGCCAAGCTGCGGTTTCCAAAGCGAGCAAAGTTCTTTCTTGTATTAAGAGAGGTATGGACTCCAGAGAGAGAGATATCATTTTGCCCCTGTTCAAATCATTAGTAAGACCTCATCTGGAATATGCAGTTCAGTTTTGGACACCAGTTCTCAAAAAGGATATCGGGGAACTGGAGAAAGTGCAGAGAAGGGCAACCAAACTGATAAGAGGCATGGAGGAGCTCAGCTATGAGGAAAGATTAGAGGAACTGAATTTGTTCACTCTTGAGAAGAGGAGAATAAGGGGGGATATGATCAACATGTTTAAATATATAAGGGGTCCATATAGTGAACTTGGTGTTGAGTTATTCACTTTACGGTCAACACAGAGGACAAGGGGGCACTCTTTACGACTGGAGGAAAAGAGATTTCATCTCCAAATACGGAAAGGTTTCTTCACAGTAAGAGCTGTGAAAATGTGGAATAGACTCCCTCCAGAGGTGGTTCTGGCCAGCTCAGTAGATTGCTTTAAGAAAGGCCTGGATACTTTCCTAAATGTACATAATATAACTGGGTACTGACATTTATAGGTAAAGTTGATCCAGGGAAAATCCGATAGCCTCTCTGGGATCAGGAAGGAATTTTTTCCCCTGCTGTAGCAAATTGGAGCATGCTCTGCTGGGGTTTTTTGCCTTCCTCTGGATCAACTGTGGGTATAGTATTGGGTATATTGGATTGTACGTTTTTTTTTTTTTTTTTTTTTTTTTTTTTTTTTATGGTTGGACTGGATGGACTTGTGTCTTTTTTCAACCTGACTAACTATGTAACTATGTGTGGCAGGTGACAAGGCAAGTGACACACTCGGGGCTCCCACTGATTCTGCATTATAGTGAGTTGAACTATTTCATTTTATATTACAATGTAATAATAGAAATAATGCGATACATCCTGACACCATGACAACCATGGGGCCGTGATGATTGAAGCGCCAACACCAGCCATTTCCCCGGTAAATTGCCTGCAAAAAATCGTATTTTCTGGCAATGCCCCTCCCGAGACTAGACTCTGGATCTGCCCCTGATATATATATATATATATATACATACTGTGTGTTCTAACCTGATTCCTAAAGGTAGTCGAAACTGAAAGTTAAACCTTAGGACGCACACAACGCGCAGCCTACCTGCTCAGTATTTCTCTTTGGTAGTAGTCTGGTGATCATGGAAAATGCCTGCTTGTGACGCTGCCCCTAAATTACAAAAAATAAAATAAAAAAAATATTTCCAGTGCTAACAATGGTTGTCAAAGCGTCCTATCCAATTCAATCCTGGCTTGGAAGAAACATTTGATCGGAAAAGAGTACAGTATGGGTTTTGGAAAGTAGACTCCTGCTGTCCTCCTAAATTGCACTCAGATTGGAACATTTGCAGGTAACATGTTGGGTGCAAAGTCATACTCATTCCGCTTCACTGTGCCTTGGAAATGACAATATCCCAGGCTGCACAGACTCAGGAATGTGTGATGTGCACAGCACCGTGTAGCCTTGGTGTAAACGTGCGGTGCAGCTGGGACAGGGTGCAGGGGTCAGGGGAAGGAAGCTAAATGAGCCTAAGTTTAGAAACAATTACTCAGCAATATGGAAAGATCTACACGTGTCGTCCTTGGATATGTAATATCACTGCATTCTTATCTTAAGCACTCTGACCTCCCATTGGCCCAGGAGAGACAAGGAAGAGTGGAGAATGAGGAAAAAGGAGAGGGGCAGATACAAGGTGGAAAGAGCCAAAGGCACATAGTGGAGTAAGAATATAGACACAGGAGTATGTCTTACCATGTACCCAATCCATCACTCTACCCCTCAGCTCACCCCTTCAGTCTCCTTACATAACACTAATTTACTAACTGACATAACACTATGGATGTCACACCACTTCCTAAAACTCACTCGTTCAAAAACCAAGCTCAGGGCTGCTTAGAAGCCATGGGTTTCCATACAGCCAACCTGACAGAGCCCCCCCCCCCAAATAAACACAATTTACTATGTTTCAGTTATGCATGAACACAGTGAGTGCTTGGTACAGATCGCTCACGGTGTTCATTCAGGAAAGGAAGGGGGCTGGTAAATATGACATATTTAACAGACCCTTCCGCCACTCTCCACCCCTAAGGATCCTATTGTGTGATTGCAGCTGCCAGTGGGAAGGAGAGGAGGGATAGGGGGA
This sequence comes from Lithobates septentrionalis, assembly GCA_037952835.1. NCBI lineage: Eukaryota > Metazoa > Chordata > Amphibia > Anura > Ranidae > Lithobates > Lithobates septentrionalis. The sequence continues at coordinate 338,479 of JBBDGP010002080.1, read as the reverse complement.
GCACACAGAGGGGCTTGGGTGACAGGGGGAAAGGTATGGTGCACAGGGAGGGTGATTGGTGCTGTCGGGGGGGGGGGGGGAATTACTGTACTCGATCCCCTGTATGGCTTTCTCTGCAGCAGCCAAAAGATGGGGGGAGGGAGAGATACACTCTCTGCCCACATCCGATTCACCCTAGTGCCCGGGCCCCCCTGTTTGCCCCGGCCCCGTACGCGACGACCAGTGGTGCTCCCTCCCCCAACATTTCTATAAAGATCAATAGAACAAATGCCCTTCCTTCCCATCATGCCAGGGTGCTAGGTGTAATCCTAGACTCTGACCTGTCCTTTCAGCCCCACATCAAGTTGGCCAAGGCCTGTTTTTGAAAACAAAACAGTGTGGAGCTACCCCGTAGTTCACACCAGGGCCTTCAGGTTTGGTATGAATTTTAAGGGGGTTCTCATGCAAAAAAAAAGGCAAATTCTATACCAGACCCCATAGGATTTCCTTGTTAACGTTGATCAATGATTGGTCATGTTGATATTTGGTCAATGACGGCCCCCAGGAGACCATGTTCCTTTGTTGATATTTTAGCAGTAGGGACTGGAAATGTAATTTGGCACGAGGGAGGCAGTGGGATCAGAAGTTTATTGGCACCAATGTTGGGGTAATTCTTGCATCCGGGACGGGGGTGGGGGGGCGCAATTTTGAATCTTCGAACTAGGCACTAATTGACCTTGTCCCACCACTGCTCAGGACCTCCTTCTCTCTCCTGGGGATCCCTCCAATGATATAGGGGAATCAGGACCTCCTTCCTCCTCTGGTGATATAAAGGTCTATATAGAGGATTTAGGACTTGCTCTATATTATCAATATCTTCTTGTAAGTGTAGCACCCTGGAGTTTAGGCAGGGTTGCTCCTCACAAATTTACTTGCCAGGAGTAGTTATCCTGCTTGATTGCTGGAGATCTATTGATTTCTCCCTAAGTTTGGCCTTGGCACTTTTCTCTTCTACCACTAGATGGCCGGGTACTTGGTGGTACTAGATATGAGAAGGGCAACCCAAGGTCAGGTTATGGGTATATGGGGTATCTCAGCCAATAGGCAGGGGTATTTTTGAATCCCTTGGCCTACTGGGAGAACCTATGTATTCGGGTGGACTCCCGGTGATCTATGTTCTGTGCCACCTGCACGGCTGTCTGGGTGGACGTGTGTTGTACTGCCCAGGCTGCTAGGCCGGAGATTGGGCCTATCCCGGGCACATCTTGCTGCTATGCTGTTTGAGGGCCTATCCAGAAGTAGGAGAGCAGCCGCAGGGTTGGGACTGTGGCTTGCAGTCCAACCAGAAGTGACGGTTCTGTCGGAAGGAGAACCTGACGTGGTCAGAGGTAGAGGGGAGGCTGTTGCCAGTAAGGGACTATCTGCCTTATTACCAGGGACCACAGTGAGTAGCTGAAGCAAGTACTGGAGCAGTATTCTCACCAACCGGGGGACGGTGAAGAATCTGGAAACTTCAGTGGGAATCAAGCCAGGGACCCAGCCAGCGGAGGTGACGTTTGCAGAGCAGCCTTGTGTATCAAGCCAGGGATCAAGCAGACCAGCGTGGGTGAAGTTTGAAAGGTATCTAGAGTGCCAAGCTAGGGACCCAGCAGAGAAGCGGGGGTGACGCTTGAGGAAGATACCACCATGAAGATTGAAGGAGCTCAATGGATTCAGTGACAGTGAATCAGTGGGTCTAGTGAGAGACCGGGAGCTCAGAGTATGGAAGAACTACAAGGAGATATTGTAGTGAAAGTGAAGGAACTGTTAAGCCTTGTGTTTGGAACTGTTAAAGAATGTTGCCATAGGAGACAGCATTCCTGCACATGCAGATGGGGCATCTTGCTGGATGCCTTTCCCTGCATTGCTGTCCTCCTATTGAAGTCTTGGGGTCAATCAATATTGCAACTACCTAAGGGTGTCCTGGCCCTAACCCTCTTTCCCTCAAAAAAAGGATGTTAAGAGAAACTTTCTTTTGCATTCAAGAAGTGTCTGGCTCCCAATAACTTAACTACTCTGCACACATACAGAAGGATATCAGCTGCCTCTGGCCCTGGAGGTTCATATCAGACCAAAGGAAGCCTGGGACCTTGCTACATAAGTATGATCTCCAGAACTGGACACAGTATTCTAAATGAGGTCTCACTAAAGTTCTATGTAGAGGAATGAGGACGGCCTTCCTTCTGATGGCGATCCCTCTTGTTGATATAGAGATCTATATAGAGCAATCAGGACCTCCTTTCTCCTGCCGTTGATCCCTTTTGTTGATATAAAGATCTATATAGAGGAATTAGGACCTTCTTCCTGTTGCTGGTGACCCATCTAGTGATAATCAGATCTTTATAGAGGAATCAGGACCTCCTTCCACCTGCTGGTGACCCCTCTAGTGATATAAAGATATATATAGTGGAATCAGGACCTCCTTCCTCCTGCTGGTGATCCCTCTAGTGATATAAAGATCTATATAGAGGAATCAGGACCTCCTTCCTCCTGCTGGTGATCCCTCTAGTGATATAAAGATCTATATAGAGGAATCAGGACCTCCTTCCTCCTGCTGGTGATCCCTCTAGTGATATAAAGATCTATATAGAGGAATCAGGACCTCCTTCCTCCTGCCGGCGATCACTCGAGTGTTATAAAGATCTATATAGAGGACTCAGGATCTCCTTCCTCCTGCCAGTGATCCCTCTAGTGATATAAAGATCTATAGAGAAATCAAGACCTTCTTTCTCCTGCTGGTGATCCATCAGGTGATATAAAGGTCTATATAGAGGATTTAGGACTTGTTCTATCTTATCAATTTTTTTTTGTAAGTGAGATCTCCAGAACTGGACACGGTGTTCTAGATAAGGTCTAACTAAAGATCTATATAGGGAAATCCGGACCTTATTCCTCCTGCTGGAAATCCCTCTAGTAATGCATCCTAGAATTCTATTTGCTTTACCCACTGCATGGCTACACTGTTTGCTCTTTTTGCAATCATCTGAAATAAGTACCCCCAAATCTTTTTCCTCTGTAGTGCTGGCCAACATTGTATCCCTAATATTGTTTTCTGTCAAGAGATTATTTTTCCCTAGGTGCATTTTTTTACATTTAGAAACTTTGAACCGCACTTTTAAATCCCTGCACTGTAGTAATCCTCTGGATAGCCGGGGGTCATCATGAGTACTGACAAGTCAAAGGTATATAAATTGAGAGAGCACACATGCACAAAAGGAGTTGGACACAGCTGGGACTTTTTCCTGCAAAGGCTGTGCAACACCTGGCATAGCCACATAATGGAGAACATGGAAGGTAAGTATTTTAGGATATGGGATACACTGACAAGGGTGGGGTAAAGAGTTTAAGAATAACGTCACTAAAGGTGTAGGTGTCCTTTAACAATTACCGGGACTCTCTCACTTCATCCTTTTTTTGAGATCACGTTGGTGTGTGTATTGGTCCAGCAACGCACCAACACCTTTGCAGCCATTGTGCTATTTGCTGGGTGTCTGGTGTGCTCCTGTACCTTTAAGAAGGGATGGGCTGCCCTTCAGTCCACCTGCTCTCATTTATCCATCAGAATGCATGTGCCTCCACTGTGGGGACACTCATATTTTAGTGTTAGGACCACAGATATCAGGGTGCCGTGACGAGGCTCTGTGGCTTACGCATGCGTTTGCAAATGCGTGCGGACTAAACCCCTGTTTTTAACGCATACTGTTAGACAGGTTAATTTGGTTGTCTGTGAGCTGGTGGTAAGTAGGCTTGGAATTTTTTCCTGGGCATTCCCCAGGCTTTGTTTATATCTGTTTATCACTTCATCCTAAGCCTAGTACTTTACCTAACCCTTAACGTAGGTGCTTAACTCTCTTAACCTCCTTTCCCTCTAATGCCTAACACCTTAAAGCAACCTTTCTCAACCTTTGTACCTCTGAGGAACCCTTGAAAAAAATGTTCTGGTCTCGGTGATCTTCCCATCTAAAATGATTAAAACTTTAAACTAAGTTGTAGAAAACAAAAGATTAACTATTTGGCATGCCTAGCATATTTGACACCCATATATTGTACCTTCTACAAATTAAAAAATTGTGATGTCCTCTTTTGTTAGTGGTCAATGTGAAAGTACCCCATTCGGCATTGGTGGCCGCTGTAGGTGGAAGGGGTAATTAACCATTGCTCACTGCTCAAGGAACCCCTAGAAACTTCAGGAAGAACCCTAGTTAGATAAAGAGAGTTGATAAAGGCTGCCCTAAAGCCTGAAAAAAACATGGTCCAACATTTTATGTTACCTGAGCTTCATGTTTCAACTGGGTTGGCAAATAATGACTAGTGATGGAATCATTAGTGCGGCATGGGCAATAGTGAACAAAGAACTTTGGTGAAAAAATGTTACAGGAAGAAATATGGGGACTACCACTGCTGAATTCCTTCCGAAAATGCAAGTTGCCTGTCTGCCATTTGATTTTCTTCTGGCTTCAATACTTTAAAACACAAAGTCATTAACCCAGGTTTCTTGCTTCACTCTGACATTACTATCAGCGTTGTAATGGTGGGAACCAGAGATGTCATTCAGCTTGAGGAAAGTGGCGGGATCAGAAGTGTGTTGGCAGGTTTTTTTCTTTCAGCAGGTCGACAGCTCATCGTGACTGATGTATATCTGCATTGCTGGATGACGTAATTGATGATGGATGTACACTGTGGGCCTTTTTTTTTGTTGCTGTTTTTTTTTTTTATCAAAGGACTTGTCAAAACTGTGCCTGTCTTTATTTACTGTTTACATATTTTACAATTTTTTTGTGAATGAGCAGGGGTACCAGTTACTTCACATGGGGTGGGGGCCGGTATCTTGGGGTCCCCTTATTATTAAAGGTGGCTTCCAAGTTCGGAAAAGACCTCCACCTGCAGACCTCAACTTCTGGGCCAGGTTGTGGACAATAAGACCTTGTCCTTATTAACAAGGGAAGAAGGTGTTTTTCAAGAGAAGTCCCACTGGCAATGTACCCCCCACCACAACCTTCAACCTTGTTGAAGACATGTGGCCTGGTATGGCTTAGGGGGGGGGGGGGGGTATGCTTGTTCTTGCTGCAAGCCCAGATGAAGGTCTGGTATGGATTTGGGGGGGGGGGGGCACATTTATTTGTTTGAGTGGGTTCCCCCTTAAAATCCACACCAGACCAAATGGTTCCGGTATGGAATTTGGGAACTCACTGCACTTTTTTTTTTTTTTTGCATGGAGTCCCCTTTCACATCCCTACCAAACTCTCATTAAGAATAAGGTTCTGGTATGTACAACGGGTCTTCAAAAAGTTTCCGCTCTTTTTTATATGCAATAGAGTTCCAAAAAAAGTGCGGAAACGAACACTCTATTTTTATTGATATATGAACAAAGAGACATGATATATGAACAAAGAGACATGCAATATGCAATGATACAATGTATAGAAGATTAAATGCAAAATTACCAATTAGAACCATACACAATTATAAATGCCTTCATCCATACAGAAAAACATCATACAACTCATCCCCTTACCATACCTGGCCCATGTTGCCATTGAGATATCGGACCATGTACTGAACTTTTTAGACAAACCTCATATATTCAAAATGATACCATAGATAACCATAGAACGACCTGACACCCCAGATGGTGGCACACCACAAGCTGTGGACAGATCTTAGATGCAGTTAAACCCAAAAAGAAATAGGACATGTTGGATTAGTACCTCATCAGAGCTACTATGCAAAAGAAAAAGGAGAGAGGGAAAAGGGACATACCAGGTTATAAAGTTACAAGAAGTGAAATATAAAAGTGAAAATAAAAAATGTGAGCCTTAGCACTCAACACTGTTTGAGAATCTTCGAGGCTTTAGGATTGGATAACCAAATCTGACATAAATGTATGTTCTCTAAGTGCTTTGTAAGCTAGCATCTTTTCAAGAATAAGGTTCTGGCGTGTATTTTTAAAGGGAACCCCACACCATATTTATTTTCATAGGGTCCCTATTAACATCTATACCAGACCCTCATTTAGGATAAGGGTCTGGTATAGATGAAGGGAATCCCCAACACTTTGTTTACAAACAGAAGCAAGAAGTAGGGAGCTGTAAATTCTGATAAGACCCCTACCTGCAGACCCCCACAACCACCGGGCCGGACGCTGGGAAAGAGGCCCTCGTCCTTATCGACAAGGATCGGTGAAAAAAATATTACAGGAGACACGCTGAGAGAAATATGGGGACTACAGCTGTTGAAAATGCAAGTTGCCTATCTGCCGTTGGATCTTCTTCTGGCTCCAATGCCTTACAAGTCATTGACCCAGATTGCTTGCTTCCGTCTGACTTTACTTTATCAGCTCTACGTGTGAATCTTCTGTTGGCAGTTCAAGGTAAAGACAGCTGAGGAAGAGATTTCTTCTATCCAGCTGATCCTTCCAGCTGCAAATGCCATTTTCACTGCACAGCGTGTTTCCTGACGCCACAAAAAACTTTAACTCTATACCTGCAAACGGGGGGGGGGGTGTGGTCTAACTGCTCTACACAATGATACAATGAGAAGTACAGAGAACATACCGATAATTTCCAACACTGCTTTATAATAATACACCAATCACACCACATTGTATAGCAATACCAAGTAAATACCTGTTACCATCATACCACACACACCGATAATGGGTAGTGATCAACAACAGTTAATGTGGTCAGTGTCAGTATGCCTCCGTGCACAGACAATTTTCCCTCTAATACCAGTGCCAGTGATCACAGCACTCTCCAGCTAACACGGGGTGCCATGTTTAGTTTTACGGGTCAGACTGTTTTACTGGGGGGTCATCTTCACACTAGACCTACTTACATCACCCTCCTAAATTGGGTTCACAGTATTGTTTACTATTTACATTTTTTTTTATTTTTTTTTGCACCCCTTACTTACTATGTGGCCCCTGTCTTGGGGTATCTTTATTATTAAAGGGGGCTTACAGATTCCGAAAAGACCTCCACCTGCAGACCTCAACTCCTGGGCCAGGGTTGTGGAGAAGAGGCCCTTGCCCTTATCAACAAGGGAACATGCTGGTTTGCAAGGGAGTTCCCCCTGGCAAAGTACCCCCTCCCCACTTTGTTGAAGACATGTGGCCTGGTATGGCTTAGGAGCTGGGGGTTATACACTTGTTCCTGCTGCATACTCAGATAAGGGTCTACCATGGATTTGGGTATTTATTTGAGTGGATTTCCCCTTAAAATCCATACCAGACCCAATGGTTCCGGTATGAAATTTGGGTGGGAACTCACCGCACCTTTTTTTTTGCACCCCTTACACATGGGATGTGGCCGATGTCGTGGGGTACCTTTATTATTAAAGAGGGCTTACAGATTCTGAAAAGACCCCCCCCCCTTACAAACCTCAACGCCTGGGCCAGGGTTGTGGAGAAGTGGCCCTTGCCCTTATCAACAAGGGAACAAGCTAAAATTTGGGTGGGAACTCACTGCACATTTTCTTTCTTTTTTTTTTTTGCATGAAGTCCTCTTTCACATCCATACCAACCCCTGATTAAGAATAAGGTTCTGGCATGTATGAGGGGTCTTCAAAAAGTTTTGGCACAGAGTTAAAATAAGTGCGGAAACTAACTTGTTTATTTTTATGTGTATATTTTTCTTTTTTTCTTTTACTATATTTTTAGTGATATATATATATAAACAAAGAGACATGCAATATGCATTAATAAAACTGGAGAATGCAAAATATGGTGCAGCTCTGCATAGAAACCAATCAGCTTCCAGATTTTTATTGTCAAAGCTTAATTGAACAAGCTGAAGTTAGAAGCTGATTGGCTACCATGCACAGCTGCACCAGATTTTGCACTCTCCAGCTTTAGTAAATCAACCCCAATGAAAGGAACTGCACTGTATAATAGTCCTGAGTATACACCGATCAGCATCACGCCGCACACCGATAATGCGGACCGTTCGCCAACATGAATGTGGTCGGTGTCAGTAGCATCTCCATGCACAGACAACTTTCCCTCTCATACCAGTGTAAGTGATCACGGCACTCTCCGGCTGATTCAGGGTGCAAGGCATGGCTTTACAGGTCTTACTGTTTTATGGGGGGTCATCTTCACACTAGCCATGCTCACATAATCCTCCCCACCTAAATCGGGTTCCCAGCATTAAAAATAAAGTAAATAAATTTGCCATAGACCCATGCAGGAGAAAACTACCCTCTATATTTAGAGCTGCACTTGGAAGGGGCTGCAGATCACTTGATCCAGGGCTGGGAGGATTCTGACAGCCCGATATATATTGGTCCAGGTGTCAGCGGCGTGCACAAACACACTAATAATTACCTACCAGTCACACCCATATCCAAATCTTCAAATATGAGGCACCCGCATTTTCCATTGCATTAGTCGGAGCTTCGCTCTCAATCCAGGAAAGAAGCCAAAGGAGAAGCGCAGAATCCCTTTAAATCCAGCAAAGGGGTAAGTATTCCACAAAACAATAAGGCAGTTGCAAAATCCCGAAGGTGCAGATTTTATAATTCCAAGCCACGGGCTATTAGGGGAGGATGAGGTACCGGAGGCGATCAGTGAAGGTGCAGGTCCCTGGCTCTGGAGTGGGAATGCAGCGTGGAGGACAGACAGTCACAGTTAATATTTCACCAGCAGTTGGAACTGGGAGAAAGGTGCTGCGGGACTGTGATTTAGGATCCCTTTCCAATTCATATATGTCTGTACGGGAGGATTTCCTGAGGAAAGAAGATTTAGCCATACCGGAGGAAGCAGACAATGCAGATCACATCACGTCAGCATCCCCAGGAGACTCGGGACTCTATATAAACATGTACAAGTGATGCAATGTATGGCCAGATGGAACCTACTCATTGATAAACTTGCTAAAAGTTTTACATTGACATTTTCCAAGTCATTGTATTTTTCCATTATTTTGCAACAAAAGTTGGGTCCATTCCAGAAACATTTGAGTACTGCCCATGAAACTTTATTTTATTTGCATTAACATACAATTTGTCAGGACAAGCATTCAGGGTATGTCCCCATCTTCAAAGGTCCAAACAGTACTTCAGGGTATATCCCCTTCTTCAAAGTCCAAGCAATAGTTTCAGGGTGTATCCCCTTCTTCAAGGTCCAAGCAGTACTTTCAGGGTATGTCCCCTTCTTCAAAGGTCCAAACAGTACTTTCAGGGTATGTCTCCTTCTTTGAAGTCCAAGCAGTCCTTTTAGGGAATGTCCCCTTCTTCGAAGTCCAAGCAGTATCTTCAGGGTATATCCCTTCTTCAAGGTCCAAGCAGTACTTTCAGGGTATGTCCCCTTCTTTAAGGTCCAAGCAGTAATTTCAGGGTATGTCCCCTTCTTCAAGGTCCAAGCAGTACTTTCAGGGTATGTCTCCTTCTTTGAAGTCCAAGCAGTCCTTTTAGGGTGTGTCCCCTACTTCAAAGTCCAAGCAGTATCTTCAGAGTATATCCCTTCTTCAAGGACCAAGCAGTACTTTCATGGTATGTCCCCTTCTTTCAGGTCCAAGCAGTAATTTCAGGGTATGTTCCCTTCTTCAAGGTCCAAGCAGTACTTTCAGGGTATGTCTCCTTCTTTGAAGTCCAAGCAGTCCTTTTAGGGTGTGTCCCCTTCTTCAAAGTCCAAGCAGTATCTTCAGGGTATGTCCTTTCTTCAAGGTCCAAGCAGTACTTTCAGGGTATGTCCCCTTCTTCAAGGTCCAAGCAGTACTTTCAGGGTATGTCCCCTTCTTCAAGGTCCAAGCAGTACTTTCAGGGTATGTCCTCTTCTTCAAAGGCCAAGCAGTACTTTCAGGGTATGTCCCCTTCTGCACGGTCCAAGCAGTACTTCAGGGTATGTCCCCTTCTTTAAGGTCCAAGCAGTACTTTCAGGGTATGTCCCCTTCTTCCAGGTCCAAGCGGTACTTTCAGGGTATATCTCCTTCTTCAAGGTTCAAGCGGTACTTTCAGGGTATGTCCTCTTCTTCAAGGTCCAAGCAGTACTTTCAGGGTATGTCCCCTTCATCAAGGTCCAAGCAGTACTTTCAGGGTATGTCCCCTTCATCAAGGTCCAAGCAGTACTTTCAGGGTATGTCCCCTTCTTTAAAGCCCAAGCAGTAACTTCATGGTATGTCCCCTTATTCAAGTTCCAAGCAGTACTTTCAGGGTATGTCCCCTTCTTCAAGTTCCAAGCAGTACTTTCAGGTTATGTCCCCTTCTTTGCGGTCCAAGCAGTACTTCAGGGTATGTCCCCTTCTTCAAGGTCCAAGCAGTACTTCAGAGTATGTCCCCTTCTTCAAGGTCCAAGCAGTCCTGCTTGGACCCTAAGGAAGGGGACATACCCCGAAAGCTTGTTCTGAAAAATTTGCATGTTAGTGCAAATAAAAACAGTACTCAATTGTTTCTGTTGCAAATGAACTAATATGGCTACAATCACCTTAAGCAAGATGGTCCATTGTTGGGTAGATGACAAAGTGTTAAACCAGCTGGAGGATACTAATAGGTCACCAGGTATGGACGCCTGTCATAACCATTAGAAAAGGATCCGACTTACAACAGGGGTTAGAACACACTATGGGGTTGATTTACTAAAACTGGAGAGTGCAAAATCTGGGGCAGCTCTGCATGGCAGCCAATAAGCTTCCTTTTTTTTCTTATAATTTTTATAATTTTGATTCAATTTTACAAAACTTTCACAATCATTCACATAATATATTTAAATGCAATTCTGGTATCTTATTATAAATAAAAACAAACAGTTATTGCTACTACTCCAAGCAATAATAATAAGAAAAAAAATCACCTGCTAACATCATGTGCCTGTATTGCCTCCCCATATGGAGAGGATCCCCTTACATTCACTCACACACAAAAAAAAAAGAAAGAACACAAGTAAAGGATAAAAAAGGATAAATATATATATATATTCACACACTATATTACCAAAAGCATTGGGACGCCTGCCTTCACACGGACATGAACTTTAATGGCATCCCAGTCTTAAGCTGGCCATACACCATACAATTTTCCTGTTCAATTTTCTTTAGATTTACCTTCAACTATGTAGTACAAGGGCCTGCCTGATTGCATCCAAATTGAAAGTGTTTAGGTTTGACCTCCTATTATATGGTTTTGGTAAATCTAAAGGAAAGTTGAACAGGAAAATTGAATAGTGTATGGCCAGCCTTAGTCTGTAGGGTTCAATATTGGGTTGTCCCACCCTTTGCAGCTATAACAGCTTCAACTCTTCTGGGAAGGCTGTACACAAGGTTTAGGAGTGTGTCTATGGGAATGTTTGACCATTCTTCCAGAAGAGCATTTGTGAGGTCAGGCACTGATGTTGGACGAGAAGGCCTGGCTCGCAGTCTCCACTCTAATTCATCCCAAAGGTGTTCTATCGAGTTGAGTTCAGGACTCTGTGCAGGCCAGTCAAGTTCCTCCACCCCAAACTCGCTCATCCATGTCTTTATGGACCTTGCTTTGTGCACTGGTCCAAATCATTTGGTGGAGGGGGGATTATGGTGTGGGGTATGTTTTTCAGGGGTTGGGCTTGGCCCCTCAGTTCCAGTGAAGGGAACTTATAAGGTGTCAGCATACCAAGACATTTTGAACAATTTCATGCTCCCAACTTTCTGGGAACAGTTTGGGGATGGCCCCTTCCTGTTCCAACATGACTGTGCACTAGTGCACAAAACAACGTCCATAAAGACATGAATGAGCGAGTTTGGGTTGGAGGAACTTGACTGGCCTGATTCCTGATCTCAACCCGATAGAACACCTTTGGGATGAATTAGAACGGAGACTGTGAGCCAGACCTTCTCATCCAACATCAGTGCCTGACCTCACAAATGCGCCTCTGGAAGAAAAGTCAAACATTCCCATAGGCACACTCCTAAACCTTGTGGACGGCCTTCCCAGAAGAGTTGAAGCTGTTATAGCTGCAAAGGGTGGGCCAACTCAATATTGAACCCTACAGACTAAGACTGGGATACCATTAAAGTTCATGTGCGTGTAAAGGCAGGCGTCCCAATACTTTTGGTAATATAGTGTATGTGACAAAAAAAGGGGAACACAGACTACAGACACTTAATTTTTCTATATATATAGGATTGTATATCTTCTTGTCATTTTTATTACGACTATTTGCTAGTGGAGGTCTTCTCAAAGTGAGAAGTTCTGTTTTTTATTGCCACCAGATGTGTCTGATGTGCTGTGGTGTGACGGCACCTGCTGCTGTCCATCTTCTACTTGTAGCTCTCTATGCCGCGCCTCATCATGTTCAAGGTCCCGTCAATCATCCATTGTGCTGTGTGGAGTCTGAATACTTCTCCCCTTCATTCTTCGCCATTGTAGACGTGATTGTTAGCATGCTTACATTTTCTGTTCTGGTGAAAACTGCTAAGTGGGGTAGCCGTGACAATATTGAGATCAGCCAAACCCCAAACTGTGTGGAGCAAAGGGGGAATCGTACTAAATAGCGCCTCCCTCATTTTTTCAAAATTGACAAGTCAATAATAAAAAACTAGGATTTGAATCTCACGACTGTGCTAGGCATTCATGAAAGATAACACATTTGACAAAAGAAAAAAACGGTCCACCATATGACACAATCACACGAAGCAGATCAGCTAGAAAAGAATGCAGAAACATCAAACCCTACTTATCATAGGATCTACAAAAAAAAAAAAAACCTTAATGAGTCCTGTTAAAAATTGCCATATTGTTAATAGTCTAGAGCAGCCATTGTCAACCAGGGTTCCTCCAGGGATAGATAGGGGTTCCCTGATCTGATCTCCCATCTAATGGCGCCTACATAAATCCAGGTCCACTGCCACTTGGAAGAGTCAGCAACATGACTGCAAGGGTGTCATTCTGGCCACCTTTGTAAGGGGAGGGCATTTTTTTCTCATTTACCACCACCAAAGTAAGGGGAATTTCCCAAAGACCTTCAAAAGACTAATCTTAGCAGATGTTCCCCGAGGCCTGAAAATTATCTTAATGGTTCCTCTGGGGTAAAAGGGTTAAGAAAGGCTTTTCTAGAAAATAGTTGAATAATGGACACCTGTCAGATTGGGGGTGGTGATGTATACCTGACATACAGATGGACCTCAAAGAGTTAGTTTCCATAATTCCTGCCATGATAAGGTTACATTTATAACAATAGGATTTTAGATGTACTTGTAAAAACATTTTTTTTTTTGGTGTACATTACAGGTCACAGAATCTTAGTCCTAGTCAGATGGTTTATGCAGCTACCTTCAGGTGACTGGACACTGACAAACAAAAGCTGTAAGGACAGCCCCAGCATAACCCCTCTCACTCCTAGCAAGCCTCAGCTTAGTAGCAAGCAATAAGGAATGAATTCACAGCAATCATCAATGAAGAAAAGCCTGGAGCAACAGCATGCAATGATGTATGCAAAGGGCGCACATGACAGTGGTAGCAGTGAATGGGTTAAGGTTATACAGTAGAGCCAAGGGGGAGGGAGGATTAGGGGAGGGGTTATTTAAAAGGGGTTCCCGCTCTGGGTGGGACAACAGAAGATTGAGGAAAGTTCCCGCCCACCCTCCCTAAGAAATAGAAAATGGTATTGTAGAAGGGTATTGTGTTTTTTTCTTTCTGTTAACAGGTGAAGGAAGAGAAGATGTCGTGGCAGCGGCGGGCGTTGGTCTGGGCAAGGGAAGGAAGATGGCTAAAAGTAAGAGTGGGGATCCAACGTTGGTATGGGTCCGGAGGTTTTTTGGTTCCCGGTTAACGGAGATTAGCCGGGAAGTGATAATGGGGCACTGCGGTCACGGCAGTCTCTGAGCCAGCTTGTCGGCTTGAGGCCTATTGGAGATTTTGGATTAGGGCTGCAGTGCCATAGTTGTTATGGCCATCAGATTGATTTGCTAAAGCTTTTGCTCAGACCAACGCTCTTTTTGATTTAACAGGTTGTGTAACAGATGTTTTTGGTTATTGTTTTTTGATGACAGAATTTTATATTTTTATATTGAAAATAGATATGGTTAAAATAAAGTAGGCTGCTATGGCCTTTTTTGTTACTCCAAAAAGCTGGTGTGGTCTTATTTATTTGGAGTAGAAGTATAAGGGTTTTGATAATGGTTAATATACATCTGTTATCCAACAGTCATGAAACACTCTACAGGGAGGAAGTGTTGTAGTACAAACAACCTGTTCCTTAATGCAAGCAAAACAAAAGGAGGTTGTGATGGATTTCAGGAGAAATTCTGTTGATCACCCCCAATGACCATTGACAGCTTGACTGTGGAGAGAGTAGGCAGTATTCAATTCCTGGGAGTGCACATCTCAGAGGATCTTACCTAGACAAGCAACATTACGTCACTATCTAAGAAGGCACAACAGCGCCTATATTTTCTCCGCCTCCTTAAAAATGCCAGTCTCCCTCCACCCATCCTTACTACATTCTATAGGGGAACCATTGAAAGTGTGCTGACCAGCTGCATCGTTGTCTGGTATGGGAACCGCAGTTCTGCTGACCGCAAGACCCTGCAGCGTCTAGTGAAGACAGCTGAAAAGATTATTGGTGTCTCTCTCCCCTCCATCCTGGACATTTTCCATACATGATGTTCCAGCAAAGCTACCAGTATTGTGATGGATCCTACCCATCCCTCCCACGGTCTCTTCCAGCTCTTGCCATCAGGTAGAAGGTATCGGAGTATCAAAACCAGGACTGTCAGACTGCTCAACAGTTTTTCCCCCCAGGCTGTGAGAGCCCTCAACTCCAATCCTCTTTGAAACCTCTTCTACAACCTATATATTGTGACCAGGAACGTCTCACTTCCCCTCCTTTTTTTACTCTTGAATATGCACTAGACACTTTTATAAACACTTGCTGCTACAAAGACTTTTCGAAATATACCGTATACAGTTACGTAGTCCCCAGATGTGTATAGTTTTTTTTTTGGTTTTTTTTTTAGTTCTTCGCTGTGTTTTTATTCTTTGTATAATTATTTAAAATTATGTTCAATTTGTATGTAGCACCGTGGCCCTGTGAGATACGACATTTCGTTCTACCGTAAGTCCTCACGTGTAGTAGAATGACAATGAAGCTTGACTTGACTTGACTTGAATTGTAAGAACAGAGAGGAGGCACCTGTACTTCAGGATTTTACAGGTAAATCCTGTTTTACATTACATGACACAGGACCTTAGTCTTAGATGTCTTGCATGACCAAAAGCAATGCAACCGATTGGTGGGCAACACCTAGTAAAAGCCTAAATATATGCACAAAAGGTCAGGCAGCAGCCTTTCAAATCTAAGAAACAGATGCTTGATGGTGAAAACCCATGAAGCACTAACATATCCGATGGAGTGTGCCTTAACAGGAAGGAAAGAAACATTATTGCTGAGACTGAAGGCTCAGATGATGATTTGTTTAATGGTGGAAGAAAAAGGTAGCATGTCCCCTCTCAGAACCCTAAGGAATGAAACAATGTGAATCTCATTGAGTAAAAGAAGCCGTAGCAGAGAGGTAAACTGGCACAGAGCGTTTCACAGCCAGTGGAGGAAAATCTTCTGGTTCACAAAAGACATTCTGCTTCTTGCTCCACAACACAGTTCATGAGTAACCCTTTGGAGTGGTCTTTACCTTACTTTAATGGCAAATCATAGGTGCATGGGTAATGGATGCATTTCAACAACACAAACACACAATCGAATGTATCTACGTAACATTAATTCAGAAGTTAGATATTAAACCTACCTGTTTGGTTTGCTTGGGGAAGACTCATGCAAATGTTGGAAGATACATACTCCTTGAAGACAGCAGTGTAGTTGGTGGGATTCAAACCCAGGACCTCGGAGCACCAAACAGTTAGCCTCAGTGCTGTCTTGCCATCAGTCATTACAGAATTATAACTGCTTATGGTGAGCGTTGATCAGGATGCTGAATATGTGAGGATTCACTGTGGGGTCTATCAAAACTTCTAATGAGATTCTGGATGAATTTCAGGAAATACTGTGTAATAATGGAAGATTCACTTTTTCTGCATGTGTGTGAAAAAAATATTCGTTATAATTTCAAAGCTATTTGAAAGCATATATAAAGGAGAGAATGAAAGTGCTAAAACTACTATCAGTATAGGGTCTTTATCTTCAATTATTTCTCCTGGTGACCATTTGTTCACCACTGTTCAGCTAGCTTCCCAATTACTGGGCAATGGGACACATCTTCCCACCAGCTCCAAGCGGTTACTGGCCGCCATCCTGAACCTGTCCTGTCAGATGTGGGGTATTGAGGGGAGCCCAGCCCCCCCCCCCCCCCAGCTCTGGGACTGGTCAATGTACCTCCACATTGCTTGGGCTCTCAACCAAACTGTCAAACCATCACATAGCTGGTGTCATAACTGATCACATGTGCAGCACCATGGCAGTTGCAGATCAAACAGAAGCTAAGATGGCAGCTTCCATGGCTGTAAAGAATAGGAGGGTTTAATTCCGCTTTAAATCGATAGGTTTAGTTTCCGCTTTGAAGTGCATTTGTTTGTGCCTCTGTTCTTGTGACTGCATTTCCTGCTGACCAAATTGATCAGTTAAAGATCGTTAGTTATGTTCTTAGGTTGTTCTACTGACTGTTGCCTACCTTGACTTTTTCTTTTGCTATTGGATGATTCTACTGCCTGCTGCCTGTCCCAATCTTTGCTACATTCTCAGATTCGCCTACTGCCTGCCCTAAGTTTTGCTACGTTCATGGATTGGATTATGCTTGCTGCCAGACAGCTAGTCCCGACTCCTCCAAAGCGCTTTCCATCTTGTTTCTTCCATCACTGTACAGTATATCTGTAGCACTACCCCCACAGGAGCCGCTAATATGTTTGGTTCCTCTGTTTGTCATCGGCCCTAGACAGAACTTCACCCCTGCTGACACCACTAAAATACCTTGGGCAGGGAGATACAAGGAAAAAACACACACACTGTTAAAAAAATAAATTATTAGGTTGTATTAAGATTAATAAAGTGTATTGTAGCGAATCGACCGTTGACAAGAATTAATAACAAACCATATGTTTTAGCACAGGAACAATGCAATACACTAAAATACCCCTTTAAGGCAAGCTCTGCAGCGCTGAGGATATTAACGATAGCCCTCAGACTGGGAGATACTCCCCAAATGAGATGCAAAGGAGTAACAAGAAATTAAGGCTAACTTACTTGTGGGCCCTCAGTCAGAAGGGTCTAGGCTTACACACTAGAAAGTTGGTCAAATCTCCTACACACAAATAAACTATCAGGTCAGATCCTCTGCTGGCTTTGTTGGTGTCACATACCTGATAGTGGAGCCCGATATGCAGGGAGAGGCCTCTCTTACAATCCTGACTCGAGAACCCCTGATAGGACAGACAGGAGGCGCGGGAGTACAGCGTGGCACAAGTGCCTGACAGGAACTCTGGTGCTGGAGCTGAGCTGGGTCTCAGAAGACTCTGGGAAGATACTGGCAGTGTAGAAGATGACTGGAACTGCAGACTGGTTGAAGACAGGAACAGCTGGAAGCCGGTCACAGCAGTCAGAGAGGGAGGTGCTCTGTAGATTGGAGCACAAGCAGGTGGAGACAGGCCGGGTCAGTAACAGGCAGGCAGATCAGGTACAAGTTCAGAGGCAGAAGCAGAGTCGTGGTGCAGGCCGGGTCGGTAGCAGGCGGGCAGCAGGCACACCATGGAGAAGACAGGAGCGTAGTCAAGACAAGCCGGGGTTGGAGGCAGGCAGAAGGCAGAGGTAGTCAGGAGCAAGCCGGGTTAAACAGGAACAGGTATACAGGAACAAACAGGCAGCAGGGATCTCCAGGAAACGTTGTAGACCGAACAGCAAGAGGCCTGGGCATCAGTCTCCTTTAAATAGCGCATCTGGCGCCAAGAATTGTCACGATGCATGCGCGCGCTCCCGCGCACCGCCTAATGCACGTCTGCGCACGCGTGTGCGCCAAACAACTCTTCTCGCGGGAGACCTGCACACAGGTGTTCTTCTGTCATCTTGGTTGCTGGCTTGCCCTTCTTGACAGTTGGGGCCCTTAAGTTTGTGCAATATTTTGGCATTTAAAATGTTTAGAAACAGGATAATTCCCTTTTTTGGTGGAAAGTGATTTACAGAGTTCTCCTCAATATGTGGGACAGGTTCATTTTAAGATTTGGAATTGAAAACAAGAGTCACTTTAAGGGGGGGGGTTTTGGAAGGATTTAGGACATACTTACCATAAATAATGAAGTTGGCCTTGGGCGGCAAACTCCTTCCATTAAACACTGGTTAATAGTAGCTACAGAATTCTGCCTAGAGGTTAACTCCATCAGGTAACCTGCAAGCAGTATTCGGAAGACAGAGTACGAATACGAAACCATGAATCAGACCGAAACAAAAGTACAGTTAAATCACACTTGTTTAATAATAAAAGTAAATAGAACAAATGTAGTCAAAACATAGCCAAAGTTCGGTAACCATAATGGATAGTCAGCCAAGCCAGAAAGTCAGGGATCAGTGTAGTGGAACAGCAAGCAGGATCTGGAGCCAGAAGGGATGTCAGCCAAGCAAGTCTTTAACAGGAACACAGGAGATAGTCTCTGTGATGTTGAACAAGGTGAAGGCAGAGACCCTCTGGGCTGGACAGCTTAAGTAGGCAGGACTGACGAGCAGGATATCATCAACAGGTGAGTAACTGTGGAGAGATAGGAGCTGGCAATTAGCCAACAGCTGAGGGCCAGCTCAGAGAAGGAAGGGCTGAGCCCAGCCCTGACAGTACCCCCTCCTCAACGATCCTCCCCCCCCTTAGAGAACCACCAGGCTTGAGGGGAAAACTTCTATGGAAATCACGGGGGAGGACAGGGGCATGTACGTCTTAGGATGAGACCCAAGAGCGTTCCTCTGGACCGTACACCTTCCAATGCACTAGGTACTGTATGTGCCCACGGAACCTACGGGAGTCAACAATGGACTGTACTTCATACTCCTCATGTTTCTCAACCTGTACAGGGTGAGGACGAGGCCCCAAGGTGGTAAAGCGGTTGCAGACCAAAGGTTTTAATAAGGAGACATGAAATATTTGAGATATGCATATTAGAAGGAAGGTCTAACCCGTAAGCCACTGGGTTAATCCTGAGAAAAATACGGAAAGGCCGAAAGTCCGATTTTGCGAGATGACAGCCAGACCCTGTCCCCAACCTGGAAGGAAGGCGCAGGCAAGCGTCTGCGGTCAGCATGGAGTCTGTACCTATCATTAGCATGTCGCAAAGCCTCCTGGACTTGTGCCCAAGTAGAACAAAGACCACGGAGATGCTCCTCCAACGAAGAAATACTCTGCGGAACAAATGAGCCAGGCAACATGGAAGGTTGGAAACCATAGTTCGCCATAAACGGAGACAATCGGAAAGCAGAATTCAAGGCACTATTGTGAGCAAACTCTGCCCACGGTAATAGGTCTGACCAGTTGTTATGATGGCCAGAAATATAGCAATGTAGGAATTGCTCCAAGGACTGATTGGCTCGTTCTGCGGCCCCATTAGACTGCGGGTGATACGCAGAGGAGAAAGCAAGCTGAATTCCCAACTGACTACCCCTGTCCGAGACAATCACCTTGGGTAGCCCATGTAAACGAAAGATCTCCAGAGCAAAAATGGAAGCCAGTTCCTTAGAAGTGGGCAACTTCTTAAGTGGAATACAAGTTGAATACAATGACACATTTTTGAGAACTGGTCAACCACCATAAGGATAAATGTGTTGCCCTGGGAGTTGGGTAACTCCACAATGAAATCCATAGATAGGTGGGTCCAGGGCCTCTCTCCGTTGGGTATGGGTTGTAGGAGGCCCACTGAAAGGTGTAAATAAATAAATTCGGAAGCTTGATGGGAAATTACAACTCCTAAGTACTTAAATTCTCCACCCGCTGCAATGGAATACCATTGAAAGCTGTACTAAGGGCCTCCCTATCTATTGGAAACAGCAAGCACTCCAATTTACATTCAGCCCTGTAACTGTTGAAAAAGAGTCCAATATCTTCAAAGCCCCTTGGAGAGAGAGTACAAGTCTACCATCTCCTCCAGCCAACTAATCCGCAATCCCCTAATATTAGGGGAGGTGCGTAAAACCTCTACCACAGGCTCCATAGCAATAGCAAAGAGGGTCGGAGAGAGAGGGCAGCCCTGCCGAGTTCCCCTAAACAGTGAAAAAGCAGTTGACAATCCTCCCCCCATCTTCACTGCAGCTGTTGGATTTCTATATAAGACCTGCAACCACTTTATAAATACTATTGAAAAGCCCATTCTGCGGAGTACCTCACACAAAAAGGGCCACTCCAAAGTACTAAAAGCCTTCTCTATGTCTAGGGAGGCAATAACCCTAGAACCTATATTAAGATGTGAGGCATGAATATTGGTATATAATCTTCTTAAATTCACATCAGTAGCCCTACAAGACATAAACCCTGTCTGATCTGAATGAATAATATTAGACAACAAAGGTTGTAATCGCCTGGAAATTAGCTTTGTCAAAATCTTAAAATCTACATTCAAAAGAGCAATGGGCCTATATGAAGCACAAGAAGATGCATCTTTTGGGTGCTTGTGAATTAAAACTATATGAGCATGACTCCTTCCCTCAGCCAATCAGAGTAAAGAGAAGCCAGTACAGGGGCTAAAAGCTCTCCATGAGCCTTATAAAATTCAATAGGAAGGCCGTCCGGCCCCAGTGACTTCCCCGATGGAAAGGAACCGATGACCGAAAGGACCTCCTCCGATGTTATTGAGTGTACTAGCATCTCCCTCTCATTATCCATTGACCAGTCCAATGCAACTGGATCCAGCCAAGCTGCCAATTCTGTTGGCTGGAAATCAGAACACAACTGAGATGTATACAGTGTCTGATAAAATTGCAGAAAAGTCTCCAGAATTCTAGCCTGTGTACAGACCATATCTCCAGAAGGGGTGCGTATTTCCGATATCGGAATACTAGGTTGTTCATGTTTAGCCATCATGGCCCAAAAACTACCGTACACCATCTCCCTGCTCAAAAAGCTTCTGTTTATTTTGGTATAAATCCAACCTTGTGACCTCTGCCATATGCAAATGTAGTGCCTGTTTGCCATGGAGTAAAGCATTAAAATTTAACTGAAGGATCTGCAACATATTGGCATATTTTTTCCTCCACTATAGGTTTCAAATCATCACTTCTTACTTGCCGAGCCTTATTAACCGCTTTAATAGCTGATATATACTGCCCCCTTGTGTAAGTCTTAAAGGCATCCCATGTTATTGCTGAAGTAGACGACCCTGTATTCATTTCCCAATACTCTGTTAAAAGGGACGGAATTTTATTAGCCACATCTGGATGTAAAATCCAGTAAGTTTCTAATCTCCATTGTGCTGCATCGTGAAAATGATGCATGTGAAGTGTAAGCATAAGCAGAGCATGGTCAGATAACCCACTCGGCAAGTATTTAACATCTACCATATCCGCTAATATCGCCAAATTAACAAACGCTAGATCTATGCGAGAGGCGGTCTTATAGGAAGTTGAAAAACAGGGGTATGCTCTAGTTGATGGACGTTTCCATCGCCAGGCTTCTACCAGATTTACCATCTTGGCCCAATTAATGAGTTCTCCCAAAAAATATTTGGGGGGGGTTAGTTTATCCAAAACAGAATCGAGTATAGCGTTAAAGTCTGCCATTATCAATAACTTAGCTGGACCATACAAAGAGATCTTTTCTATGAGACTATAAAGAGTCCCCATAAAGGGGGGTGGTATATACACAACTACATATCTCTGACCCACAGAAGAAACACAGTCAAAACATATTTACCCCGGGGGTCAGAAAATATCTCCTTCACTATACTTGGCAATGATCTCCTAATCAATATTGAAACCCCCCTATAAAACGTGGAATATGTGGCATGATATGCATTCTGTACCCAAGGTTTCTTAAGGGCCAAAAGCTTACTCCCTGTTAAATGGGTTTCTTGAAGTAGCACTATATGTGGAAAATAACTTTTCAAATACCTAAATAACAATGCTCTTTTAAATTTTGAGTTAAAACCACGAACATTCCATGACAGAATAGAAAAACATCTCTTGTTCACGTGACATCTAAAAAGGTAAAGAAATATAAAACTTAAATAATGAATTACATTGCAAAATACATTGCAGAGTGGTGAATTCTAAGGAATTCTAAGGACAGCAAGCATTTAGAAAAACAAATTTCAAAAAATAAAAAAAAGACACAATGTGTATGAACAATTAACAAAAATAATAATACGCCCTTCCTGCCTTTCTCCAACGCCAGCCCTAAAAAAGCAAGGTGGCGTGGAGAAGGCCTTATCCCAGAAACTATCAAAAATAGGCAAATATATCTACTTATCCTATATGCTAAAAACAAAACACACATAAATGGATAACAAACACACACACAAAAAAAGGGGGGGGGGCTGTAGTTGGTACTAAGAGTGACTGGGAGAAGTCCGAGGAAGTACGTATTCTTGATCTATTATCCTGTATTAGCTCCTAATACAGGATAATAGATCACTTAACGTCTATCCAACCAAGTGGAGGCAGCAGCCGGAGTATCAAAGAAAAATGTTTGTCCACTATCTATAATACGCAATCTGCGGGGAAACAAAAGGCTGAACTGTATACTCTTCTCTTGCAGTATCTTACGGATCTCCGTGTAAGATTTATGACGGCCCCCAGACGACGTCTTTGAGGACGAAACGCGTCGGGCAGGACCCCATTGTCGCCACTTTTTCTCACAGCGCTGTTTTATGTTTTGGATCTACATGTGAGTGTACATCTATTTTATTTTAAATAAATATTTTTTATTTTTTGGATTTACACTATGTGGCCCTTCTTTTCTTTCCTTATCTTACCACATCATTTCCGGGTTCATGAAATGTTGCTTTGAGGGGTTCACCTACGGAACACCCCACCACCTCCTTAAGATCTACAGGACCTCCCACATCTGGGAAATTGCGTACATCTCTCAAGTTCTTGACACTATCTGGAGGAATACAGCAAACCCGCGAGATCGCATCCTTCTCGGATTATACACAGCCACTCACCACCTAAGCCTTGTCCGACCCAGTCCGGCGTATGCCCCATTGGGTCCACCTCATCTGGTAAGCCTCTTCATCTCTTGGTCGTAGTGAGCGGATTTTTATTCAAGATGTCTATATAATCCTTCATTATTCCATTTACAACATATTGTTATACAGACTATGCATCTGTAATGTCCATATGAGGACTACCTGTTTAAAGCAGATACAATTGATCTTTCTCATTGCTTAGTGACTGGTTTTCAGTTGCAAGTGACACTGTTTAGCGCCACACTTTTTTGTTGTTTTGCATTTTATACTTTGTTGGTCGTGTTGGCTGCTTCTGTGTTTCTTTCTTTTTAAGGTAGCGCAGAATTATTCTATATATCAAGATTTATGACGTTGCTGAACTTCTTGAGAATAATCTGGAAAAAATAATAGCTTAGTATTTTCAAAAGGTTTTTCTTGTTTAGCCCTGGCAGCTGCCAGAAACCTATCTCTATCTTGATAGTTCAATAATCGTAGCAGAAAAGGCCTAAGGGGGACCCCAGGTTTAGATGGTTTTGGTGGGACCCTATGTGCCCGCTCTACCACAAGGGTGGGTGGTACACTGCCCAGGCCCAGAACTGAGATTAGTAATTGCTCAGAAAATTCTGTAGGTTTAATCCATTCAGCCCTTTCCGGTAAACCCAAGATACGGACATTATTTCTTCTAAGACGATTTTCAGTATCGTTGACTTGCTCCTGCAACCGTTTGACCTGTAGCTGTGGAGCCTGCAGTTCTCTAGAGTCCAATTTAGTAGAGCCTTCCAATGCGGAGACCCTATTTTCCACCTCAGAGACCCTATCTTTAAATCCATCCAGGTCCTGGCGGTTCTGAGAAACATCCGAAGCTATAAGATTAATTTGCCCCTTAAGAGTCTCTTTACACTCCATAATGGCTGCAGCTGAAAAAGAATCCTCCACAGAGGTAGCTGACACGTCATTAGACGATTGAGAAATAGCAGCCATACCTGCTTTTGTTTTTGCTATATTTGCTTTCTTTGTTTTGTTCGTAGGAAAAATGACTCCTGCAGAGGTTGACTCTAATATCGATTTACTTGATGTCACTGAACAAGTCTGAGGTTGAGACATCTATCCCCATAGACAGTTTTTCTTTCTCTTTTCTTAATTTTCCTTCCCCTAAAGCCCTATAACTCAACTCCAGTTGGCAAAAAGGATTTCTAAGAGATCTGGACCCAAACACGTATCTGGCAAATGTTTACCAAATATAAAATACCTTGCAAAAGTATTCACCCCCTTGGCTTTTTACCTATTTTGTTACATTACAGCCTTTAGTTCAATGTTTTTTTAATCTGAATTAAATGCGATGGATCAGAACACAATAGTCTAAGTTGGTGAAGTTAAATTAGAAAAATATATACATAAAACTATTTTTCAGAAATAAAAAAGTGATAATTGGCATGTGCGTATGTATTCACCCCCTTTGTTATGAAGCCCATAAAAAGCTCTGGTGCAACCAATTACCTTCAGAAGTCACATAATTAGTGAAATGATGTCCACCTGTGTGCAATCTAAATGCCACATGATCTGTCATTACATATACACACCTTTTTGAAAGGCCCCAGAGGCTGCAATACCTAAGCAAAAGGCACCACTGTCCAAACACTGCCATGAAGACCAAGGAACTCTCTAAACAAGTAAGGGACAATGTTGTTGAGAAGTACAAGTCAGGGTTAGGTTATAAAAAAAATCCAAATCTTTGATGATCCCTAGGAGCACCATCAAATCTATCATAACCAAATGGAAGGAACATGGCAAAACAGCAAACCTGCCAAGAGACGGCCGCACACCAAAACTCACAGACCGGGCAAGGAGGGCATTAATCAGAGAGGAGCACAGAGACCTAAGGTAACCCTGGAGGAGCTGCAGAGTTCCACAGCAGAGACTGGAGTATCTGTACATAGGACGACAATAAGCCGTACGCTCCATAGAGTTGGGCTTTATGGCAGAGTGGCCAAAAGAAAGCCATTACTTTCAGCAAAAAAAAAAAAAAAAGGCACGTTTTGAGTTTGCGAAAAGGCATGTGGGAGACTCCCAAAATGTATGGAGGAAGGTGCTCTGGTCTGATGAGACTAAAATTTAACTTTTTGTCCATCAAAGAAAACGCTATGTATGGCACAAACCCAACACATCACATCACCCAAAGAACATAGTGGTGGCAGCATCATGCTGTGGGAATGTTTTTCAGCAGTCGGGACTGGGAAACTGGTCAGAGTTGAGGGAAAGATGGATGGTGCTAAATACAGGGATATTCTTGAGCAAAACCTGTACCACTCTGTGTGTGATTTGAGGCTAGGACGGAGGTTCACCTTCCAGCAGGACAATGACCCTAAACACACTGCTAAAGCAACACTTGAGTGGTTTAAGGGGAAACATGTAAATGTGTTGGAATGGCCTAGTCAAAGCCCAGACCTCAATCCAATAGAAAATCCTGTGGTCAGACTTAAAGATTGCTGTTCACAAGCGCAAACCATCCAACTTGAAGAAGCTGGAGCAATTTTGCAAGGAGGAATTGGCAAAAACCCCAGTGGTAAGATGTGGCAAGCTCATAGAGACTTATCCAAAGCGACTTGAAGCTGTGATAGCCGCAAAAGGTGGCTCTACAAAGTATTGGTTTTAGGGGGGTGAATAGTTATGCACATTGACTTTTTCTGTTATTTTGTCCTATTTGTTGTTTGCTTCACAATAAAAAAAAAAAAAAACCTCTTCAAAGTTGTGGGCATGTTCTGTAAATTAAATGATACAAATCTTCAAACAATCCATGTTAATTCCAGGTTGTGAGGCAACAAAACACGAAAAATGCCAAGGGGGGTGAATACTTTTGCAAGGCACTGTATGTAGCAAAATGGCAGCAACGCATGCTCTGGGCCTAATCTAGGCTTAATCAAGGGCCACAGCACAACAAGTGTAGCTGCCCACTTGTGTCTTCAACTATAACGGTAGGATATTTAATTCAATACTGTTCAAAACTGTTCAAAAATATTCCAATAATTTTCCAATAGCTGGTATTCAATGGCTGATATATTGCAGTGCTTTAATAATAGTCCAGAATGTTATATTATACTATTTATAGAATTCATAGACATACCTCAGGATGTAACAGGATAGTCACTTCTCGCACCACACCGCTACTTACTTCAACAGTTCTGGAACTTTCACCAATCTGACCATTTGGCCAAAAAAAAAAAAAAAAGGGGGGGGTATAGTTGCTCCACAGTAGTAAGCAGCAGACGGTATCCAACATCTGTGGTCTCTATCCTGCAGCTCTATTGCAGCAAGCAGGCAGGCACAAAACAGCGAGGGAGGCCAACTATCCAGGGACCAGGAGCCAGGAACCAAGAACTGGGAACTTGAAGCCAAGTACTATTTTATTAATAATTATTTTTTGTGTATTTTTTATTTTTAACATATACAGTTAATGTTGTAATCTTAATATTCTTAGTAAATAACAAACATTAGTTATATTATTGGGTAAAATAAATATATATTCAATAAATATTTATTTTGTGGTAGTTATTGTAGCTGTACTAATTAAGAGTTAGTATAAATGCACTTATTTTTACTTATTTTAATAAATTGAGTCTTCAAAATACATTTACATTCCTGTTCTACATTGAAAGGACTGATAATATTTGCTTATTTTCAAATTTATGAACATTTTTTTCAATCTATTTTTACGTTCTTTCTTGTTTATTCCTAATAAATAGCTGCAAAAACCATTATCAGGTTCAGTCTAGTTGAGTTTGCATTTTTTTTTAATGAAACTGCAGATAAACATGGCATGGCAGTCTCTCAATCTCCTGTTTTTGCACCCAACCGCCGTTAACTAGCAGAACAATCAATCAAGCAGATAGGAAACTCATAATGATTGCTATTGTTCCCTCCGGTAATCAGCGGTGCCGACCGCATCAGCCAGCGCCACTCATCTCTTTCCACCTCCCTTTTCTAATAGACATAAACACTTTTCCAAGCCAAGCTGTGCTGTCTATGCTCCCATGGGGCACTGGCGGTGCCTAAGAGCAGGTGGAACATGCATGCATGTCTATGGCCACATTAGGACCCTAACTCTTGACTCTTTCCCTTTTATATGACAGCATCATGCTAAAAAAAAGAGCAAAAATTACAATGGCTTTTGCTCAGTGTTATTTTTTGCAACATTTACAGCTGCCATTCTCAAGCAGGGTTCTCAGGCACCCAATGGGTTCCTCCAGAGGTTGCTGAGGGTTCCTTCAGTTGTGACTGGTTGACCTCCCATCTGAAGTTGACTAAAGTCCCAGTGCCATTGTTGGTTCGTTTGTCTCGGCAGGGAAGACCCCCTCGATTGGCAAAATCGACTTTAAAACTTTCCCTCTGTCAAGGTGGTCTCTCCCCACCAGACTTTTGTTGTATTACTGGGCGGCAGCGTCCATTAAAATACAATGGTGGCTCTCGCAGCCAAAGGATAACCCTGTGGTCACGTTGGAGACAGCTATTGTGGGCTCCTACACATCTCTAAGTAACTTGGTTTTCTGGTGCCTTCGTGCCCAACCCGCATTCACTTGTCTGATGAGGACCTTCAATGCCATTTGGATGCAGGCGAGGGCACAATACTGTGAGCCTAACACATTCTCTCCTCATACACCCCCTTGGACTAACCCTACATTGCCCCATCTGAATATGCTGCCTGATCATCAATTGTGCGCCACTCAGGGGAAAGTTGGTTTAAGGACAAATCATATCCAATGGTAGGCTGCAGAGCTTTGCTTTGGTCTGGATGTACCTTGAGCTCCAGCTCTTCTGGACCTCTGTCCTGGTTGCTATTAATGATAATTCTAGCTGTGAATTTGGACCCCAAGGTGCTGCTGCTAGGGGTGCTGGATGGTGCAGAACTGGTTTGGTACATTAAACTTTTTGTGGTTTTTGCTTTCTATTATGCCCTTAGGGAGATCCTGCTCAAGTGGAAGTCTCCCCTACTGTATCCTCCTGGCGTGCAGCAATCAATGCAGCATTGCCTTTATATAATTTGACCTACGAAAGTCATAACTGTCCAAGGAAATTCTACAAAATCTGGTCACCCGGGATAGATTCCTGGGGCATATGTGACTCTGCACCTCTTTGATATGCTAATGGTCATATGTCTTTTGGCCTCTTTTCCCTATACTGTTTCTTCCCAGGGCCAATACTACTTGGAAGAGCCAGTGAACTGTGTATAGAGTGCAGGGTTGAGGAGTGCACTACATACAGGGTGCCAGGTTTAGGGGTGAGCTATGCACAGTGTGCAGGGTTCAGCTCTTTTTCACACACTGTCAACATCTCATGTCTACCCCTCCTTGGCTCTGACCTCTGCCCCCTTTCCCAGGTCTCATCAGTACCCCCCCCCCCCCCCCACCCCCCTAAAAAAGCTTCTTCTCCTCTCACCTACCCGGCCCAGCTCCAGTATCTCCCAGCAGTGTAGGTGGCTTCACGTCTCTCTCTTATCAGTAGGAAGATCATTGGTTCTGCACAGATAGGGATTGCAGTGCAGCTTACCGCATGATGCCCCATCCCACACTGCACCTACATGTCCCCGCCATGAGTGCAGGAAAGCTGTCCTTGAAAAAAACAGAAGGCCTCCGTGTTTAAAAGTGACAGTTGTGAGCGGAGGGCAAGAGCCAGAGGTGGCAGAACAGAGTTCCACATTCCAGCTGAAAAAGAGCCCCGGGAGCAAGGGCCACATGAAATGGCCTGGAGGGCCAGATTCAGCCCATGGGCCTTGTGTTTGACACATGTGCTCCAGAGCTTAGCCTGCCTGTTCTTCCACATGCAATAATTCCTATATATCTGACTAAAAAAAAATCATGTGTGTAAAGTTTGAAATAGTTAATCTTCAGAAACGCTATCATTTTCTTTAAATGGTGTATTTACAGTACATGGGGGTTGATCTGCCCAGCCATGTTTACAGAGAACACAGTATCCCTCTCCTTTTGAATTTCTGTCCCCTCTGTCATTGTTTGCAGCTACCATGGATGATGGTCCCGTCCGCCTCCAGACAATAGTGGCGTCTATGCACCGTGGTTTGTTTCCAATTCGGAATGCTTCTTCTTCCGAATAATATGTTTCCTGCAGGAAGTAATAGCAATTAGTTAATAACAGCTCGATGTTGGCAGAGGCTACTGAGAACCTGGTCCAAGCTGCTGGAGACAGACAGGCCGGGAGAGCAGCGGAGATGAAATGAGACCTGCGTCTTTTCTACGTGAGGCTTCCATTCTCCCTGCAGATAAGCTGGAATTTTCTGCTGGATTTGCATCTCCTTGAAACAATGATGTTGTGGTGAGACATACGGGAGACGAAAACAATGCAGGTTCCCAACACGGTTCAGGATTTCTCATATGTTCTTACGTGCACCTGGGCAAAAAAACAAAAACAGTGCTCAATTTTGGACAAGACAAATTCTTAGAAGATGCATTCTTTTTTTTTTAAAAGGGAAAAAAAAAGCAACATTTTCATTAATGAAAATGTATGTAAGTCAAAAAGCCAATTACATTGAAAAGGAACGTATTGTGATATTCTGGGGGTAATAACTCAGTGGTGTTGAGCGTTTTCAGTGAGTCCATGCTAGTCATGAAGTCTATTTTAGTCTGTTTGCAGACCACTTTTATTTAAATAAAAGAAAAATTTAGCACAGAACACTTGCCCACACAGATGTTGCCACCATAACAGAAAATTAAATGATATTCCGCCTTTCTCTAGCCGCACTGCTGCTCTGGCCTCAACTTTAGGGTTGATCCCTCAGACCGGTTTACAGTACCTACTGTGATCAAATACAGTCCATGCACCTCTTGCATCTGTCCTCTACATATCACTCCACAGCTCCCTGCTGCAGAGGTCCATGACCTGGCCTCTTGATAGGGAAATCTCCTGGCAGCCATCTCAAGCCCTTCTGTCTCCTACCCTGAGACCTTCTGCCTTTTTGGTGGAGCACACCTGTCCCCTCAACAGAGCAGACCTGTCTCTTGAGTGGACCACACCTGTCTCCTAATGACCAGGTCCTTCGTTAAAAGGGCTGTGCAAACCGGCACCCAAACTTTGCAGGTCTCCAGCAAGACCTGGACTCTGGGTTAAAAGCTTCGTCCCATCTTTCTAAAAAGGAATCCACTGCCCCCACCTATAACTGGCCATTGCAGCAAGCAGCATTGAAAGTCAACACATGACAGAAAAAAAGCCAAGGATAAATCCAAGAAAAACCTCCAAGCTCACTTACCGACCAGCCCGCGGACAACCAAATTAGCCTGTCTAACAGTATGCGTTAAAAACAGGGGTTTAGTCTGCACATATTTGCAAATACATGCGTAAGCTACAGGCCCCACCAAGGCACCCTGGTGTCTGTAGTCCTATCACTAGCTGGTGAGTGACTCCACAATGGAAGCACATGCATTCTGATGGATAGATGGCGGGCAGATGGACTGAAGGGAGCCCACCCCTTTAGTCCATGTACCAAAAGGTACACTGAACACCCAGCACATAGCACAATGGCTGCAAAGGTGTCAGTGGGTTGCCTGACCAATATAACAGTATTACAAAAAAGGAATCCACTGCCCCCACCTAGAAAATGGTCATTGCAGCAAGCAGCATTGGAAGGCAACATATGATAGAAAAAAGTCCAAGGATAAATCCACGGAAAACTACAAGCTCACTTACCGACCAGCCTGCGGACAACCAACTGACACCTTTGCAGCCATTGTGCTATGTGCTGGGTGTTCAGTGTACCTTTAAGAAGGGGTGGGCTCCCTTCAGTCCATCTGCCCTCCATCTATCCATCAGAATGCATGTTCTTCTATTGTGGAGTCACTCACAAGCTAGTGATAGGACTACAGATACCAGGGTGCCTTGGCGGGGCCTGTAGCTTATGCATGTATTTGCAAATGTGTGCAGACTAAACCCCTGTTTTTAACGCATACTGTTAGACAGGACAATTTGATTGTCCGCGGGCTGGTCGGAAAGTGAGCTTGGAGTTTTCCTTTGGATTTATCCTTGGCTTTTTTTCTATCAATTGTCCCATCTAAGACTCTTTTAAACATTTTGACTCCAGGACCTGATATGGAAATTACATAACATAAAGAGAAAATCAAATACCCAGTTTTCTCTGCTCATTACAGGCACTTTGAAGCCTCTCACTCTTATAGGTTGGACTTGATGGACTTGTGTCTTTTTTCAACCTCACCTACTATATGCATTCGTGAGAATCCTGTGTCAATTTCGCCTATTTTTACTTAGTGGCAGGGTCTTGCACTGTAACAGTATATACACAGTATATATAAAAGATTACATATATTTAAAGTAGAATTCCAGCTTTTAGGTAACTTCAAATAAATCGTTTGGACCAGAGTGGCCCAGTTGATCTATTTCTATTACACATTGATGAGTCTACTGTGTGTCCTGCAATGTACTGCTACATACATTGAGTGGTGCTGTGTTTCTGCAGCAGTATGGGTGACTTCCTCTCTGCTGCCGGAATGAAGCCTGAGTGCTCCTACACCACTCAAGGGAAGCCTTGTTGTCACATACCTGGTCTTGAGGTCAAAGTGAGGAGAGGGCTTCCCTTGTGGCTGAGTGCACAACACCCCTGGAGATAATGACAGGGGATGCTGAGCTCAAAGAAGCATGGGTTGCCTGCTGTGCTGAGGCTGGATGGATCTGCGGTGGCGCAGCCCCTTCAGGAGACAGTCAGGCAGAAATAGCAAAGGGTACAGGTGGCACACTGGAACATGCAGGCAGATCAGAGGAGGCAGGGCTGGACAGGAAATGTAGTCAGGGGCAAGAGCCAAGGTCAATCAGGCAGAAGCATAAACAGGAGCGTAGTCGGGAGCAGGCCAGGGTCATACACAAGGAACAGATAAGAGTATGTCCGTGGAGCAAGCCGAGGTCAGAGCATGGAGAGAAGCAAGGACAAGTCCAGAAGCCAGCTGGGTCAGCAAGAGGAAGTCCAAAGATACCGAGCACACAGGAACATGGGATACAGGGAGGTGAGGACCAATCAGCAAAGTGCATCTGGCATCCTTATAAAGGCCAAAAGGCACCAGGAACTATTGCACGTGACATGTGCCAGTGCATACAAGCGCACACCAACGTACACGAGCACGGTCCAGTTCTTTACTGTACATTTGCGTGCATTCCTGCGCAAGTAAACACAGCCTTATCGGATATTGGCAAATATGCCAGGTCTTTGCACATTTCTCTTCTGGCTTACACCCCGACACTTGTATTTTTACCAATGACTAAAAGACTTCCTCTGATTGGCCAGGAGGTGGGTGGATGACATCAACAATTTCTCCTTGGCCAAGGAGAGGAAGCCTTATTGTCACGAAGATCCTGCCAGTAACCGGCGTCCCAGGCGCACGGGAACCCGGCCACGGGTCCCATTGCGCATGCGTGCGCGTTCACGGGTGCGGTCACGCACGGGCACGCGCGCGCGCACTCCCGCTGGTGTCAGGCGGGCTATTTAAACCTGCCTAACACACTCCATCCCCGCTGTCTGCTCTACAGCGTTCTGTGAGTGTTACCTGATCTGATCTGTGTTTCCTGTTATCTGACCCGGCTTCCTGTTTGACGATCCTGCTATCTGCCTGCACCAGACCCTCTTGGCTTGCCTGACCATCCCTCTGCATTACCCCTGGTACCTCTGCTGTCTGAACGTTACTGACTACCGGCTTGTTGACCCTCCGCTGTGTTCATCAGCTTCCAGTCTGCTATTACCTGCTGTTGTTCCTGGTTCCAGTCCAGCTTCCAGTCTGCTATTACCTGCTGTTGTTCCTGGTTCCAGTCCAGCGTTCCAGGCTACCTTCTGCTGTTGTTCCTGGTTCCAGTCCAGTGTTCCAGGCTACCTTCTGCTGTGTTCCAGCCCAGCGTTCCAGTCTACTACCTGCTGTTGTTCCTGGTTCCAGTCCAGTGTTCCAGGCTACCTTCTGCTGTGTTCCAGTCCAGTGTTCCAGGCTACCTTCTGCTGTGTTCCAGCCCAGCGTTCCAGGCTACCTTCTGCTGTGTTCCAGCCCAGCGTTCCAGGCTACCTTCTGCTGTGTTCCAGCCCAGCGTTCCTGGCTACCTTCTGCTGGGTTCCAGTCCTGCTTTCCAGTCTCTGTCCCCAGTCTACTCCCCAGGCTTCTGACTCCAGAGGGTGCCACCACTACTGGACCTTCAGCAACTGTTGATCCTGCCAGGCACCCATACCACTCTTCACTCCTGGCCCTCTGTCTCCATTCCAGGGGAACGGGAGTGGGAGCTGTAAGGGAGGTCTTTTCCTGCACTCCAGGCTCACAACCTACCAGGTACGTGACAGTAGCAGACAGCCATGTCTGAGCCTGAGCAGGGAACGTCTCCCATGGAGGAACTCTGTGTACACCTGGCAGGATTGACTGAAGCAGTCAAGAACCTACAGCAAGGTTACACCAGACCAACGGTGGTGATGCTCCCTCCGGAACCTAAGGTTCCCACACCTGAACGTTTCTTCGGAAATCGCCATAAGTTCAGAGCCTTCCGCAACTCCTGCGAACTATTTTTTGCTCTTCAGCCACGTACCTTTTCCCTGGAGGCTACAAAGGTGGGCTACGTGATTTCTCTACTCTCTGGTGACCCCCAAACCTGGGCCCATCGCCTCTTAGAGCAAAAGGACATATCCCTGACCAACCTCTCCACTTTCTTTGACGCACTAGGTCAGTTATATGATGACCCCCAGCTATCCGTAACTGCAGAGGCGGCTCTACACACCCTTCAACAAGGTCGCAGAGCAGCAGAGGATTATGTGGCTGAATTCAGGAAGTGGAGTGCGGATACTAACTGGAACGATGCGGCTCTCCGTTATCAATTTCGGTTGGGACTTTCTGATCCTCTGAAGGATGAACTGGCCAGGGTGGGTACACCACCGACCTTAAATGCTTTAATCGATCTAGCTATCCAGATCGACCGACGCCTACGAGAATGCAGGTCTGAGAGAGCTATGGGGTCTTCTCGTCCAACTTGGGTTACACCTAAGGCTCCCCATCACCCATCATCAGCACCACCTACCTCCACGCTTAACTTACCTGAGCCAATACAATTAGGAGTCCTGCGGCCTTCACTCACCCCAGAGGAACGACAACGTCGTCGAGCAAATAATTTGTGCCTGTATTGTGGGGAACCCAGGCACTATGTTAGGAACTGTCCCCTCAAACTCCGAAGGTGTTTATCCCTATCTACTGACTATGTGACTTCTCCGGTAAAAAATACCACTCACCTTGCTCTTCCTCTTCTGCTACAGCTTCCAGGGAAGGATCTACGAATCACCGCCATTATTGACTCAGGAGCTTGCAGCTGTTTCATGGATTCTCGTTTTGCCATTCAACACCAAATACCCTTGGCACCTAAAGCCCATGGACTTTCTATCCATCTAGCTGATGGGACCGCTATTAAGTCTGGACCTGTCACCCAAGAGACTTTGCCAATACCCGTTTTCGTTTCCAACGTCCATCAGGAACAACTGCGCCTGGACATTATCGCTTCACCCCTGTTTCCCATAATACTTGGCATGCCATGGTTACAGGCCCATAATCCGGACATAAATTGGATCACGGGTGAGATGACCTTTCCCTCGCCTTACTGCCAACAGTTTTGCAGAACCCAGAACATCCAGGAGAACTCTACTCTGTTATGCCTAGATACAGATCTTAGTCTACTTCAATCCATTCCTTCCGCCTATCATGATTTCCTGGACGTATTTAGTAAACAGAGAGCAGAGGTGTTACCCCCTCACCGGGCCTATGACTGTCCCATTGAGTTACTTCCTGGTGCTGAAATCCCTTTTGGAAGAATATTTCCCCTGACTGAGGTGGAGCAAGGGGCATTGAAGGAATACATTGACGAAAACCTCAAAAGAGGCTTCATTCGTCCATCCACGTCCCCCGCAGGTGCAGGCATCTTCTTCGTGCAGAAAAAAGATAAAACCCTCAGGCCATGTGTGGATTACCGCGAACTAAACAAAATTACTGTGAAGAATCGGTACCCTCTCCCCTTAGTACCAGAGTTGTTTCAGAGACTGGGGACGGCTACCATATTCACTAAACTTGATCTCCGTGGGGCCTACAACTTAGTTCGTATCAGGGATGGAGACGAATGGAAGACCGCCTTTCGTACCCGTTATGGACATTTTGAGTACCTCGTGATGCCTTTCGGCCTGTGTAATGCCCCTGCCACATTTCAATACTTTATTAATGATGTGTTACGTGACTTTCTAGACCTGTTTGTCATCGTCTATCTAGACGACATATTGATTTTCTCTTGTTCCCTTGAATCCCATCGCAGGCACGTCAGAAGTGTACTGGGCCGACTTCGACAACACGGTCTATATGCAAAGGCTGAAAAATGTGAATTCGAACAGGAAAGTATTCCATTTTTAGGGTTAGTCATCTCCAGTAAGGGCATTAAAATGGACCCCCAGAAGGTCACGGCCGTTCTAGATTGGCCAGTCCCGACTGATAAGAAAGGAATCCAGCGATTCGTTGGATTCGCTAATTTTTATCGCAAATTTATCAAGGGGTTCTCAGCCATCATTGCACCCATCACACAGCTTACCAGACAGGGTACACGCTTCCATTGGTCGGCCGAGGCTCAAAAAGCCTTTGAGACTCTCAAGGGCCTTTTTACCTCTGCCTCTGTACTGAAGCATCCAGATTCCTCTCTGCCATTTATTCTAGAAGTGGATGCATCTGAAATTGCTGTGGGAGCAGTATTATCCCAAAGACAGGGAACCAAAGCCCTGCTGTATCCTGTGGCCTTCTTTTCTCGTAAATTATCCACGGCAGAGAGAAATTATGATGTAGGTGACAGAGAGTTGTTGGCAATCAAGTCGGCATTGGAGGAGTGGCGCTATCTGTTGGAGGGTGCCGCTCATCCAGTTTTAATCTTTACAGATCATAAGAACCTGGAGTATTTGAGGTCTGCAAAGAGGTTGAAACCACGTCAGGCCAGGTGGGCGCTCTTTTTCTCCAGGTTCTCCTTTCATGTCACTTACCGTCCTGGTTCCAAGAATACCAAACCTGACGCCCTGTCTAGGATGTTTCACAAACCTCAAGAGATTTCCCCTCCAGACACCATTTTGTCTCCAGGGAATTTTCTTCTACTTCGGGGAAACCTGCTTTCCCAGATTAAACTGGCCTCCGCAGAAATGGAATCTTCCATTAAAACAGAGCTCCAGGCCAAGGACGGGTTATTGTGGCATGAGAGTAGGATCTTTATACCTGAAACATTACGAGTTCCAGTACTAGAGCTTTGTCACGATCATGCGCTGGCTGGGCATTTCGGTGTAGCTAAGACCACTGATTTGGTTCAGCGCACCTTCTGGTGGCCTCAGCTGCGCAAAGATTGTAAAGAGTTTGTAGAGTCCTGTACCACCTGCCTTAGGAACAAGGGGCACAAAACAAAGGCATGGGGTCTACTAAAACCCTTGCCCGTCCCAGATAGACCCTGGAAAATGCTCTCAATAGATTTTATTGTAGAACTACCCCCGGCCGGGGGCTTCACTTCAATCTTTGTCATAGTGGACCGGTTGTCGAAGATGGCGCACTTTGTTCCAATGAAGGGTACCCCTTCAGCTACAGAAACAGCACAAGCATTTATTAAAGAGGTCGTCAGGCTCCATGGGGTACCAGTTAACATCGTTTCAGATCGAGGGGTACAATTTACCTCTCGATTCTGGAGGGCTTTGTGTAAAACCTTGGACATTGAACTCTCATTTTCATCGGCTTATCACCCCCAGACTAATGGGCAAACAGAAAGAACAAACCAGACCCTTGAACAATATTTGCGCTGTTTTTCTTCCTTTGCCCAAGATAATTGGATTGCTGTTTTACCATTGGCCGAATTCGCTTATAACAATTCTATTCATTCTGCTATCAAGCAAACTCCGTTTTTTGCGAATTATGGTTTCCACCCCTCATTTTTACCAAACTCTCTTCCAGAATGCACAGTACCCGCTGTCCAGGAGAAATTGGATTTCTTTACCTCTAACAACCAAGTTCTACAGGACACCATGACCAGAACCCAGGAGTACAACAAAGCAACCTTCGATAAAAAGAGGCGAGGTGAGCTCTTACTTGCACCGGGGGATCAGGTATGGTTGTCCACCATAAACCTCAGGTTGGCCTGCCCTTCCAAGAAATTGGGTCCCAAATTCCTTGGACCATTCCCTGTTAAACGGAAAATTAATGAAGTTGCATATGAACTTGAACTCCCGGATTCACTAAAGGTACATCCAGTTTTTCACGTGTCCTTGCTTAAACCATCTATTACTAACCCATTTCCAGGTCGAAGTACGGATCCTCCTGATCCAATCCTGGTAGATGGGGAAGAGGAATTCGAGGTGGAGGCTATCATGGACCACAGGAAAAGAGGTAACCAAAATCAATTCTTAATAAAGTGGAAGGGGTTTGGCCCAGAGGAGAATTCTTGGGAACCAGAGGATAATATTCATGCTGAGGACCTGTTACAAGCCTTTAAAACAGCTCATCCAGAGAAATTTTTTCAAAGGGGCATCCGGAGGCTGCCCCTTGGGGGGGGGCAATGTCACGAAGATCCTGCCAGTAATCGGCGTCCCAGGCGCACGGGAACCCGGCCACGGGTCCCATTGCGCATGCGTGCGCGTTCACGGGTGCGGTCACGCACGGGCACGCGCGCGCGCACTCCCGCTGGTGTCAGGCGGGCTATTTAAACCTGCCTAACACACTCCATCCCCGCTGTCTGCTCTACAGCGTTCTGTGAGTGTTACCTGATCTGATCTGTGTTTCCTGTTATCTGACCCGGCTTCCTGTTTGACGATCCTGCTATCTGCCTGCACCAGACCCTCTTGGCTTGCCTGACCATCCCTCTGCATTACCCCTGGTACCTCTGCTGTCTGAACGTTACTGACTACCGGCTTGTTGACCCTCCGCTGTGTTCATCAGCTTCCAGTCTGCTATTACCTGCTGTTGTTCCTGGTTCCAGTCCAGCTTCCAGTCTGCTATTACCTGCTGTTGTTCCTGGTTCCAGTCCAGCGTTCCAGGCTACCTTCTGCTGTGTTCCAGCCCAGCGTTCCTGTCTACTACCTGCTGTTGTTCCTGGTTCCAGTCCAGTGTTCCAGGCTACCTTCTGCTGTGTTCCAGCCCAGCGTTCCAGTCTACTACCTGCTGTTGTTCCTGGTTCCAGTCCAGTGTTCCAGGCTACCTTCTGCTGTGTTCCAGCCCAGCGTTCCAGTCTACTACCTGCTGTTGTTCCTGGTTCCAGTCCAGCGTTCCAGGCTACCTTCTGCTGTGTTCCAGTCCAGTGTTCCAGGCTACCTTCTGCTGTGTTCCAGCCCAGCGTTCCAGGCTACCTTCTGCTGTGTTCCAGCCCAGCGTTCCAGGCTACCTTCTGCTGTGTTCCAGCCCAGCGTTCCTGGCTACCTTCTGCTGGGTTCCAGTCCTGCTTTCCAGTCTCTGTCCCCAGTCTACTCCCCAGGCTTCTGACTCCAGAGGGTGCCACCACTACTGGACCTTCAGCAACTGTTGATCCTGCCAGGCACCCATACCACTCTTCACTCCTGGCCCTCTGTCTCCATTCCAGGGGAACGGGAGTGGGAGCTGTAAGGGAGGTCTTTTCCTGCACTCCAGGCTCACAACCTACCAGGTACGTGACACTTATATTCATTGATAAATATACAAGACTTCTGCGAATGGTGGGGAAGCACTCAGGACAGCTCGATTTAATTCTGGCGGTAGACAGGAAGATGCCCATAGTAATACAGGAACGCGGTGACGCTTACAGTAAGTAGCCAGTTCGGTCCAAAAACTATTTAACTGGACTGGACTTCCACTTTAAAGGCCAAGTTCACCTTTTCATGAAAAATGATAACGTGAACTACCGGTAACTCCAAATATCCTGGCTACCCCTCCAGACCCTGCTGCACATAGCGGTCGAAAAATCCCATTCTGCCAGTGTAGCATTCCATACACCACAATACACAGCCCTGGAGTGAGCATTCATCCTAATGCTTGCAATGGCAAGCTCAGCAACACATTGTGACTGCATCTTCTGGGACATCGTAATGAAAGAAGAAGCTTCAGATGCTCTTCTCATTGATCATCATGGTTGCGTGGCTGGGCTAACCAATGAACTCTTGCCATTGCGGGCATTATGATGGATACTCAAATCCAAGCTGTGTATTCTAGTGTATGGACCACTACATCAACAGCATGCGGGATCATGGTTGCTACGTGTAGCAAAATCCTAGAGGGGTGGCCAGGATATTTGGAGTTAGTTCACCTTTTCACTTTTTGTGAAAAGATGAAATGACCCTTTAAGGCTCTTTTTTACATGTTTACTAGTTCATTTTTAGCTACTCTGCTGGAAAAAACCGTCAACAGTTCTAGATGAAATATACACACACAGCTGAATGAGTGACTGCACACTCTGCTTGTCTTCTGTGCTTAGATAATGGCCATACAGACTTCCACCTGGAGAGGGATAGACTGCTTGTGTTGTTCTCCCTGTTTAGAAAATCCATAATGCTCTGTGCAGCAGCAAAAGGGTGGGCTTTAACGCCCACAAATCACACATATGCATCACTGGGCGGACAATGTTTTAGTAATGAGAGTGCACACATGAGTACTCCCAGCAGAATGACCAAGCTGTCAAAGACAGCAATTGGTCCCCACTAATGATCGGTAACCATCGGGACCAGCTCTTGATCATGTAACCACTGTGACAGCCAATCACAGGGTTCACAAGATTGCTGATCCTTCCTGCCCCCCCTGGAATTCAGAACCACCAAGTCAGGAGATGAGGGGTTAAAATGAATGAATGCAGCCTGTATTAAAAATTATTTTGCTGTGTAGTTACCGCTTTTGCAAAAGTATATGGAAAATATGAAAATTTAATTTTTTTCACATTTTGAGGCTTTTGTAACCCTTGGGGGACAATTAAAATCCATTGGACTCTTAATAACCTCCAAAACAGCTTCATTTCGTCTTTACCATTGGCTCCAAGTCTTCTAGCTGAAATGCCAAAATTTTGTCAAAAAAATTCACATTTTCAGGAAGTGTAAACTCAACTTTTTTTTATCCCTACTAAGCAGATCTCCATCCATACTGGACATTTACTTGAATATATGGACAGTAAATTGGAACTGAGCCCAGATGATGAAACCATTACACCTCACTATGTGCCCTTGAGAACTTTTTACCTCTCGTGCATCTCTGCAATACCTGCTAGGACTCTGACCCTACCATCCACCATCCAGCCACATTGCCTAGATTTCAGGGGCCCAATAAATTCCAGATCACCAAAATCCCAGTGGAGCCACCTACAACAGCAAACAACCCTTATCAGAATCAACTGACGGACCTTGGTAAATGTTTTAATTTCCAAGCTCTCTGGCCCAGAGCTGGAAGAAGTGTGTCATTTCTGTCCATATGTACTGCACTACAAAAAAAACAAAAACTGAAATCTACAGTACTAAATACAAAACGCTTACAAAAAAGCTAGTCTGGTGAGCTCATGTGAAAGATATGGAGCGCTGGTAGATTTTTTCAATCTACCGCTTATAGGTAAATTTAGTGGGTCATCTGTTCTGTACATAGTTCAGATTCAATCTAATGTTAGATTAGCCTCTGTTCCAGCTTGGCTGTGTTGCGCGCAGTTCCACATTGTGCCTGTGGGTGTCGTTGTCATCATAGGTCAGTGTTGGAAAGCAACAAGCTGAAGTGTATGAGTGCTCTTCTGTCCCGGAGATAACCCGGCGGAGGTAGTCCTCCGAGTTGCATTCTGGGAGAGGGTATTTATGGGACAGACACCATGTTTCGGAGAGACTTTTTGCCTCGTGGCCCTCCTGGCCTAGAGGTATGTGTCAGTGAGTTCGATCTCGTAGCCCTCTGGCCTGGAGGGTTGCGTTGCTGCAGCCGTTCGGGTGGACCCAGAAGCTTGCCTGGGGCCTGCTATACCTGGGATGGTCCTGTGCTGTCTGTCCTGCGGGAAGAAGCCGGACAATCGGGAAGATCCAAGGGAGGACCCATCTTGGAAGAGAGCATGCAAGGCTGGTCTTGAGAAGGGCCTGGTGACTCGATTGGAGGACGCATCTTAAACTACTCTACCGCACAAGTACTGCCGGGTCGGCTTAAAGGTTCTGGTACTGTGTTTGCTGTTCATCGAAAACTACTACATCCTGTGGCAGAGGATCGTATGAGTTTGTTTCATTCAAGTCTGTGGCAGAGACTTTTTGTTCGTGCTGCGTTCCGGCTGCTGGGTTGGTGAGAGAAACCTATCCGGGCGGGCAGAGATTTAATCCTAAGCTGAGGATACATTCATCCTAAAGATTTGGATTCCTTGATGCTGCACCGGGAGGGGGTATTTGAACTTCCCTGCAACTCTTCTTCTACCTCTTTTCTGCTACTTCTTCCAGGTATCTCCCATTAAAGCATTGGAAAAGTACTCAAGTGACTGTTGCCTACATTGTCTGATCAGGGCCGTTTTTAAGGCAGGGCAAAAGGGGCAGCTGCCCTGGGCCCTGTCATTGTTGTGGGGCCCAAAGCAGCTGCCTAATACTTGCCAACTATCCTGGTTTAAATTCCTTTGTCCCTAGAGGTTTCAGTCCTGTGCTGTGTCCCAATATCTCAGTGTGAAGTGCTGCTGCTAATGCTGCCCAGCTCTGCCCTATTGTTGTGTACAGATGACTCACCTGCAGACCCTGTGTTTACATGTAAATTACCGGCATTCATATGTAAATAGCGGCGGCTGGCGGCATTGATATGTATATCATGCCCCCCTGAGGTCATATCCCCAGTAATCTCTAGCAACCAATCAGCAAGCAGAAATCATGTGCTGTAACCTCTAGCAACTAATCAGTGAGCCGTAATGTGTGCTGTAACCTCTAGCAACCAGTCAGTGAGCGGTAATGATACACTGTAACCTGTGGTAACCAATCGCAATAGCCGCCTGATCTGATTCAGTAAACTGATTTTGAGTCTAGCTGCTATTCATTGTATGTCTCAGAGCAGGTGGAGAGCAAAACTGTATGGGGGAGGGGCCCAAGAAAAGTTTTGCCCAGGCCTGAGATCTGCTTCTCAGGTTTACTAAATGAAGGAGGTTGGCCTCACTACACTAGAATCTTCATTAGGGAAACATTGCTCCCAGCCTGTAAGACTATGGCCATGAAGTGAATTAACCCCTACCTTCCTTTTTCATGAATGTATCTGTAGCACTAACTCACGGTGGAGCTGCTGATTTTTAGCGGGCTGTTACGGTCACCTTGTTACCTGTAATTTCATCAATACCGGGTCTAGGGTCAATTGCTCTCAGGGTTGAAGCACTTTAATTAAGAGTCACAAGTCTGGGCTCTAGGCCTTTGCTGGAGGTTGACGCCTCTGAGATTGGGATAGGAACTGCATTGATGCAACATACTTCTAATGGTAACTTCCATCCTTGTGCATTCTTTTGTTTAAAGTTTAACGTTTGCACAACATTTAGACAAGCCTGTGAAATACTGGGAGAATGTAGTCTGCTCAGATGAGACCAAAATTGAACTCTTTGGATGCCCTAACACACACCATGTTTGGAGGTCAAATGGCACATCACCCCAAAAACACCCCCCATACCAACATACCAAGGAAATTCCAGCAAGACGATGATCCCAAACACAAAGCCAAGGAAACTCTCCATTGGTTTCAAAGAAAGAAAATAAAGCTGCTAGAATAGCCCAGCCAATCACCTGACTTGAATCCAAAAGAAAATCTATGGACAGAACTGAAGACCAGAGTTCATAGAAGAGGCCCACGAAACCTTCAAAATTTGAAGACTTTTTGTGTGGAAGAATGGGCCAAATTCACACCTGAGCAACGCATGGGGCTAGTTTCTACATACAGACGCCTGCGTCTTGAAGCTGTCATTACCAACAAAGGATTTTGTACCAAGCATTAAATATATTTGTGTCATTCCATTTTATTACACATAACTTAATCTCTGAACTTATTTGTTTTGGTGTTTTTGTATGTATGGATTGCATGGGTTGTTACCGACATGTGGTGAACATTTCATGTCACAAGCACCTCTAGAGATAAAAATAGGAAGAAAGTTTGGGGTGGGATTATAACGGTGCCAACAAATAATAATAGAAACAGAAAATATTTAAAGCATGAAATTTATTTTAACATGATTAAAATTGGATGAAATAAAACCATTATGTATCCTTATACATCTCCATTTATGGTGATCACACTGAAAGGATTATTATTATAATACAGGATTTATATAGCGCCAACAGTTTAGGCAGCGCTTTACAATATAAAAGGGAGAAAATACAGTTACAATACAATAACATACAAGAGGATTAAGAGGGCCCTGCTCGGAAGAGCTTACAATCTAATAGGGTGGGGCAGGTGGTACAAAAGGTTGTAACTGTGGGGAATGAGCTGGTGGAAGTGGTAGGAGATTAGTTGGAGACATGATAGGCTTTCCTGAAGAGATGAGTTTTCAGGGATCGCCTGAAGGTAGCAAGAGTAGGGGATAGCCGGACCGGTGGAGGTAGCGAGTTCCAGAGGATGGGAGAGGCTCTGGAGAAATCCTGGAGACGAGCATGGGAGGAGGAGACAAGAGAGCTTGAGAGTAGGAGGTCTTGAGAAGAGCAGAGAGGACGATTTGGGTTATATTTGGAGACAAGGTTGGTGATGTAGCTCGGGGCAGAGTTGTGAATGGCTTTGTATGTTGTGGTTAGTATTTTGAATTAAATTCGCTGGGTGATTGGGAGCCAGTGTAGGGATTGGAGGAGAGAGTTGGCAGACACTGAGCGATTGGTAAGGTGGATAAGTCTGGCAACAGCATTCATGAAGAGGGGATAGCCTATGGAGAGGCAGGCCAATGAGAAGGGAGTTGCAATAGTCAAGGCGAGAGATAACAAGGAAGTGAATGAGGAGCTTGGTGGTTTCATTTGTTAAAAAGGGGCGATTCCAATTAATCGGTAGTGACAAGATGGTATTTTGACCGGTGGTTGCAAGATGGTGTGTTTTCCCAACATGTTTCGGTAACATTGGCTTCTTCAGGGGATTACACGCCACCAAAAGGATATGTAGAAACCAGCAGATCCCAGGGGGATCACCACTGAAGTCAATACCACTGTGGAGAGGGAGCACCAGGCAGAGCCAGAGATCGAGGGAACCTGGGAACGTTTTGTTATGCTTGTGAGCAATATTTATCCACCTTTCTGGAAACAAGCTACTTTACCTGCAGACGTCTTCCTGT
Source organism: Lithobates septentrionalis (assembly GCA_037952835.1). NCBI lineage: Eukaryota > Metazoa > Chordata > Amphibia > Anura > Ranidae > Lithobates > Lithobates septentrionalis. The sequence continues at coordinate 294,157 of JBBDGP010002080.1, read as the reverse complement.
GTATATTTTGCAATTTATTTCCAACTCAGTCGTTATGTGTCCTCTGAGGGCACATGGTGCTCCCTCTCTGCAGTGGTGTTGACTTCAGTGGGGATCCCCCTGGGATCTGCTGGGTTCTACATACCCTTTTGGTGGCTTGTAAGCCCCTGAAGAAGCCAATGTTGACGAAACATGTTGGGAACACACACCATCTTGTAACCACCGGTCAATTGAAAAATACTATCTTCTAACTACCGATTCATTAGAATCCTTTCAGTGTGATCACCATAAATGGAGATGTATAAGGATAATGGTCTTATTTGATCCAGTTTTAATCATGTTTAAAATAAAATTTCATGTTTTAAATATTTTCTGTTTCCATTATTATTTGTTGGCACCGTTATAATCCCACCCCAAACTTTCTTCCTATTTTTGCTCTTATGGGATGAGGTGCCGGATGTAACGTGTTCACCCAGGTCGGACTAAATACAAAAAAAACTCAAAATATTTACTGTACCTAGAAAAATGGTGACGTGTTCAAAACTTATCCCTCTTTATATATAATATTGATGTATAGATAGGATTATCTCTATATTTGTACAGAGGCATCCATGTACTGTATATATTACACTGTACGTGCAGAATTATTTGATGTACGTACACAATCATTCCTATATCTGTTAGTGTATCTGTATCTTTGTATCGGTGGGTTCATGCAGGACATTCTTCTCACTGTCCACATCCTGAGTGACCACATGGGGATTCCAACAAACGTAACTACAAATAACACTCTGATCTGTCCTACGTGACAAGGCCAAGCTCTGTTTGGGGTTTTTATGCCAAATTTTCTCTCCTCCTTTAGAAAGTAAATAGGAAAGAAAGCTTGGCTAGAAAACGCGATCTGTGAGGACGGAAGAAAAATAAAAGAACGAACGTGACAAATGTCAGAGATGGGTGAAACAGCGGTCATGACGATAACAGTCTGTCTGACTCATTCCTAAGTCAGATCTGTATTTTTTAGGTATTATCTATACATTATTGGCCTTTCCTAGACATTGTGTCCGGCTTGTACAACTCCTGGCATACAACTTTGTATAATTCTTTCTTTTTCTTATATATACTACATATACTGTACTGTGCAAAAGTTTTAGGCAGGTGTGAAGAAATGCTGCAAAGTAAGAATGCATTCAAAAATATATATTTTAATAGTTTATTTTTATCAATTTACAAAATGCAAAGTGAGTGAACAGAAGAAAAAAGCTAAATCCAATCAATATTTGGTGTGACTACCCTTTGGCATAATTTCTTACACTTGTACACTATGTACACTTGCGCAAAGTCAGGAATTTTGTAGGATTAGAGTCTTGTGGATGATTAACCAATTATACCAAACAGGTGATCATGATCATTCATTTCATAGGCAGGTTGAAACACAGTCCTTAACTGAAACTGAAACAGAAACAGCTGTGTAGGAGTCCTAAACCGGGGTGAGGAACAGCCAAACTCTACTAAGGTGAGGTTGTGGAAGACAATTTCATGTCACAGGCCATACACCATGGCAAGGCTGAGCACAGCAACAAGACACAAGGTAGTTATACTGCATAGGCAAAGTCTCTCCCAGGCAAAGATTTCAAAACAGGCTGGGGTTTCAAGATGTGCTGTTCAATCTCTTTTGAAGAAGCACAAAAAAATGGGCAACATTGAGGAGCGCTGACGCAGTGGTTGGGCAACGTTGAGGAGCTTACATGGAGTGGTCGGGTAATGTTGAGGACTGTAGACGCAGTGGTCAGCCAAGGAAACTTGATGTAGCAGGTGAAAGACACATCATGCTTACTTCCCTTCCACATCGGAAGATGTCCAGCAGTGCCATCGGCACAGAACTGGCGGAAACCAGTGGGACCCAGGTACACCCATCTACTGTCTGGAGAAGTCTGGCCAGAAGTGGTCTTTATGGAAGAATTGCAGCAAAAAAAAAAACATACCTCCAACATGGAAACAAGGCTAAGCATCTCAACTATGCAGGAAAACATAGGAACTGGGGTGCAAAAAAATGGCAACAGGTGCTCTGGACTGATGAGTCAAAAATGTGAAGTATTTGGATCTAACAGGAGGGCAGTTTGCTGGGGGCAGGGTTGGAGAGCAGTACAGTAATGAGTGTCTGCAGACAAATGTGAAGCATGGTGTAGGTTCCTTGCAAGTTTAGCGCTGCATTTCTGTAAATGGAGTTTGGGCTTTAGTCAAGATCGATGGTGTCCTCAGTGCTGAGAAATACAGGCAGATACTTATCCATCATGGCATACCATTGTGGAGGCATGGAGGCATCATAAATAAAAACACAGCAAACCTCACAATAGCAGAAGCTCCGGTAGGAGTCGGACCATCTCCTACATTGTACAGAGGCCAATGTGATCAGCTCTTTCAAATAACATGTCGAGTTCAGAATCAAACAAACCAAGAATAGTCTTTATATATATCCTGGGAGATATTGTGGATAAATATTACTGTCCCATTTTAAGTAATCCAAGCCACATTTTCTCAGTCACCCTGTGCCCCTAATGGACACAGGGTAACTTGGACATAGGGGATGCATAAGGGAGCTGAAACAAGGGTTTCCCAACCTCTCCAAGAGATTCTTGGTTTGGTTGGTTCCACGGGCCCTCCTGTCACAGTACCTACCTACCTATACATCCATCCATTTACTGTATCTATCCACCATCTATGTCAGGGGTTCTCAATTTTTTTTGGACCAGAGCTTGGTAAATTCTGCCAAAACCGTCCATGGCCCAAAAGTAAAAAATAAAGTTTATACTCACACAATATATGAATGGGAAAGCAAAATATTTATTGAAATGCTAGAAGACTCTGAAAAGGAATGGGTTTCACTGTAGGGCTGGGGGGGGGGGGGGTTGTTGTGGAGTGGGTTTGGGGCTTCTGCAGCAGACTTGATGGTCCTGTATGAGACAAGGTTTCTGGAGGTGCCTGGTTGGAGCTGTGGGACACTGTTGGCATTTGGGGACACTATAGAGGTCTGAGGGCACTGTGGAAAGTTGAAGGTCACTGTGAAGGCTGAGGGCTCTTAGCGGGCCTCTTGGAGGCACTGTGGGCCACTATGGGAGGTTGGGGGCACTATGGGAATGGGAGCTGGGAGGTACTGTGGGAGGATGGGGCACTATGGGAATGGGAGCTGGGAGGTACTGTGGGACTTTGGGGGCACTAAGAGAATGGGAGCTGGGAGGTACTGTGGGAGGATGGGGCACTATGGAAATGGGAGCTGGGAGGTACTGTGGGAGGTTGGGGCACTATGGGAATGGGAGCTGGGAGGCACTGTGCAAGGTTGGGGCACTATGGGAATGGGAGCTGGGAGGTACTGTGGGAGATTGGGGGCACTATGGGAATGGGAGCTGGGAGGCACTGTGCGAGGTTGGGGCACTATGGGAATGGAAGCTGGGAGGTACTGTGGGAGATAGGGGGCACTATGGGAATGGGAGCTGGGAGGTACTATGGGAATGGGAGCTGGGAGGTACTGTGGGAGGTTGGGGGCACCATGATAATGGGAGCTGGGAGGCACTGTGGGAGGTTGGGGCCCTGTGGGAATGGGAGCTGGGAGGTACTATGGGAGATTGTGGGCACTATGGGGATGGGAGTTGGGAGGTACTATGGGAATGGGAGCTGGGAGGTACTGTGCGAGGTTGGGGGCACTATGGAAATGGGAGCTGGAAGGTACTGTGGGAGGTTGGGGGCACTATGGGAATGGGAGCTGGAAGGCACTGTGGGAGGTTGGGGGAACAATGGGAACGGGAGCTGGAAGGCACTGTGGGAGGTTGGGGGAACAATGGGAACGGGAGCTGGAAGGCACTGTGGGAGGTTGGGGGAACAATGGGAACGGGAGCTGGAAGGCATTGTGGGAGGTTGGGGGCACTATGATAATGGGAGCTGGGAGGCACTGTGGGAGGTTGGGGCACCATGGGAATGAGAGCTGGGAGGTACTATGGGAATGGGAGCTGGAAGGCACTGTGGGAGGTTGGGGCACCATGGGAATGAGAGCTGGGAGGTACTATGGGAATGGGAGCTGGAAGGCACTGTGGGAGGTTGGGGGAAAATGGGAATGGGAGCTGGAAGGCACTGTGGGATGTTGGGGGAAAAATGGGAATGGGAGCTGGAAGGCACTGTGGGAGGTTGGGGAACAATGGGTTCGGAAGCTGGGAGGCACTGTGGGAGATTGGGGGAACAATGGAAATGGGAACTGGGAGATACTGTGGGAGGTTGGGGGCACTATGAGAATGGGAGCTGGGAGGTACTGTGGGAGGTTGGGGGGCACAATGGGAAAGGGAGCTGGGAGGTTGGGATTGGGTTATGTAGCTGGCTGGAGGCCCAATAGAGGGGTTATTGTTACAGTTACAAGATATCAATTATTATGACTCTTATTAATAATGCTGACCCCCCCCCCCCCCCCTCAGGGGACAGCTGAAATGCACTTACTGGATGTAAAAATAATGAACACGTAAAAAAAAACTACTATCAAATAATAGCAGTATGTTAGTGATGGTGACCAGGGCTGGGACGAGGGGTGGGCAGAAGGGACGGCTTCCCTGGGCACTGTGGTTTCATGTGAGGTGGGGGGGGGGGCACTGCAAGAAATTTGGGGGGTTGTGTTGGGAGAGGGGATTTGGAGGGTGGCAGGGGTTAAGAATTGTCATAGGAGGGAAAATTAGGGGTGTGCGCTAAGAATGGTGGTTTGGGGGGGGTTGTGTGGGGAGGGGGTATGGGGGGAAGAGGATTTGTGCTAGGAGTGGGGATTGGGGGGGGGGGGTGTTGTGCTAAAAGAGGTGATATGGTAGAGGGGGAGGGAATTTGTGCTGGGGGGGAATCCTTACATCAGGGTCCCCATCAGAGACACCTTACTTTAGGTCCCCATCAGAGACCCCTTACATCAGATTCCCCCTGTACATCAGGGTCCCTATCAGAGACCCCCTCACATTAGGTCCCCATCAGAGACCCCCTTAAAGCGGGGTTCCACCCAAATTTTGAACATTATCTCTATGCATTCTCTTCCTTGCCTAGATGCTGACATGCTGTGTAAAAAAATTTTAATCGCCGTAATTACCTTTTTTTTTCTAATCTTCTTAGCACTTCCTGGTTTTCCTCCCATGGGAGTAGGCGTGTTTCTAGCCTCTCCCAGACCTCCCACAGTCCCCTGGGAGCTAGTCTCAGGCTTCCCAGCATGCATTTTGCAACAGCGTCATCACAACATCTCGGTGAATGCTGGGAGCACAGCATTCACCGCATCCAGGAAATACATGCTTGTGGGCTTCAAATGCCCACAATGAAGATGGAAACCGCCTTCAGTGAATTTTATAAGTTATTCTTTACAACGAAATCGGACACAGGCCGACTTATTACACAGAACATGTGAGTAGATAATCATGAGAAGAAAAGTTTGTGAATGAACTCCAAAAAAAAAAAAAGGATAGATAGGTGGACCCCCGCTTTAAATTAGAGTTCCCATCAGAGACCCCCTTAAATCAGAGTCCCCATCAGAATACCCTGTACATCAGGGTACCGATCAGAATCCCCTGTACATCAGGGTCCTCACCAGAGTCCCTCTTTCCACTGTAAAGATAAATCTGGCCATGGATGGGTCATATTTTTTCGGTCAGATTCCTCCATCCACACAATCAAGGGGGATGGAGGAATCCCTCCCATCTTGACATTGTATTCAGACAGTGGGGTTTGGTGCTATCAGAATACACTGATCAGCAGCTGTAGCCAATGAGCGGCAAGAGTTTTCCAACTTAGTCTAACGATTGACTTCTGTTGAACAAGTTCTGCCACACATTAATCGAAATTCCGTCTGAAATGCAACCTGTCTATGGCCAGCTTTACAGTGTGGATGTAGTAGTAGGGCGGGTGTCAGAAGGTGGAGGGGCTCTGGACAGAATAAGTCCTATCCTTCTGTGAATGCTGGAGAAACCATATCATTGGATATTATGATGTCGGCAGTCCTAACAATCAATAATGGGGATGATTGTAGCACAGCAGGCGGAACCTGCACTGAAGACTTTGGGGAAAGGTTGGGGTGGGAAGTGGGGGCCATAGGCAGCCTCTACTCACCTGAATCCTAAATCTATGCAGTTGTGGCCCATGGGCTGTAGTTTGGTGCAGGGTCGTCTTAATGCACAGGCACCTATGGGCACTGCCCAGGGGCTTCAGGTGCATAGGGAGCCCCTGCAGTCCCCCCCCCCCCCAAGAAGGGGGAATCCCATGTGGACAGAGCAAGTGATCAGTGCGGCGGATGGGGGAAATTACTGGAACCGATCTTCTGTGTGGCTCTCCTTGCAACAGCTGCAAGCCGGCTTCTCCTCCCCTCTCCCACCAGCTTTCAGTTGCTGCAGGGAGAGCCATGCAGAAGATCGGTTCCAGGAATTTCCCCCACCCACCGCACTGATCACCCACTCTGTCCACATGCAATTCCCCCTGCTGCCCGGGCCCCCACTGTGTTCCCCCTGCCACATGTTTGCCATGCAAAGTGCTCCCCAAAACCAACCCTTCCCACTGGCTGCTGCGGGGCACAGGGGATCTTCAGATAGAGAGCAAGGGAAGAGGGTGGGGGTGGGGGTGGGGGAGGAGCGGTAGCGATCACTCACTGTTTTCATTCATAACTGGAGCATACTAAACTGTGTTTACCATGCCTCAGTTTGTGAATGAACCGGAAGCCTCAGATTGCTTCCTATTCATTCATATACTGAGGCTGCAGAGAAAGACATTGAGGAATCTATGCCCCCAGTCCCTTTCTCTGTCCCAAAAGTGAGACATCTGGGGTCTGTTTAGATCCCTGATATCCCACCAAAGACTCCCCAACAGCGTTGAGAAAAAAAATAAAAAATGTTTACAATAAAAAATGTAAAAAATATAATAAAAAATGTAAAAAATCATTAAATTTTTTTTTTTTTAAATGAATACAGGGGAAAAGAGAGCCAGTGTATACAGTGGGGACAGTGTGTAGGCAGTGTGTATTGGGGGTGAATTTAATTTGGGACAATTCCCTGGTTGTATTTGTTGTTTCTAATCAGACTAAAAAGCCACGCCCAGTATGCAGCATTATTTAGTCACACCCACTTTTTGCAGTGGCGTACGTAGCACGTTGCAGGTCACCCTGGTAGGGGACCCAGTGCATTACATTGCCCAGGGGCCCATGATGCTATTAAGATGGCACTGGTTTGGTGACCCTTATTCTATACCATAGCAATACAATAGCACTGCCTTTTAGTACATTTATTGTATGTTATGGTGGAAAATTGCCATTTTTATCTACCAAATTTTGCATTTTATTTAAAAAAAAAAAAAAAAAAAAGTAGCGATCACAGTTTTGTTTGTAGACAACTGAAACACTCAGCATGCAGATAGTGTAATGTTTCTACATATCCGGGCTCTCTATGTGTGGCGGAGCTTATCACCTCATCTACCTGTACAGAGAGGTCCAAGGCACTGTGCCAGCATAAAGTATAGTATTTGCATCATCACTTAATAGACTGGCACCAGTGGGGGGGTAAATGAGGACACTGACCCAGCGCTATCCCTTCTCCTGCTACAACAAGCTATACATTTCACAATGATGCTCAATGGATTGGTATATTTGTAACACCACTGTTCTGGCCAAAGGATACTTCTTCTGCGGCTTCTTGTAGGCAGAACCAAGAAGACTCCGGCATTACCTTTCATTCCCGGGTACCACCACAAGGCCTCTTGCCCTACTTTCTGTGTTAGCGTGAGTCCCCGGCTCCCAAAGGAAGCAACTAACATGTACAATCACCACAGGTACATTACCAAGCCACGACTCTTCCCTCGTTCTTCTTGGTCAAGCCAGATACCAATTCTAGGAATAGGCCACCAGTAATATCAAGAGACAAGTCCATTGAGTTTTCAATGTCAGTCGAGTTTTCAAAATTCAGACAGCAGTTTTCTGTACCTTCCCCAGGGTGGGCATACTTCATCCTGTCTCTATTACTACTCCCAACTACCCAACTACGGTTCTAGGACCTTTCCAGGCATTCCTCAGCCGGGGAACAACCTCTTGGTTGGAGGGCTACAAATCTGCAACTGAGGCCCCAACCAGTCCCATGGAGGCCAACTTCACCAACTGCCTCCTCTCTCTCTCTCTTACAGCTCTGCCCCAAAATAAATCAATTCTCGCATTGTACAGTATATATAACTTACGGGGGACCACCGCCTAGTGACCAAACTGAGAAGTGTACTGACACCCTCTTACATTCCTCCTTGCAAGATGCTTAGAATGCATACTGAGTTGCACATGCACATTCGCAGCACACCTCCATACCAAAATGAATGAGCATTATGTCACCTCAGCCCAGCCAATCAAGATGGCTAAAGACCACAAACTGAAAATGTCAGAGAGCCTGTTTAGCGTTTCATTACTGGAGGGGTGGTAAGTATTCAAGGCTTTAGTTCAGCTTTCAGAGGTAACCGCTGTCAGAGTACACACACCAAGAGACCGTGTGCGACAATGTACTCAGTCTACATGTATCCGCAGCTGAAAACTGAAGATTGGGTGCAGATGTGTGACCTCCATATTGTTTGGCTGCCAGAGATCTCAACCTTCCCGAGACCAGGGCATAGTGGGGATAATTTGTCCTACACCAAAACAGAGAGAAAACTCGGTGGCAAGCAGCATTGCTCGCGGCCAATCCAGGTTGAGCTTCAATTCACACAAAAACTTTGTGCCCAGGGAGCCAAGCAGCTTCTTTCAACAACTTCTCACATACCCTGTTTCCCCGAAAATAAGACCTAGCGTGATTGTCGGTAATGGCTGCAATATAAGCCCTACCCCCCAAATAAGCCCTAGTTAAAGTCCTTGTAGGTCTTATTTTCAGGGTAGGGCTTATTTTCGGGGAAACAGGGTAGGGCTTATTTGGGGGGTAGGGCTTATATTGCAGCCATCACTGACAATCACACAAGGTCTTATTTTCGGGGAAACAGGGTAGTAGTTCTGTTTGGTGAACAATTGCCTTTAAGAGGAACCTGTCAGCACGGATAAATGGAAGATAAACTTTGTTAGCTTGTTTGTGCAGAATCATAACAAGAATGCACATATTACCCTGTTTCCCCGGAAATAAGACCTAGCGTGATTGTCGGTGATGGCTGCAATATAAGCCCTACCCCCCAAATAAGCCCTAGTTAAAGTCCTTGTAGGTCTTATTTTCAGGGTAGGGCTTATTTTCGGGGAAACAGGGTAGGGCTTATTTGGGGGGGGGTAGGGCTTATATTGCAGCCATCACCGACAATCACGCTAGGTCTTATTTTCGGGGAAACAGGGTAGGTGTCATTACAATTTAACCACCTCAATACAGTGCATTTTCGCCCCCTTCCTGCCCAAGCCATTTTTCAGCTTTCAGCGCTGTCGCACTTTGAATGACAATTGCGCGGTCATACAACACTGTACCCAAATGAAATTGTTATCATTTTTTCCCCACAAATAGAGCTTTCTTTTAGTGGTATTTGATCACCTCTGCGGTTTTTATTTTTTGCGCTATAAACAAAAGAAGAGTGAGAAGTTTTGAAAAAAACACAATAATTTTTATCTTTTGCGATAATAAATATCCAATTTTTTTTTCTTTAAAACAAATTTTTTCTCAGTTTAGGCCGATATGTATTCTTGTACATATTTTTGGTAAAAAAAATCGCAATAAGCGTATATAGATTGGTTTGCGCAAAAGTTATAGCGTCTACAAAATAGGGGATAGATTTATAACATTTTTATTTTTATTTTTACTAGTAATGGCGGCGATCTGAGATTTTTATTGTGACTGCGATATTGCGGCGGACACATCGGACACTTTTGACACATATTTGGGACCATTCACATTTATACAGCGAACTGTGCTATAAAAATGCATTGATTACTGTATAAATGTGACAGGCAGGGAAGGGGTTAACACTAGGTGGTGATCGAGGGGTTAACTGTGTTGCTAGGGAGTGATTCTAACTGTAGGGGGCGGGGACTCACTAGGGGAGGAGACCGATCGGTGTTCCGCTGTGCTGGGAACACACCATCGGTCTCCTCTCCTCTGACAGGACTGTGGATCTGTGTGTTTACACACACAGATCCACGGTCCTGCTGTGTTACCGGTAATCGCGGGTGCCCGGCGGACATCGCGGCCGCCGGGCACGCGCACCGGGTGCCTAGTGACACGGCGGGCGCGCGCGATCGGCGGCGGTGGCGCGCGCGCGCCCCCTGGTGGCCTAGGAATGCGAGGCCGTCATATGACGCCCGCCCGCAACGAGAGCTGCGCCGCCTGGCCGTCAATAGACAGCCGGCGGTCAGCTAGCGGTTAAAGTGGTTCTAAAGGCTGAAAGTTTTTTTTTTACCTTCATGCATTCTATTATAGGGAATAAGATAAGAGTCACATCACAAGGACATACATTCTGAAGTCACTTGACATTACACAGTCAATCACATTTAGTGGACAGTCTGCAGTGGTCACAAGTGAAAGCATATGCAGCAATCTCCCTTACAGTCTCTCCATTGCCCAGGGTCATTAGTACTCACAGGACTGTGCTCTCTGAAATCAACTCCTTGCTAGGTACACCTCTCCCGGGAACCGTCCAGGAAAACAGTCTCCACACAGCAATCTCCAGCTTAGCCTACAGTAAAAGGCCTTCTGCAATCTGCCTAACCCCACCTCCATAAGGGACAAAAGGGCTACACCTCGCTCCTCCTCCTGAGTACAGGCTCACGTGCTGATTATATCTTTACTGGTGTGGGGTGTTTTTTTCCATTGCCCCTTCTACCCTAGGGCTCCTGCCAACCTTACTCACCCATGACATCATTGTAGGAGGGCTCTGCCTAAAACGGGGCTAGCACCTGATGGCCTTACTTACTGTAACCAGACACTATTCTGGTACAGAGCCACCTAGTGGCAAAGTAGTTAACTGCACCTGCCTACAGGGGGTTCAGGAAAGAGTAAGAGTTAATACTACTGCATGCATACCTCCCAACTGTCCCCGATTTCGAGGGACTGTCCCTGATTTGGAGCAATGTCCCTCTGTCCCTCATTCCTCCTCATTTGTCCCTCATTTCGGTCTGATCTATATAGATGTATATAAAATGCACTTTTTATCTTTCAAAAAGTGTTTCCCAGTGCTAAACCTTTCATCCGATTTCTAAATTGGTGGATTTGTACATTTTAAAAGCCAATATAATGGAATAGTAGTGGTAAAAAAAAGCCCTTGTGGATTTATTTACCTTTTTTGGGGGATTAATTCTCCTTTAAGGTGGTGTGGCAGGGGACGTGTCCTATGCCTACATACATTTGCTAGTAGGTGTCCCTCATTACCATCTCAAAATGTTGGGAGGTATGCTGCATGTACAGTATAAAACGTCAATGATGAGAAAATAAACAGTAAGGGATAGGTACGATGTGTAGCCCCTGGTCCTAAACTGGGGCTGCTATGCAAATTTATTTTTTGGCTGGGTTATGACTGAGTTATGAATATTTATATTTCTTCCAGCCAGCCCAGTAGGAGGTTCTTTGCCACTGGTGCATTCTGGGAGAGGTTATATATACACTATATTACCAAAAGTGTCGGGACGGTGTTCTATCAGGCTGAGGTCAGGGCTCTGTGCAGGCCAGTCATCAAGTTCCTCCAACCCAAACTCGCTCATCCATTTCTTTATGGACTTTGCTTTGTGCACTGGTGCGCAGTCATGTTGGAACAGGAAGGGGCCATCCCCAAACTGTTCCCACAAAGTTGGGAGCATGAAATTGTACAAAATATCTTGGTATGCTGACGCCTTAAGAGTTCCCTTCACCGGAACTAAGGGGCCAAGCCCAACCCCTGAAAAACAACCCCACACCATAATCCCCCCTCCACCAAATGTTTTGGACCAGTGCACAAAGCAAGGTCCATAAAGACATGAATGAGCGAGTTTGGGGTGAAGGAACTTGACTGGCCTGCACAGAGTCCCGAACTCAACCCGTTAGAACACCTTTGATATAAATTAGAGCGGAGACTGCGAGCCAGGCCTTCTCATCCAACATCAGTGCCTGACCTCACAAATGTGCTTCTGGAAGAATGGTCAAACATTCCCATAGACACACTCCTAAACCTTGTGCGGCACAGGGTGGGCCAACTCAATATTGAACCCTACGGACTAAGACTTGGATGCCATTAAAGTTCATGAGCGTATAAAGGCAGGAGTCCCAATACTTTTGGCAATATAGTGTATATGTGTAAGCTGCAGTGGCCACATCACGGCACCCCTCTGTACTGCAGTCCTAATTCTAAAATTTTGAGAGGTTCCTGAGTAGGCTCACTTATATAATAATGGATAGAGTAAGGGCAGATATGCCTGGAGGGATCCCACCCCTCCTTAAAGGTATAGGAACTCAATGGACACCCAGTAAATAGCACAATGGCAGCGAAGGTATCCAGTGCCTCTACTCGCCAATTACCAACAGTACAAACAAATGGCAACCACCCCAACCTATAACTGGCCTTTTAAACAACGAGCACATGGAAGGGCGACGCATGTCGCATGTTTCACGTGTAAGTTGAGCTGGGAATTTTTGTTTGTTGCTTTTTGATATGCGTTGACCTTCCATTTTGGCCTTGCGGCAAAGGCCATTTATAGGCTGGAGTGGGTGCCATTTGTTCGTAGTGTAGGGACAGGTTACCTATTTGTTGGGGAATCTTTTAGGGGCAGGGAGAGGTTCCAGACGATTAGGGAAAGAACAGGGCCCCCCCATCTTTCTTGGAAGCCTCCTCATTTGGGTACAGACCGCTAAGGGCGCATTCCATCCCTTGAGACAGATGCTGTCGGTGCACCCGAGACCCCTCTCTTATGCCGCGTACACACGGTCGGGTTTTCCAACGGGAAATGTTGGATGTGAGCTTGTTGTCGGAAAGTCCGACCGCGTGTATGCTCCATCGGACATATGCTGTCGGAATTTCCGCCAACAAATGTTTGAGAGCAGGTACTCAAATTTTCCGCCAACAAAACTTTGTTGTCGGAAAGTCCGATCGTGAGTACACAAGTCCGTCGCACAAAAGTTCCACGCATGCTCGGAATCAAGCAGAAGGAGCCGCCCTGGCTATTGAACTTCCTTTTTCTCGGCTCGTCGTACGTCTTGTACGTCACCGCGTTCCCACGTTCGGAATTGTTGGCCAACATTTGTGTGACCGTGTGTATGCAAGACAAGTTTGAGCCAAGAACCTTCGAAAAAAAAAAAAAAAATCCACCGTTTTGTTGGTGGAAAGTCCAATCGTGCGTACGCGGCATTACACTGCTCACTTCAACATTCTGTAAGTGCCTCGGGTCGGATTGCCCTTCCACCGGATAGTTGTGCTTTGTTGAACTTTAACGTCAATACAGCTCTGTTATTGCAACTGGTGTTTACTGCCGCCACACCTCCCCGCGCGAATATTGAGGATTGTGACCAACGTGCGTTATCTAGTATGGTTGGTTCCTCATTGGAATTGATTGATGAGGATCAAAAATTCGGACCAACAGCTAATGCATGAAACCGATAAGGTTGGCAGACGAGTGTATCATAAATATGGTGGCCACCAAATACACGATATAAATGTGGAAATCCTTCTCCAATGGTGACAAACCAGCCAATGGCAAGTCAATCAATGTTTCAGGCCCTTAAAGAGTGAAAGGAGGAGAGGACAAATATGAAGCCTGCACCTGAAACTTCACAGCCAGGGCAGATCCCGTTTTCTGTCCTGGCAGATCCTCATGAGAAGAAGAAAAGGCGGACCAAACTGCGTCCGCTCGGCAAGGCTGGATGTAGATGGTGGACGCCACCTACTGACTGGATATGTGTAGCTCAGGCAGAGAAATAGAGGAATGAATGCAATTCTTCTAAACTCAGAATGGAATGGATGCACAATGGAAGGAAGCCGGGAAACGTTTCCATAAAGGACATTGGGAACTTTTACTGAAGACTGGTGAGACCCCCCTCACTTCACCCTTCCTTCATAGCAGAATTCTTATTAAAGTTGGGTCAAGATGAAGGAGAGGAGATGGTGAGAAGTGGGTGAGAAGTGAGCGAGATCATACAAAAACATAAAAAATGCTGCAAAAATGGGAAACAAAAATGAATTCCGACTCTCCAGTTTTATTCTCCCGAAAATAACAGGTTTTCACACTGGAGCGGTGAGCTGGCAGGACGGTAAAAAAAGTCCTGCCAGCAGCATCTTCCGAGCGGTGAAGGAGCGTAGTGTATACCGCTCCTTTACCGCTCCTGCCCATTGAAATCAATGGGACGGCGCGGCTATACCGCCGGCAAATCGCCTCTGCAGAGGCGCTTTGCGGTGGTATTTAACCCTTTCTCGGCCGACGGTAAAACGCCGCTAATAATAGCGGCGTTTTACCGCCGACGCCGCCCCCGCCCCAGTGTGCAAGGGCTCTAACGTGCGTTAACGCGCGTCGCCCCTGGGGGGGGTCTGTACTAATTGAGGGGGGGGGTTGTCCTAGGGGGCTCTGTACTAATGGAGGGGGGTGGTTTGTCCTGGGGGGTCTGTACTAATGGAGGGGGTGGTTTGTCCTGGGGGGGTCTGTACTAATGGAGGGGGTGGTTTGTCCTGGTGGGGGGGTCTGTACTAATGCAGGGGGTGGTTTGTCCTGGTGGGGGGGTCTGTACTAATAGAGGGGGGTGATTTGTCCTGGTGGGGGGGTCTGTACTAATGGAGGGGGGTGGTTTGTCCTGGTGGGGGGGTTTGTACTAATGGAGGGGGGATTTGTCCTGGTGGGGGGGTCTGTACTAATGGAGGGGGGTTTGTCCTGGGGGGGCCTGTACTAATGGAGGGGGTGGTTTGTCCTGGGGGGTCTGTACTAATGGAGGGGGTGGTTTGTCCTGGGGGGTCTGTACTAATGGAGGGGGGTGGTTTGTCCTGGGGGGGGGTCTGTACTAATGGAGGGGGGTGGTTTGTCCTGGGGGGGGTCTGTACTAATGGAGGGGGGTGGTTTGTCCTGGGGGGGTCTGTATTAATGGAGGGGGGTGGTTTGTCCTGGGGGGTCTATACTGATGGAAGGGGGTCTGTACTGAGGAAGGTCTGTACTGAGGGAGAGGTTTATACTTAGTGGGGGGGTCTGCACTGACGGAGGGGGGTCTGTACTGAGGGGCGACTATAGTTGGTGGAAGGGGGGTGACACCATGTTTTACCGCACCTGGTGACTCCAACCCTAGTGACGCCACTGCAGCTGCGGGCTCTTCCTCGCCCCCTCCCTCTCCCTCGTCCTCTCCTCCTCGTGCGAGCTGCTGTACTAGTGAGCGGCGCACTATGTTTCTTCCCCCCGCCCTCATATCAGCCAAGGAAGAAATAGAATAGAAAAAGGAGCAGAGAAGAGAATTGTGGGACATGTAGTCCCGAGGACTGGCAGCCCCACTGTAAGACGGAAACTGCAGCCCACACAGCATGCTCAGCTGAATGGAAGAGAGAGAGAGAGAGCCAGGAGCCCGGGAAAGCTTTCAGGGAAGTGCACCCAGGACTCCAGAGGGAGAGGACAGTGCTGAGGGAACACCATCAGAGAGAGAACCCCGCTGACCTGCGTCACCAGAGGGAAAGCCACACAGCCTAGCGCCATCTCTGGCAGAGAAAGGAATGGAGTCATTGCAGGAATACAGATCTGGGCTCTACCCAGTGGAGTCGCCACGAGCAATTCAGAGTGAGCTGACTCCTGATCAGAGGAACCGTTGTTGCTGTATCAGATGAGAGGGCCGATTGGCCATTATCTACTAACGTCCATAGGAACTGCAGTCTTTGACCTTCTCCTGTATTATATCTGCAGTCTCTGACCGTCTCCTGTACTATGTCTGCAGTCTCTGATCATCTCTTGTACTATGTCTGCAGTCTCTGACCATCTCCTGTGTCATGTTAAAAGAAAGAATTTTTGAAATAAGAGGAAAATTCAGAAGCACCACATCCCATATAGTAAATTTTGAAATTGGAAAGAGGGCATTGAGGCCTATTCTGTGGGCCTCAGGGACTTTTAACGGTGCTGAGATCAAAAATATATATACAAAGTATATCATAAAATAATGTTTTATTTAAACAATCTCATTAAAAACAGACATAGGCAAAAGAAAATAAATAAATGAAAAAACAGAATGGGGTAATTCTTTGATACAAAAATTAATACCACTTTCTCAACATGTTTCGCTTTCGTAAGCTTCTTCAGGAGATATATTTGTGATATTAAAGTCAGCTATAGGAAATAGAAAATATATATATAAACAATACATGTATATGTCTGCTTGTACGTCAAACAATTATATTTATCCTTATTTTTATTATAGACACAGTATTGAACAATAAATAAAAAAGAGTAAGCAAGTCTTAATATAACTGTAAACATCACATGTTCAAATATGAAGTATAAAGTATAAACAAAAAAAATAAAAAAAAAAAAAAAAATAAAATTTGAATAAGGGAGCTTACCTTTACAAAAGTAAAGAAAAAAAGAAGGGAGAGGGGGAAAAAAAAGTAAGGGGTTGGGTTTTTTTCGGTAATTGCAAATGCTTTCTCCTTAGTCCTCACTTCCCAAAAAGAGGCATGCAGAGAGGAATAAAACTAAGAATTCTCTAAGAGGAGAAAAAATTAAAATCAGTATATATGTATAAATAAGGTCAATATGAGTTAAAGTGCACTGGTCAGTGAACATATATATAAGAATGAAAAGAAATCGGGTAATTACCTCCGGTAGAATCAATTGGGAATGACACAGATTACATCCAAAAGATGAGAATAGCAGAATTGCTAACAAAGTGAAAGGACGGTTCTGATGTTTTAGTGAAGTGACAGTCGAGGAAGGGGCAATATGCATCCATACGCAGCTGCCGAGTGAGCTGGACCTGGAGGTATTGCTGCACACTTTCACAAAGAACCTGAGGGATAGAGGTATAATCGGAGGGTATATTGAAATGTCATATAGACTAAAGTGCATCGTTACTGCAAGTAGGGGGATAAATGAGAAAACTTACTGTTGGTAGTTAATATCCTGTTGAAGGAGTCCCGTTGTCCATTAGGAAAGTGTCTGCCCCATATATTAAACAGGAGAGTGACAGAGGTTAGCGGGGAAACGAAGCCCCGCTTTTAAACCTCTCCAGCGTGACGACGTCTGACTCGTCATCACGCTGCGGACTAAAGGAGACACCTGCGCATGCGCACGTATCCGATTTCTATTCAGGGAATAGCATAGGTGACGTCAGGCATTACAGGTCGACCCGCGGCCATCTTAGGAAATCCTGTGCCCTGAGTATAATACTACGGAAGCTCATAGGGCTCAAAAAGGCAAAAATATAGATTCTACATAATGTATAATGACGCGATTTGGGGTAAAAAATCTCTGAAAGAGCACAACTATACCGCAACCGTAAATGGGAAAACTATATACCCTGTATTATAATTTTTAAATTTTTAAAGAGGCCCAAAGATATTAGCGATAATGTGGTAGCATAGTGATGCCATTGTATGTAAATCGGAAAACAAGAAAAGCAGCATTAGGTGTCTAGACACGGGCGACTAAGCCATCAAGACATTGATTACGAATTGATTAGCTGAGTGCCCGGGGTGTCCGTGCATACCAAAAGGGATGGAGGGAAGGGGACCGAGAGTAAAGCATAGGCTCATACCATAATCCAAATCATAAAGTGAATAAATATCAAAAAAATGTAATAAATTTAGAAAAGTATATATACATAAGAGAATTGATCCTTCAATCAGTTACATTAATCAGTTGTACATGGAAAAAAAAAAAAAAAAAAAAAAAAAAAAAAACCTATAATTAATGTGAAATTATAAAAAAGGTTTGTAACTCAAGGCATCATTTAGGCCAGGATGTTTTAAAGCATTAAGAGTAACAATCCACTTAGTTTCACGTTGTAATAAGATTTTATCATAGTCCCCCCCTCTTTCATTTGGGGGGACATGTTCCAAGGCATAAAAGTGCATCATCCTATCATCAAATTGGTGATGGAGACCCATATGTCGGCTTATAGGGGTCTCCATCTTCTTTTTACACACTAGGGAGACATGGTCTCTAATCCGGTGGAAAAAGGGGCGTTTAGTTTTCCCCACGTAATATGCATTGCATTCACATGTCATTATATAGACTACGCCTATGGATTGGCATGTAACTAGAAAGTTGGGATTGTATAACTGACCATTAGGAAGAATGATATTGCGAGATGCATAAATATATCTGCAAAAATCACATTTGTGACAAGGTTTGGTACCCTTGTTTTTAGTATGGGTTGTGGATCGTGGGGCATAATGGCTGTGTACTATACGATCTTTAATTGATCGAGATCGTCGAAATGTAATCTCGGGGTAGTCTTTCAAGTGTTTGGACACCTTAGGGTCGCCCATCAGTAAATACCAGTGCTTTTGCAGCAAATCCCGCATTTGCCGATGTTGTCCGGAGAAGGTAGTGATCATTCTCAGGCTTGGGGGCGATTTTGGTTTTGTGGGCTTATAAATTAATTGACTACGTTGGCTTCTTTTGGCTCTAAGGTAAGCTCTTTTTAAACATTTGTTACTGTATCCCCGGGTCTTTAGACGTTCCCTCAGTGCCCTGGCCTCGGATTCAAAATGGATATTTTCACTGCAATTTCTCCTCAGTCTTAGGTACTGTCCATAGGGGACATTATCTATGAGTGGTTGGGGATGAGAACTGGCAGCATGCAGGAGTGAATTTCCCGCTGATGCTTTCCGAAATAGGGTGGTCCCTATAGTTCTGTCTGGATTAATGAAAAGAGTGACATCCAAAAAGGTTAAGGTGGTTTGACTTGCTTCCATGGTAAAGGTTAAATTATAGGGATTGGTTTTTAAACCCTCAAAAAAGGACGCAAGGTCCTCCCTGCTGCCAGTCCATATTAGGAATACATCATCAATATATCGTTTCCATATTGATATGTTTTCCATTGGGTTTTGCAAATCTTCCCTAAATAAGAGATTTTGCTCCCACTCCCCCAGGTACAGGTTCGCATAGGTGGGGGCACATCTGGTGCCCATAGCGACCCCCTGCACCTGGAGGTAGTGGGAGCGAGCAAATAAAAAAATATTGTTCATAAGAATGAACCTCAGGAGATCCAAAATGAAGCTCCTATAGGTCTCGGGGACATCCCCATCTCTGGAGATGAAGCCCTCCACAACTGCCACCCCCAAATGGTGGGGGATGGAGTTGTAGAGGGCCTCCACATCCAGAGCTACCAGCCACGCTCCCTCTGGGATGGTCAGACCATCCAAAACTCGAAGGAGTTCACTGGTATCTTGTAGATAGGATGTCAAGCTTTCTACATGCGGTCTGAGAAATTCATCTATCAGTTGACTGGCATTTTCCGTAAGGGATCCGTTTCCGGATACGATCGGTCTGCCAGGGGGGTTGTTTAAACTCTTATGTACCTTGGGAAGGGCGTACAGTGTAGGAATCCGAGGGCAGGGCACATTGAGAAACTCCCACGTCGATTTTGTGATTTGGCCCTGGCTATATGCGGTTCCAATCAGCTTTCTATAGCAAATGGTCATGTTGGAGACATGCGTCTCTGAAACTTTCCTGTACCAGTCGCGATTTTGTAAAAGGCGTAAGACCATGGATTCATATTGTTCAGTCGTCATTACTACTAGATTGCCTCCCTTATCTGATGGCTTGACCACCAGACGGGAGTCCAACTGTAGTGACTTTAAGGCCAGTTTTTGTTGGCTTGTAAGATTTGATTGTTTGATGCCCTTCCATTTGGTCCTGCAGATGTCCTCAGTGACCTGATGGATAAAGGCCCACACATTGGGATTGCCCTGTAGTGTGGGAAAAGTCTTGGATTTTGGTTTGTACTCCTTAGGGGTGAAAGGCACACCTGGATAGGAGGCATCAGATGCCTGACCAGGACAACCGTCCTGATCAAGAGTCTGGGCCTCCAGGAGATCTATCTCGTCTATATGACCTTCGTCCCAGAGCTCCATGAGCTCTTCCATTGCTTTAATCTCATTCAGTGTGATATTTTCTACTGTGGATTGAGGTGGTGTTGTATTAGGTCGTGCGGATTTGTCAAAAATAATGCGAAGCATTAATTTGCGGGCGAATAGGTTGAGATCTTTGATGAGTTCGAACTGATCAATTTTCTGTGTCGGACAGAAGGTCAATCCTAATTCCAGGACAGACAACTGATCAGCACTAAGAGGGATGGAAGACAAATTTATTATTTCAAATTTCTGGCCTGTTTTTGGAGACCCTCCGTGATGGTCATCTTTTTCGATTTGTGTACCGGTTGGGTGAAGATCGGAGCCGGACGAAAATCCGACTGGTTTGATTCATGAGTGTGATTAGTTAGGGGTGCCGAAGTTGGGGATAGTGAAGTGCTCGCATGGGTATTGGGAAGGGTGTCCCGATGTGTCAGTGCGTGTGAGGTATTAAATTTGGCCGTAGTGGCTCTCGTGTGGACTGGAGTGCGGTTTGTGTTTGGGTGTCGCTTACTTGACCCCGTAGGTGCGTGGGTGTTGCCAGTAGTGCGCATTTTGGAGGATCCAGAATCCTTGGAGCTTGCCGGTGCCTGTGAGGAGAGGGAGGAAGCAGAAGAGGTGTCAGAATCATTAGTATCGGAGGGAGGATCTCCAAAAGTTTGCCTATGAGCATTTTGTCTCTTGCTTTTTTTAGGTTGTGTCCAGACATATGCCTGATTGTTGTCATATGATACTTTATCTCTTAAAAATTTCTTTTCCTTAGTTTTTAAAATTTCAGCTACATAGGTCTCAATGTGTGTTTTGAGGATTCCCTCACGGTTAGAGAAAAGTTCACTTGAAACAATCAGGCTATTTTCAGCATATAGCTTTTCTATCTCCTTGTCAAGAGAGGCCAACTCTTCATCATAGTAACCACATAGTAGTTCCATCATTCTCATAGAGCATGATTGAAGATTTGTCTCCCAATTGGTTCTAAAGTTCGATTCCAATTTATTCACTGTGGGAAAAATCTGGATTCTCAACCCCCAAGGGGCTATTTGATCGTCCAGATATTTCGAGAAGTACCATTTATTCCAATACACCCTTGCCTTTTTCTCCAGCATTCGCTGGAGACGAAGGAAGAAGCGGTCCATTGATAGGCCACCTCCAGTGGCATTCTGGGACTTATGGATCTGGTCCATGAATCCCTCAAAGGCATTACCGCAATGGTGGGCCATAATGAAAACCAAAAGAAAAACAAAACCAAAAAGAAACAAAAATAAAGATAAAAGAACAAAAACAATTGCAAAAGCAAAAGCAAAAACTAAGCAATAAGAGTATTCTTGTAGACAAATCTAGATCATTGAGTATACATCAATCAAGATGAATAGATAATAATACATTAATGTATTCAATTTTGAAAATTCCTCAAACTTCTGAAGGTGAAAAGGTGGGTAACACCTCAGGGTTCAGTTAAAAGAAAGAATTTTTGAAATAAGAGGAAAATTCAGAAGCACCACATCCCATATAGTAAATTTTGAAATTGGAAAGAGGGCATTGAGGCCTATTCTGTGGGCCTCAGGGACTTTTAACGGTGCTGAGATCAAAAATATATATACAAAGTATATCATAAAATAATGTTTTATTTAAACAATCTCATTAAAAACAGACATAGGCAAAAGAAAATAAATAAATGAAAAAACAGAATGGGGTAATTCTTTGATACAAAAATTAATACCACTTTCTCAACATGTTTCGCTTTCGTAAGCTTCTTCAGGAGATATATTTGTGATATTAAAGTCAGCTATAGGAAATAGAAAATATATATATAAACAATACATGTATATGTCTGCTTGTACGTCAAACAATTATATTTATCCTTATTTTTATTATAGACACAGTATTGAACAATAAATAAAAAAGAGTAAGCAAGTCTTAATATAACTGTAAACATCACATGTTCAAATATGAAGTATAAAGTATAAACAAAAAAAAAAAAAAAAAATAAAATTTGAATAAGGGAGCTTACCTTTACAAAAGTAAAGAAAAAAAGAAGGGAGAGGGGGAAAAAAAAGTAAGGGGTTGGGTTTTTTTCGGTAATTGCAAATGCTTTCTCCTTAGTCCTCACTTCCCAAAAAGAGGCATGCAGAGAGGAATAAAACTAAGAATTCTCTAAGAGGAGAAAAAATTAAAATCAGTATATATGTATAAATAAGGTCAATATGAGTTAAAGTGCACTGGTCAGTGAACATATATATAAGAATGAAAAGAAATCGGGTAATTACCTCCGGTAGAATCAATTGGGAATGACACAGATTACATCCAAAAGATGAGAATAGCAGAATTGCTAACAAAGTGAAAGGACGGTTCTGATGTTTTAGTGAAGTGACAGTCGAGGAAGGGGCAATATGCATCCATACGCAGCTGCCGAGTGAGCTGGACCTGGAGGTATTGCTGCACACTTTCACAAAGAACCTGAGGGATAGAGGTATAATCGGAGGGTATATTGAAATGTCATATAGACTAAAGTGCATCGTTACTGCAAGTAGGGGGATAAATGAGAAAACTTACTGTTGGTAGTTAATATCCTGTTGAAGGAGTCCCGTTGTCCATTAGGAAAGTGTCTGCCCCATATATTAAACAGGAGAGTGACAGAGGTTAGCGGGGAAACGAAGCCCCGCTTTTAAACCTCTCCAGCGTGACGACGTCTGACTCGTCATCACGCTGCGGACTAAAGGAGACACCTGCGCATGCGCACGTATCCGATTTCTATTCAGGGAATAGCATAGGTGACGTCAGGCATTACAGGTCGACCCGCGGCCATCTTAGGAAATCCTGTGCCCTGAGTATAATACTACGGAAGCTCATAGGGCTCAAAAAGGCAAAAATATAGATTCTACATAATGTATAATGACGCGATTTGGGGTAAAAAATCTCTGAAAGAGCACAACTATACCGCAACCGTAAATGGGAAAACTATATACCCTGTATTATAATTTTTAAATTTTTAAAGAGGCCCAAAGATATTAGCGATAATGTGGTAGCATAGTGATGCCATTGTATGTAAATCGGAAAACAAGAAAAGCAGCATTAGGTGTCTAGACACGGGCGACTAAGCCATCAAGACATTGATTACGAATTGATTAGCTGAGTGCCCGGGGTGTCCGTGCATACCAAAAGGGATGGAGGGAAGGGGACCGAGAGTAAAGCATAGGCTCATACCATAATCCAAATCATAAAGTGAATAAATATCAAAAAAATGTAATAAATTTAGAAAAGTATATATACATAAGAGAATTGATCCTTCAATCAGTTACATTAATCAGTTGTACATGGAAAAAAAAAAAAAAAAAAAAAAAAAAAAAAAACCTATAATTAATGTGAAATTATAAAAAAGGTTTGTAACTCAAGGCATCATTTAGGCCAGGATGTTTTAAAGCATTAAGAGTAACAATCCACTTAGTTTCACGTTGTAATAAGATTTTATCATAGTCCCCCCCTCTTTCATTTGGGGGGACATGTTCCAAGGCATAAAAGTGCATCATCCTATCATCAAATAGGATATTTGTCTTTGGGCCTCTTTAAAAATTTAAAAATTATAATACAGGGTATATAGTTTTCCCATTTACGGTTGCGGTATAGTTGTGCTCTTTCAGAGATTTTTTACCCCAAATCGCGTCATTATACATTATGTAGAATCTATATTTTTGCCTTTTTGAGCCCTATGAGCTTCCGTAGTATTATACTCAGGGCACAGGATTTCCTAAGATGGCCGCGGGTCGACCTGTAATGCCTGACGTCACCTATGCTATTCCCTGAATAGAAATCGGATACGTGCGCATGCGCAGGTGTCTCCTTTAGTCCGCAGCGTGATGACGAGTCAGACGTCGTCACGCTGGAGAGGTTTAAAAGCGGGGCTTCGTTTCCCCGCTAACCTCTGTCACTCTCCTGTTTAATATATGGGGCAGACACTTTCCTAATGGACAACGGGACTCCTTCAACAGGATATTAACTACCAACAGTAAGTTTTCTCATTTATCCCCCTACTTGCAGTAACGATGCACTTTAGTCTATATGACATTTCAATATACCCTCCGATTATACCTCTATCCCTCAGGTTCTTTGTGAAAGTGTGCAGCAATACCTCCAGGTCCAGCTCACTCGGCAGCTGCGTATGGATGCATATTGCCCCTTCCTCGACTGTCACTTCACTAAAACATCAGAACCGTCCTTTCACTTTGTTAGCAATTCTGCTATTCTCATCTTTTGGATGTAATCTGTGTCATTCCCAATTGATTCTACCGGAGGTAATTACCCGATTTCTTTTCATTCTTATATATATGTTCACTGACCAGTGCACTTTAACTCATATTGACCTTATTTATACATATATACTGATTTTAATTTTTTCTCCTCTTAGAGAATTCTTAGTTTTATTCCTCTCTGCATGCCTCTTTTTGGGAAGTGAGGACTAAGGAGAAAGCATTTGCAATTACCGAAAAAAACCCAACCCCTTACTTTTTTTTTCCCCCTCTCCCTTCTTTTTTTCTTTACTTTTGTAAAGGTAAGCTCCCTTATTCAAATTTTATTTTTTTTTTTTTTTTTTTTTTTTTTTTTTTTTGTTTATACTTTATACTTCATATTTGAACATGTGATGTTTACAGTTATATTAAGACTTGCTTACTCTTTTTTATTTATTGTTCAATACTGTGTCTATAATAAAAATAAGGATAAATATAATTGTTTGACGTACAAGCAGACATATACATGTATTGTTTATATATATATTTTCTATTTCCTATAGCTGACTTTAATATCACAAATATATCTCCTGAAGAAGCTTACGAAAGCGAAACATGTTGAGAAAGTGGTATTAATTTTTGTATCAAAGAATTACCCCATTCTGTTTTTTCATTTATTTATTTTCTTTTGCCTATGTCTGTTTTTAATGAGATTGTTTAAATAAAACATTATTTTATGATATACTTTGTATATATATTTTTGATCTCAGCACCGTTAAAAGTCCCTGAGGCCCACAGAATAGGCCTCAATGCCCTCTTTCCAATTTCAAAATCTCCTGTGTCATGTCTGCAGTCTCTGATCATCTCCTGTACTATGTCTGCAGTCTCTGACCGTCTCCTGTACTATGTCTGCAGTCTCTGATCATCCCCTGTACTATGTCTGCAGTCTCTGACCATCTCCTGTACTATGTCTGCAGTCTCTGACAGTCTCCTTTGGTATGTCTGCATTCGCTGACCATCTCTTGTATCATGTCTGCAGTCTTTGACTGTCTCCTGTACCATGTCTGCAGTCTCTGACCGTCTCCTGTACCATGTCTGCAGTCTCTGACCGTCTCCTGTAGTATGTCTGCAGTCTCTGACCGTCTCCTGTAGTATGTCTGCAGTCTCTGACCATCTTCTGTACTATGTCTGCAGTCTCTGACCATCTTCTGTACTAGGTCTTAAGTCTCCGACCGTCTCCTGTAGTATGTCTGCAGTCTCTGACCGTCTCCTGTAGTATGTCTGCAGTCTCTGACAGTCTCCTTTGGTATGTCTGCAGTCTCTGACAATCTCTTGTACCATGTCTGCAGTCTCTGACCGTCTCCTGTAGTATGTCTGCAGTCTCTGACAGTCTGCTTTGGTATGTCTGCAGTCTCTGACAATCTCTTGTATCATGTCTGCAGTCTCTGACCGTCTCCTGTAGTATGTCTGCAGTCTCTGACCTTCTCCTTTACTATGTCTGCAGTCTCTGACCGTCTCCTGTAGTATGTCTGCAGTCTCTGACAGTCTCCTTTGGTATGTCTGCAGTCTCTGACCATCTCCTGTACTGTGTCTGCAGTCTCTGACCATCTCCTGTACTGTGTCTGCAGTCTCTGACCATCTCCTGTACTGTGTCTGCAGTCTCTGACCATCTCCTGTACTGTGTCTGCAGTCTGCGGTCTCTGACCGTCTCTTGTATCATGCCTGCAGTCTCTGACCGTCTCCTGTACTATGTCTGGGGGCTCTTTCTAACAGACTCTCTAACAGAAGCCCTCTGTGTGCATCAGAGAGACTCCCCTCCAGGTCTCATTGGTGTACGCTCTTCCTGTATTTTCTTTATTGTTAAAAGATCATGGGAGGATCCTAGGGTAACGAAGACTTCTTAGGGGAGCATCTCTGTGTTTGAGTCGTTGCCGTAGAAACATTTGTAAAGGGGAGGAGCTGGTAAGATGACCACACCCATGTGGGGGTGCCAGAAATATTTCTGCACCCAGGCGTCTGTGACCCTAGGATTGGCCCTGGATCCTAGTGTCTCTGTCCCGTCAGAATCTGTGTCTGTGAAGCCGTCTGTGGTGTCAGTGTCCCCCCAGTCTGTGATTCCCCAGTCAGTGTCAAAAAGTGTGGTTGTCAAGTCTGTGTCTGCACCTAATGTTTCTCCTAGTGTAGTGAAGGCAGTGGAGGGTGCTGGACCAGCGTGTATGGTGGTGCCAACCCCTCCTCCTCAGCATGGCCGAAGTCTGGCTCGAGGTCGGCAGACACCGAGGGGTGGAGTGAGTGATGGATTGGATGATGGTGGGGGGGGGGAGGGAATGAGGGTGGCTGGTGCAGAATGCAAGGTGAATTATGTTCGAGGGTCGTAGCTCGGCGACCTGGGGTCACAGAGACCCCATTTGAAGTCCTAGCAGTGGTGAGGTAGCTGAAGTCCTACCCCATCACTGGTGAATATTTGGAGCTCCTATCATCGATGGTTCCGGAGATACGGGGCTCCTTGCGCAGCCTGTCAGAAGCTACATACAGAGCGGGCAGTTTAAATACAAGCCAGCACACTCTGTTTGCAGCAGACTGAGAGGAGGAGCTTCTTGTCAGAGGCACTGAGCTCAATGGATAGCTTGGAGTCTTGGACCAATGGTAAAGTACCATTGGCCCCAGCTGTCCAATAAAAATGCTGCAGTGGAGGACCACCTCTCACTGCAGTGTCATAGAAGGGGGCTTGTCTAAAAGATAAATACAGCCCAACCCTCTTAACTAGAAGGAAAAAACATTCTACATGTAAAATATGATAATTTTTTTTGCTCAGAACCCCCAAACATATATAGATATATTTTTTTTTAGCAGACACCCTAGAGAATAAAAAGGTGGTCGTTGTAACTTTTTATGTTACATGGTATACGTGCAGCAATTTTTCAAACGCGTTTTTATTTTGGAAAAAAACTTTCATGAATATAGAAAAAAAAAAACACGAAAGTTAGCCCGAGTTTTTTGTATAATGTGAAAGATGATGTTACGCTGAGTAATTAGATACCTAACATGTCACGCTTTTAAAATTGCGCACACTTGTGGAATGGCGCCAAACTTCAGTACTTAAAAATCTCCATAGGTGACGCCTTTAAATTTTTTTACAGGTTACATGTTTAGAGTTACAGAGGAGGTCTAGTGCTAGAATTATCGATCGCGGCGTATGTAACCTATGTGTATCTGGCTCTGATACTAGCCAGTGCCTCACCAGACACTCACCTCACCGCATGTCCCTGATTTATATAGCTCTGAAATATACCGCAGTGCTGTACAGAGAACACAGTCATGTCATGTCAGCCTTTTTCCTGGTCATGCAGTGAGTGTACTGAGCACTAGGTGGCGCTGTATAATCACACACAGTGGTTGCAGGGAGGACATGGATCTGAAGTAGAAGGATGAAATGATTATCAGAATAGAAGGACTTTCAGACTCCAGCACAACATGCTGGAAGCAGTGGCCTCTCAGCACACCACAGGCACCCAGCACAGTACAGCCAATCAGATCTTCACTACCTGGACACAATCTCCAAACTGGAGATTAAGGAGATTCATGAACCGATTTGCTCATCCCCATCCATGAACCGATCTGCTCATCCCCATCCACGCAAATTCAACCTGCCTGGGAACGCCCACTCCTCCAGACTGACACCCGCCCATTTAGGCACTCAAATATATGCATAACTCCTCCTACTGCCTGCATCAGGGCGGAGGTCTCTTGATAGGAATACTGAGACAGGGGGCTGAGATGATTTCAGGAAGCTATGTACAGCACCCTGCTGGCCCCTCCCACCAGCCTTTTTTTCCCTGGTTTCTAAGAGTTTGCCACCCCCCCAAGAAAATTACCACCGGCCGCCACTGGAGTGCAGGGTGTCATGGGCCCACCCTTGAGGCCCGTCATGTTAGCACACTGCACTCATGGTGTCATGGGCCCACCCTCGAGGGCCGTCGTCCCAGCACCCTGCACTCAGGGTGTCATGGGCCCACCTCCGAGGGTCGTCATCTCAGCACACTGCACTCGGGGGTCTTGGGCCCACCCCCGAGGGCTGTCATCTCAGCACACTGCACTCAGTGTGTCATGGGCCCACCCTCGAGGGTCATCATCTCAGCACACTGCACTCAGTGTGTCATGGGCCCACCCCCGAGGGCTGTCATCTCAGCACACTGCACTCAGTGTGTCATGGGCCCACCCCCCGAGGGCCGTCATCCCAGCACCCTGCAGTCAGGGTGTCATGGGCCCACACTCGAGGGTCATCATCTCAGCACACTGCACTCAGGGTGTTATGGGCCCACCCCCAAGGGCCGTCATCCCAGCACCCTGCACTCAGGGTGTCATAGGCCCACCCCCAAGAGTCATCATCTCAGCACACTGCACTCAGGGTGTCATGGGCCCACCCCGAGGGTCATCATCTCAGCACACTGCACTCAGGGTGTCATGGGCCCACCCTTGAGGGTCATCATCTCAGCACACTGCACTCAGGGTGTCATGGGCCCACCCTTGAGGGTCATCATCTCAGCACACTGCACTCAGGGTGTCATGGGCCCACCCCCTGGGGCCGGTCGTCTCAGCACACTGCACTCAGGGTGTTATGGGCCCACCCCCAAGGGCCGTCATCCCAGCACCCTGCACTCAGGGTGTCATAGGCCCACCCCCAAGAGTCATCATCTCAGCACACTGCACTCATGGTGTCATGGGCCCACCCTCGAGGGCCGTCATCCCAGCACCCTGCACTCAGGGTGTCATAGGCCCACCCCCAAGAGTCATCATCTCAGCACACTGCACTCATGGTGTCATGGGCCCACCCTCGAGGGCCATTGTCCCAGCACCCTGCACTCAGGGTGTCATGGGCCCACCCCGAGGGTCATCATCTCAGCGCACTGCACTCAGGGTGTCATAGGCCCACCTCCAGGGGTCATCATCTCAGTACCCTGCACTCAGGGTGTCATAAGCCCAGCCCCAAGGGTCATCATCTCAGCACACTGCACTTAGGGTGTCATGGGCTCACCCCTGAGGGCCGTCATCCCAGCACCCTGCACTCAGGGTGTCATGGGCCCACCCCGAGGGTCATATAGTTACATAGTTACATAGTAGGTGAGGTTGAAAAAAGACACAAGTCCATCAAGTCCAACCTATGTGTGTGATTATGTGTCAGTATTACATTACATATCCCTGTATGTTGCGGTCATTCAGGTGATTATCTAATAGTTTCTTGAAGCTATCAATGCTCCCCGCTGAGACCACCGCCTGTGGAAGGGAATTCCACATCCTTGCCGCTCTTACAGTAAAGAACCCTCTACGTAGTTTAAGGTTAAACCTCTTTTCTTCTAATTGTAATGAGTGGCCACGAGTCTTATTAAACTCTCTTCTGCGAAAAAGTTTTATCCCTATTGTGGGGTCACCAGTACAATATTTGTAAATTGAAATCATATCCCCTCTCAAGCGTCTCTTCTCCAGAGAGAATAAGTTCAGCGCTCGCAACCTTTCCTCATAACTAAGATCCTCCAGACCCTTTATTAGCTTTGTTGCCCTTCTTTGTACTCGCTCCATTTCCAGTCATCATCTCAGCACACTGCACTCAGGGTGTCATGGGCCCACCCCCGAGGGCCGTCATCCCAGCACACTGCACTCAGGGTGTCATGGGCCCACCCCCGAGGGCTGTCATCCCAGCACCCTGCACTCAGGGTGTCATGGGCCCACCCCCAAGGGCTGTCATCCCAGCACCCTGCACTCAAGGTGTCATGGGCCCACCCCTGAAGGTCATCATCTCAGCACACTGCACTCAGGGTGTCATGGGCCCACCCCCAAGGGCCATCATCCCAGCACCCTGCACTCAAGGTGTCATGGGCCCACCCCCGAAGGTCATCATCTCAGAACACTGCAATCAGGGTGTACTGGGCCAACCCCTGAGGGTCATCATCTCAGCACACTGCACTCAGGGTGTCATGGGCCCACCCCAGGGCTATCATCTCAGCACCCGCCAGTCAGGGTGTCATTGACCAGCCCTTTGAGGAGTGTCATCTCCATACCCTGCGCTCAGGGTGTCATGGGCCCACCCCCTGAGGGCAGTTATCTAGGCAACCTGCAGTCACATGCAAGGATACAAACAATGGTGCTGATGTGACTGCACTTTACTACTCCTCTCCATCAGTGCAACTCTATTGATCGGCTCTGACTGCCTGCAAACACCAGGGGTGTTGATCAATTCTGCCGCACAGGTAAGGCAATGGTGACCAGGAGCGGTGAGAAAAATCATCTGACAGATTTAACGACAAGATTAATTCAAATCTTCCCTCAACTGAAAGTAGCCCTGCCACAGCATGAATCCCCACCCCCACCGCTGCTTAAAGCAGAACTCCAGCCAAAAGAAACAAGATAAAAATGAATAACCTGGTAGAATTCAAAACAACAAAAAACTAAATTTTCTGCAATATTCACCTCCGATCCAGAGTTATCGCTTGCAATATTTTTTTTCTGCCACTAGATGTCCTCAGCCTGCTAACCAACTTTGTTCAATCCACTTCCTCTAAGCCCAGGTCTTTCTGGGACTGGAAACAGCATAGTGCTGAGCTCAGCTCTCCGCCCCTCTGCTCTCGCCTTCTATTGGCATGCTCCTTCTCCAGCATATAAACTGATTGGCTCTGTGTGCTGCTTCTTCCTCTCACACTCCTGCTGTACCGTGGAATACAAGAGGCTGGTACGAGACAAAGGTCTGTCACAGAGGCTTTGCTGAAGGGAAGGCGGCCTGATTTGCGACTAATTGTGTTGCCCCCCCGCTGTGCCCAAAGCTGCAGGTAAAGTGTGACTCAGAGACGCCGCACTCCTAAGCAGACTATATACTGGATCAGTGGATGGAAATCAGTCTCAGCTTAGGCTCCTCCCAGGCCACCCCCACTGACGCATTTCGTCCCACTCAATTATAGAGAGGTTGCAAAGCTGCAGCCAGTACACAGCACAAGGCGACGAGAGGGGTGCAAGATGGAAACATTGGTTTTGTTTTGGATTCATTCGTTAATTCGGTTTAATTATATTCGTTACGTTAGAATGATTCCTTTACAGAATTTGTTTCTTATATTCATTTCTTTCAAATCAATTCAAAGTTCGAATTTAATTCAAATCTCGAATTTTGGAAGACGGCTATATTCGTTCCATTTTTTTCTATTCCACCCCATTCTATTCTATTCTACTCCATTTTATTCTTTTCTATTTTTTGTTTTCTGTTTTGTTTCATTCAATCCTATTCCTTTATTGTCTATACTATTCTATTCTGTTTTATTTGAATCTTTAATTTTCTATTCTATTCTGCTTTATTTTACTTTATTTTACTTTATTCTATTCTAATTATTTTATTTTCTGTTTTAATCTATTCTATGCTATTGTTTTATTTTCTATTCTGTTTTATTATATTCTATTTTGTTCTTTTCTATTTTATTCTTTTCATTTCCTATTCTATTCCTTTATTTTCTTTTTCAATAATTTTATTATGACTTTCAAACAAGAGAAACATAACGAGGGTATACAGACAAATAGTAACCATAATGTACCAGAAATGTCACATATGGCATATCATGAGGTAAATTGCAAATAATATACACACAAGAAAAATGTAAGCATCCACTATACCTTTATTCTCAATTCTATTCTGTTTTATTCTATTATATTTGTTATTTTCTATTCCTTTATTTTCTATTTTATTCTATTCGTTTTTATTCTATTCCTTTATTTTCTATTCTATTGTTTTATTCTAGTCTATTACTTTCTATTCTGTTAGTTTCTATTCTATTCCTTTATTTTCTATTCTATTCTGTTTTATTCTAGTCTATTCCTTTCTATTCTATGCTATTTTATTCTAGTCTATCCCTTTATACTCTGTTTTATTCTAGTCAATTCATTTATATTCTATTATTTTCTATGCTATTCCTTCATTTTCTATTTTATTCTGTTCAGTTTGATTCTATTCTTTTCCTTTATTTTCTATTCTGTTCTGTTTTATTCTAGTCTATTCCTTTATTTTTTATTTTATTCTATTCTGTTTTATTCTACTGTATTCCTTTATTTTCTATTCTATTTTATGCCAGTCTATTCATTTCTGTTCTATTCTGTTATTTTCTATTCTATTGCTTTATTTATTTTTATTTTATTCTATTCCATTTTATTATATTATATTACCATATATACTCGAGTATAAGTCGAATTTTTCAGCACATTTTTTTGTGCTGAAAGTGCCCCCCTCGACTTATACTCGAGTCAAGCACTTTTCTGCAGCAAAAAATTTCATTTTCCGAACCGACTTTGGGGCCCCGTATCTCAGGCCCACTTGGTGCTAGGAACCCCAAATTTAGTGTGCAAACCCAGTAGAACTGGTACCATAACATATCCAAAGCTGAAGTTCCTAGCACTAAGTGGCCCCGAGATACGGGGCCCCAAAATCGGTTCGGAAAATGTCATTCTCTGCTGCAGAAAAGTGCTTGACATTTTCTGAACCGATTTTGGGGCCCCATATCTCAGGGCCACTTGATGCTAGGAACCCCAGATTTGGTATGCAAACCCAGTGGAACTGGTACCATAACATATCCAAAGTTGGGGTTCCTAGCACCAAGTGGCCCTGAGATACAGGGCCCCAAAACCGGTTCGGAAAATGTCATTTTCTGCTGCAGAAAAGTGCTTGACATTTTCTGAACTGATTTTTGGGGCCCTGTATCTCAGGGCCACTTGGTGCTAGTAACCCCAGCTTTGGAAATTTTATGGTACTAGTTCCACTGGGTTTGCACACCAAATTTGGGGTTCTTAGCACTAAGTGGCCCCAAGATACAGGGCCCCAAATTCGGTCAACTGTGTCCATCTGCAGCAATGTCATTTCGGGACCCTTTGGGTTCAGAGACCCCAAATTTTGGCTGCAGCTAGGGGGCATCTAGGAACCCTTAACTACCGAGTTTGAAGTTCAGGGGACCTATGGCTGCAAATGGGCACAGTGAGGCATGCAAATGGGCACAGTGATGCTGCAAATGGGGATTGTTGACCCTCTTTTCCACTTACAGTAGCTGTGCATTTCTCACCCTCGTCTTATACTCGGGTCAATAAGTTTTTCCCATTTTTTGTGTGGTAAATTAGGGCCTCGACTTATACTCGGAACAACTTATACTCGAGTATATACGGGTATATTCCTTTATTTTCTATTCTATTGTGTTTTATTCTAGCCCTTTATTTTCTATTCTATTCTAATATTTTCTATTATATTCCTTTATTTTCTATTCTTTTCTGTTTTATTCTAGTATATTCCTTTCTATTCTATTCTGTTATTTCTAGCCAATTCCTTTATTTTCTATTTTATTCTGTTTAGGTTTATTCTATTCTATTCCTTTATTTTCTATTCTGTTCTGTCATATCCTAGTCTATTCCTTTATATTCTATTCTGTTATTTTCAATTATATACCTTTATTTTTATTTTATTCTATTATATTCCTTCATTTTCTATTCTTTTGTGTTTTATTCTAGTCCTTTATTTTCTATTCTATTCTACTCTATTTTATTCTAGTTTATTATTATATATTCCTTTATATTCTATTCTATTTTGTTTTTCTACTCTGTTTGAATTCAGATTTATTTTCAAATTCGGATAGTTCATTTTGCTATAACTTTATTACTGATTTGTTGAAATTTGTTACTATTGCGATTCAGAAAAAATCCTATCAATCCGAATCTCTGAATAACGAAAACTTCCTCTGAATTTTGATTCATAACGAAGCAAATCGCATGTGTTTCTATCTGTTACCTGCCTTTGGTGCCTCTACCGAGGGAACCCTCCATGAACACGTACGTCCCAACCGGCTAACTCTTCTTATTTATGTCAACAGAGAGCAGAGAGGGGGATGGGAAGAAAACTGGGAAACCAGTGATGGGAAGAGGTCTTCGAACCTCCCCAAAAGATTGTTCCCTTCTCGGCCACCATGCCCGGGTCTCCTAGACAATGCCACCAGGCCAGACGAAAATTGTTGTTTTCTCTTGTTTGTGGGCAACTTTAGCGCTGCTAATTTTGTCATGGATAATTGTCCTTGCACAAAAACAACCACTAGAGGGAGCACCTACAAAACTGTACATAAAATATAATTATGAAAATACGGAACAGCGTGCGAAAAAAAATAAAAATGGGAAATTGGCATCACAAATGACTTTCTGGTAGACACTATGACAATGATTAGCGCTAGCTCATTACCAATATATTGTAGTTACCCTTTAACCTCACCGGTCATAAACCTATATAGAAGATTTTGATCTGTTGGAGTTTACACCCCACCATAAAGCTGTAAAAGGATGGCAAGGTCACCAGATAGTGGAGTGGAGCTGGCTGTCGGCAATGGCATTGTTGTCATGTATTTCAATCTTCCCGAAGGTGCCTCAATACTAAGTGGCTCCTATCTGTCCTTCATCTTATCAGAGATTAAAAGGTACGCCGCTAACATGCCCCGAGCATGTCAATGATTGCCTGTGCTTATATAAACCCGGGAGCTCCTCTGCTACCTTACAGGGATAATGATTCGTTCTGTGAGAATTGGTCAAAAACGAAAGTTCTTTAGGATATTGCGAATGTTCTTTTATCATAGACAGTAGCAAAATACCGCATTATGGCCACTAGATGGAGCTGAGGCGCCTAGGGGGTACATAATCTTTGTAACAAGAGATACAATGTAACCGTTCTAGTGAAGGCTGGATGGTGACCATTGGTTACTTGCAGTGGCGTCGCTAGGGGGTGGCTTTTGGGGCTATAGCCCTGAATCTGGGGCCCATAGCCCTGAGTCTCTGAAGGGGTCCCAAAGGGGAGGGGAGGCTCTCTGGGGACCCTGATGTAATTTGGGGGCTCTCTGGAGACCCTGATGCAAGGGGGAGGTTCCCTGGGGACCCTGATGTAAGGGGGGACTCTCTGGGGATATATATACACACACACGTATATTATATACATGTGTATGCCCGCCCAAGCGTATGACTTTCTTTACTACACTGCTATGGGTTCTAGCCCCAGATCTTTTGTAGACCTAGCAACGCCCCTGGTTACTTGCAATTTCCCTTTAGCACTGTCTAGAACTGTTACACTGTAACACTGTGCATTGTTACTGTACTGCAGAACTTTATTTTGACCACAAGATGGCAGTGTTCGGCAACTTAGTTGTAGACCAGCGTTATGGCAGCAGCTAGCTAATTGTGGTTTGGCGGGCAGATTCGCCACAGGATCCCTTTTAGAAGCGGCGGGAAGGGTGTCCCCTCCCGACGCTTCCCGGTCGTTCCCGGGCTCACCTAACAGATCAGTAAAGCCAGAGAATGATCCGATGCGGTCGTTAGCTGGGCATTGGAGACAAGTGAGGCCAAGATGACCGGCACTCGTCTCTATGCCCTTGGAGAACAGGAGGAACGTCTGACGGCACTTCTGGTTCCTGGGCCATGATATATATTTTTTAGTTCAAAAAAGTTTCTTTTCTTTTGCTCTTAAAGGTAAATGAGAGATTTGGGGTCTTCCAGTCTTGTATGGATTTTAAGGGGAACGTTGTGCCACAATGTAAAAAAAAAAAAAATGGCGTGGGGTCCCTCCCAAAATCCGTTCAAGACCCTTAACTGAGTATGTAGCTCGGCAGGTCAGAAAAGGGGAGGGGGGAGCCAGAGCCCCCCCCCTCCTCCTGAACCATACCAGGCCACATGCCCTCAATATAGGGGGGAGGTGCTTCGGGGGGGCAGATGCCAGGTATATCTGCATGGAGTTCAGGTTACAAGCATTTTTTTATAGTGAATATTCACTACTCCTTTAGTAAATAAAATCCAATGCTTCCCCATCATGAATAGGAAAAATATTTTTTTTTTAATTAAAATAATGAACATGTTATACTTACCTGCTCTGTGTAATGGATTTGCCCGGAGCAGACTTGAACCTCCTCTCCTCGGGTC
Organism: Lithobates septentrionalis; assembly: GCA_037952835.1. Classification (NCBI taxonomy): domain Eukaryota; kingdom Metazoa; phylum Chordata; class Amphibia; order Anura; family Ranidae; genus Lithobates; species Lithobates septentrionalis. The sequence goes on along the minus strand of JBBDGP010002080.1, from coordinate 258,020 downwards.
CCCCACCGCAGCTCCTGGCTCTTCCTCTTCCTGGGTCCCCCGCCGCAGCTCCTCCTCTTCTCGGGTCCCCTGCCAGTACTTCTGGCCCTTCCTCTTCTCGGGTCCCCTGCCACCGTTTTTGGCTCCTCCTCTTCTCGGGGCCCCTACCAGTGCTCCTGGCTCCTCCTCTTCTGGGGTCCCACACCAGCACTCCTGGCTCCTCCTTATCTCGGTGCACCCCCACAGTAAGCCACTTCCTATGGAGGGGCACATGCTGGCTTGCTCCCGAGCCGGGATTTGTGCTTCTATTGACACACACAGCAGGGCTCAGCCCCAAAGAGATTTTATTTCTTGGAACGGTGGAAGAGAGGGTTAGGGCACAGGACACCCTTAGGCAAACGCAATAGCAATCAGGCAAACTCTGCAGACAAAAATAGAACTAGGCAGACAGCAATACAGAAAGGGGCCTTTAAGATGAACAAAGCAATCTGTATCTTGTAGCAACTGCTGTCTCCTATAGCAACAACTTCTCTCACAGTAATCCCACTGTAGATCTTCCAGCTTAACTCACAGTATCCCACTGTAGATCTTCCAGCTTAACTCACAGTATCCCACCTTCGATCCTCAAGCTCAGCTCGCCATCTCTCACTAGACTTCTTGGACTCCCAACTACCTGCTGGATCCCTCAAGCTTCACCCACAGCTAACCACTGTACTTATCTTCAAGCTTTACTTACAGCTACCCGCCGTACTTCTTCAAGCTTTACTCACAGCTACCCGCTGTATTCCTGGATGAGTCTCTAATGACTCGGCTAGTTAAGTGTCTGCTCTGGTAGTACACCTTCAGAACTTCATCCCTTTCAAACCTGCCTCTGGTAGCAGGAGTGGTCATCCCTCCGGCAAATGCTTCTCCTTTACCCCCTGGCAATGATCAGGCTGAGCCTGTAACACCCATGGTTCTGCCCCTGGCTTTGGGCCTAACCTCTGCTGCTCCTCCTTTGCGGAACCTTGAATTACTGGATAGGCTTCACGTATACCTAGCAGCCAGTAGAGCTCCTGGATAGGCTTCAGGCCTAGCAGCCAGGAGCTGTTTGACACACATCCACCCAGGCCGCAACCCCGTGTGGGAAGAACACCGATCACCTGACTCCTCCCGAATAAATAGCCTATCCCAGCATGCAAAGCGTCCAAACGAAACTCCTCCTAATTGACTGAGATAACTTATTTACTCATCACCTGAGTTCACTGTAATCCATCATCCTAATGCCAAAGGCAACAGTGCCACCTATTGACAGAAGAGAGAGACTACAAATTAAACTCAGACTTAGGAAAGAAATCAGTGGATCAAAGACTACCAATTAGCCAGGCTAGTTACCACCTAGTGGATTTATTAACAGCCCTGTTTAGGACCAGGGTGCTATATATGTATAATATAGCTAGGCCTGAAATTCAGCTTTAACATGATTATATACAGCTCAGTACAGCTTTTTTTTTTGGTAGACTCATTAAAGAGGAAGTAAACTTCCAACATAAAATTTTACCTATAGGCAAGCCTATAAAAAGGCTTACCTATAGGTGGTGTAAATATCTCCTAAATGTGCACCGTTTAGGAAATATTTAGTGTAAATGAAGCCAGTGACCTCACTCTAAAGGATAGGCCGTCCGTGCCGTTCCTTCAGAGCCCTGTGCCATGAACTGCGGCTCCCGCAAGCATGCTGCCATCGCGGCTCTGGCCAGGATTCCGCAAACCCGGCAGCAAGACCGGTGAAGATGAAAGCGGCCTTCAGCGATGATATCGCATCGCTGGAATGCTTCGTTTTCAGGAAAGTTTCACATAATGTGCTAGTATTTGATGCATACTACCACATTATGGTTTTACCTTACATGTTAATGTTCCGCTGCTTATGCTTAACTGTTCTGCCATCCTAAATTTTCATAAAAGAGTATAAAAAATAATTACCAGGGAAAATGCAAAAAAGACAGTAGAAATAAAGTCCAGGTTTAGCCTGCTGTGCTTTAAACAGTCCTCTTATAGCTATAAATTTTTAATTATGAGGGGTTCCCACTATCCCTGTGCTGAGTTCCCTGGTCTGTACAACCGCTGTGCCCATTACGAAGGTTTACCACCATCCCTGTGCTGAGTTCCTGGGTCTGTACACCTGCTGTGCCCATTATGAGGGGTTCCCACCATCCCTGTGCTGAGTTCCTAGGTCTGTACATCTTCTGTGCCCATTATAATGGGTTAATTTTGTTTATTGAAAAATCTTACATACAACAACTTTTATAAAACCATAATAAATAAATATAACATATTTACAAAATAATTGAATATGATTAAACAAAAACAAGAACATAATAAATGGTGCAAACCAAATTGCGCACAACACAATCCCTACGGATGAACCAGACTAAGGAACATCACCGTCACCATGCATGTAGCCTTTTATCAAAAATATATTTGATCTGAAAATCTAGGGTGTGAAACAAGAATACAAAGAAAAGCCTCACACCCCGAGATCAACAGGCAGCAGCTACAGAGTCCTGATATTCCTCCACGCCCTTATCCAGGCCTCCTGCTGCCACCTGTCTTTCTCAAGACCCCGAATCTTCCCAACCTCACCCAGAATGTCTTGCACCACCACTTTGTCAGGGAGGATTTTACTCCGTAAGGATACCTGACACCGTGCACTCCACGTGAAATAACGGACTACTAGACTAACTAAAAAAAGTGTTTCCAAATCATAATACCGACGAGTCTAGAATGCCCCATACACCCACTCTGCATAACTCATATGGGGGAGGAAGGGTATACTCAGAGCCCTCCCCACCCTCTTGTACACCTCTATATTAAAAGGGCACTGAAGTAGGAAGTGATCCATGGACTCCACCACTCCTCCACACTCCACTCTCGGGCAGCCCCAATCACTCCTGGAAAGAAAATTCAAGTTTCCCTTCACATAAGGTTTTCCATGGAAGGCAAGCCAAGCCTGATCCCTAAACTTCATTGGGATTCTCTCCAAATTAATCAATTGCAAACCCACCCCCAATACCAGGCTTGGGCAATCCCTTAAGGCCAGTGGCTCGCAAAAAGCAAAGCTCATGATCTGCTTCTCAAGAAGTTTCCTTGGAAGAGATCTGACTTCTCCTGCTGTTACTTTCCACTGCCGAAGCATTTTCAAACACGGGGCAACATAAGCCGGGAGCTTATCATGCTTGACCCTCAGGCTTTTCACTGGCCCACCACTTTCCAAGTCTCGCAGAAAGGGCCTAAACCAGGACTGGAAAATACCAACCCACCCAGGCGGTCTCTCTGCCAACATGTTACCAAGATTGTACTTCACAAACATCAGAGAGAAAAAGACTACAGGGTTGATCATCCCTAGACAACCCTCCCGCCTAGGAAGGTAAGTCACATTTCTTTTGACAAGGTTTATTCTGTTTCCCCGTAACAGCTGGAAGAATCAACTATAGACCCTGGTATAGAGAGAAACTGGCAAAACGCAAACAAAACTGACATACAGGAAAATCGGAATCAGGTATGTCTTGATCAAATCAACCTTTTCCCTCAAGGAAAGCCGCCAACCTTTCCAGCTTGCCACCTTGGCATCGGTATTCTTGGGTCATACACCCAATTTGCATGACCATAGTCACCTGGGCCAAATTCAATACCTAGAACTCTAATTTTTTGTTGGGGTTCCGGGAAGTTATCCGGGAGAACAAAGCTGTCACCTTCCACGCCCATCCAGAAAGCTTCACACTTGTCCTGGTTGACCTTTGAACCTGATGCCTCTGTATACTGCCTTATCAATGAGACCACCTCCTGCGCCTCTGCAGTCCCAGAGACAAAAACAGAAACATCATCAGCATAGGCTACAACCTTTAAAGGAGGCTCACCAATGATGCCCAAAGGTAACCCACACAATGGTCCACCCTCTAGCCTTCTAATGAAGGGGTCTATTGCAAACACATATAGCAGATGACTCAATGGACACCCCTGACGCACACCCGAGCCGACCACAAAGGGCTGCCCGACCCAACCATTACCAGAGGAAAGCTTTCAGCCCATTTGTACAAAATCTTGGGCCAATCAAAGAAACCCCCCTCCAGGCCATATTTGCCCAGAAGGAGCCATAAGTACTCATGATTACCCTGATCAAAGGCCTTAGCCTGATCCAATGTCAGCAAAAATGTACCCCAATCAGCAGCCCTACAACGCTCCAATGCCTCCTGGACAGCTAACACTGCTGAGAAAGGGCTTCTACCTTGGACCGAGCAGTGCTGGTGGTGGGATAACAAACTGCCTGCAACTGGTGATAATCGCCAGAAGAAAATCTTTGCCAGTATCTTTCTATCGACATTAAGAAGACTAATGGGGCGCCAATTCTCAATCATCGAAGGATCTTTACCCTTTGATAGAAGGATCACTGCAGATTGCCTCATGGAGGGAGGGAGAGAACCCTCATACAAACAGCCATTAAAAACCTCCGCAAGGTAGGGAGCCACTATAGTCTTAAAACATTTATAAAAATTTGGCTGTCAAACCATCTGGCCCTGGCGTTTTTTTGATGGCTAGTTTATCAATAGCCTGGATTACCTCATCTACAGTGATTTCATCTGTCAAATTCATCAAAGGAAAATTACTTTCCAGACCTTGTGTAGAGTCCAAAAAACCCAACATCCTTGTCTGATCAAGGTTCCTTCCTCCCAGGAGATCCCCATAGTATGACCTGACAACCTCCAGGATCCCTGACCTAGACTTCGTCAGAGAGCCTGTACTGTCCTTCAGGCCATTGACCGTTTTGACTGCTACACTCTGTTTACAGTTCTGGTAAGGGTCAGGCGAATGGTATTTCCCGTAATCCCTCTCCTGAATCAAAGAGGCATGCCGGTCATATTGATGTCTCCTAAGGAGGAGCTTCACCTCAGAGATCGCCCCAGAATCTCCTCCATTCGAAACAGGGCGGTCAAGTTTCCTCCGCAAACGCTGGTAGGTAATACCCTGTTTCCCCTAAAATAAGACCTAGCGTGATTGTCAGTGATGGCTTCAATATAAGCCCTACCCCCCAAATAAGCGCTAGTTAAAGTCCTTGTAGGTCTTATTTTTAGGGTAGGGCTTATTTTCAGGGAAACAGGATAGGGCTTATTTGGAGGGTAGGGCTTATATTGCAGCCATCACCGACAATCACACTAGGTCTTATTTTAGGGGAAACAGGGTATACTTATTTTGCTGCTTCTTTCTTCCTATGGCCTTGAAAAGCCCAACAGTCTGCTGTTTTACAAGCTCCCACCATTCTGACTTACTGTTGAAAAAGTCTAGGATCATTACCTGTGCTTGGAAAAAATCCTCAAAGTATTGTCTTACTCTCTCCTCTTCCAGGAGGGCCGAATTCAATCTCCAGATACCCCTCCCCATAGGTGGCATGTCTGAGGCATTCAGAGTCACAGATAGAATACATCGATCGGAAAACTCAACTGCCTGACACACAGGTGGCGAAAAAGGAGAGTCTCCCTTTAAAAAAACCTATCTATTCTACTTTATACTTAAATCCTTTTTTATTGAAAAAATTCACATTAAAAACAACAGATCAAATCATAAACATGGACTGACATATCCAACATCTACGCAGTCCTTAAATTTACCACATTTGTACAGTAGTCCACATAGAAAGCAAAGAAAACGATCATCAATAAAATACCCTCCTTTATCAAAGGGATATTCAAGAGTTTTTCCCTTTTTTGCCCTTTCCATCCCCCTACCCCCACCATTAAATCCCCCTCCCCCTCCCTTCCCCCCAACCCTCCTATACCTCATTCTCCCCCACCACCATTCATTCTATGCTCCTTCAACATCACCCAATACTTCCATATTTTCTCAATTTTTTTATAATTACTTCTTTTCTTGTATATATATTTCTCTCTACTGACTTCCTCCTTTACTTCTTTCACCCATTCCTCGAACGTCGGGGGTTATTTTCTTAGCTATGAGCTTTTTCCCTTGAAACAGGCACCTAACTATTGCGGTCTGTACATCCCTCGTGGGCTGTTGATCCTCCATCAGGCCCAGTAGACAGGTCTTGGCACCCATGCTCAGTGATGCCTTAAAAATGAAATTTATCCCGTCCACTATACATATCCAATATCTGTACAATTTGGGGCAATGCCAGAACATATGGAATAGATCTCCCCTCTCTCCTCCACACCTCTGGCACCCCGCATCTACCCTCTTCTCCATCCTAAACATCTTTAAGGGCGTAAAATACGCCCTATATATCAGATATAAATGAGACACTGCCTGTGATGGAGAGAGGGAGACCCTAGCTCCAGATGACAAAACATACTCCCATTGACTGTCTGACATTGTCCCAATCTCCTCCTCCCATTTCTTCCTATTTTTGTCTACCGCCCTGTCCCCCTGGACCGAAACTCTCAAACTACTGTACATATCGGAAATTAAGCCTTTCGTGGAATCTGCATCGACCAACTTTCTCAAAGAGATCATATCACTCTATAATGGCTCCCTGCCGTTAAATTGTGCGTCTAGGGCATGCCTTAATTGCAAGTATCTGTAGAATGATCGGTTGGAGATCGCAAATTCAATCACTAGCTCCTGGAATGTTTTTATTCTCCCAGCTTTATAAAGCTGTGGTAGATAATGGATGCCCTGCCGATCCCACTACTCAATCTTCCCCATTATTTTTAACTCATTAAGCTTGCTATTTTCCCACAATGGGGAAAACTCAGAGAAATCCACATATCCCATTATTTTTTTAACCTTAGTCCAGCTCTGGACCATCAACCGGGTGGTGGGACATCTAGTGTCAAAGGAGTCCGCCTCCAGCGCTTCTACTATAGTATCATGGTTAGTGTCGTTTAATTGTACGTTGTTCCCCGCTACCCATTTCCCAGGCCTGTTACACCCTCCCATATGCTGGACCTGTAATGCCAAAAAATAGCATCCCGGATTCGGCACTCCCAATCCACCCTTCTCTCCCGGTCGCTGGAGCGTCTGCAAGCCGATCCTTGCTGCCCCGCCCTTCCAGATCAGCTCTCTAAATAAGCTATCCATTTTGTTAAACCAACGTTTAGTGATCCAAATAGGTGAGTTGTGTAAAATATATAGAATTTGCGGCATCCAAACCATTTTTATCAGATTACAGCGCCCGGCGACCGAAAGAGGCAACCGTCCCCACACCCGACATTTCTGTTTAAGTTTTTTCATTAATGGGACTAAGTTTTCTGCGATATATTGTTCCGGATCCCTTGAGATATTAATCCCCAGGTATTTCAACTGATTTACTACCTTAATTTGTGGAGTTTGGTACGGAAGCTCCGTCAGAGGGTCTATGGGTAATATTGCTGACTTTTCCCAATTAATTTTTAACTCGGAGAAATGGCCAAAGTCTATCCCCATGGCCGTCCTTAATGAATCCTGTGTGTCCCCCAGGAACAACAAAATATCGTCCGCATGCATTGCTATTTTCTCCTCTCCCCTCCTTCTTTTAAACCCCTGAACCCCCTGAGACGCCCTTATGGCCGCAGCCAGCGGCTCCATTGCCAGGGCAAACAGGAGGGGTGACAGAGGGCACCCCTGCCTGGTGCCCCTTCTTAATTGGAACCATTCTGAACATTCTCCATTGACTCTGATCTTTGCTTTTGGCTTGTCGTATAAAAGACTCAGCCAATGAACAAAGCTGGGGCCAAATTGGAGTTCCGCTAGCACCTTCCAAATATAATGCCACTCCAGGCAGTCAAATGCCTTGGTTGCATCTAATGAGAGGAGCGCTCTCTTACCGCTGTTTACTGTGGGAATCTGAATATTTAAATATACTCGTCTTATGTTCGTACTTGTAGCTCTGTCCGGGATGAACCCGGTTTGATCTATATGAATTAATTTTGAAATTTGACTACTACCTCGCTGAAAAGTGGAACCCGTGCTGTCTGGGCAGCGCTTATTGTGTGCATCTACCAGACCTGCTTCCCTAACTATCGGATTGAGAAAAAGGGTGTCATAGCCCAGCTTATCTCTGAAACCTCTCCTGTCTTTAGACCTAGTAATGGTGTTGAAATCACCTCCAAAGATAACCTGCTGGGTCGTAAAAAGAAAAGGCTTAATCTTTGTAAAGAGACATTTCCTGTCCCACTTTTCCTGGGGACTATAGATGTTAATCAGGTGCAGGTCTTGCCCCTTCACAGAGACGTCGAAGACCATGCATCTCCCAATCTCTACCTCAATTACCCGCTGGCACGTTACCATACCAGAAAAAAGGACTGCAACCCGGCTGTAAGGCTCGGCCGCAAGAGACCAAAATAAGGGACCACGTCTCGAATCCTTCTTTGCCAGATGTATATCCGCCAGACTACTCAGATGGGTCTCTTGCAAAAACAAAATGTCAGCATCAAACTCGCTGAGCAAAAAAAAGGCCATATGACGAGCACTTACTGATCTTAAGCTGGCAACATTAATGATTGACACTTTTAACAGAGTGGGAACTGCCATTAGAGTAATTAAGGAAGCCGTTGCATAGCCTGACTACTTCCTCTTCCTAGAGAACCAGCGCGCTTCGTTGCACACTGGCACTCATCCTCCATAGAGGATGCAGAACTCAATGAGTCCCATTCATCCTCATCATCTGACAGGACCTTAAACTTATTTTCCAAAGGCAAAACCTTAGGACTTATGGTAATTGTACCTTTTTTTTTTCTTCCTTTTGCCCCTCCTCCTTTTATCCTCCAACCACTCCATATCATCCTTGGACAAACCGGAGTCAACAGCCTCCCCACACCTATCCTCCCCTTCAGCCCCCCACTCTCCCTTTCCTTATCCACCACCAGGCCAGCCTCTCCACCATCCTCCCCACTCCTCTGCACCCCACGATCCTTAACAGGAACCCTGCAGTGTCGAGGGAGGGGGACTGGCACCGCACCTGACATACCTGCCTCAGCACCTCTAGCTGCCTCTGCAATTTTAGAAGACACAGAAGGATTGGACACATTCTCAGTAACTGAAACCTTACATACAGACTGGGAAGACACTGGCACACTAGGTAAACTCACAGACTGGGGCACCACAGACTGGGAAGATACTGGCACACTAGGCAAACGCACAGACTGGGGCACCACAGACTGGGGAGACACAGACACATTGGGTGTTGGCACAGACTCAGATGGATTCACAGCCACCCCAGCTGCTGAGCTCTGAGCATCCTCCATGTCCAGGCGTAAGAACTCTCTCATGAGCTCAGGCTTGTTGTGCATTGCCTCAGGACACGGACTATAAGGATGTCCCACCACATTGCACACATTGCACCTGATGATATTACAGTCCTTCGCCAAATGTCCTATACCCTGACACACTGAACACTTCATCACTGGACAGGAGGATGCAAGATGCCCTTTATCTCCACATTTGTTGCAGAGCTTTGGCTGGCCTGGATAGAAGATGGTCAGCCTGTCCCTCCCCAGGAAAGCTGAGGATGGCAGATGCTGGACGACATTGTCAACGACCTTTAATTTTAACTGCACAGACCATCCCCCCATCCATATTCCCTGATCGTCCACAATCTTTTTTAGGGGGCTCAGGATGTCTCCATACCTCCTCAACCCAGGGGCGGATCCAGAGTCTAGTCTCGGGAGGGGCACTTCCAGAAAATACGTTTTTTTGTGGGCAATTTATCGAGGAAATGGCTGGTGTTGGCGCTTCAATTATCCCAGCACCATGGTTGTTATTTCTATTAATATATTGTAATATAAAATTTAATGGTTCAACTCAGTTTGAAGCAGTGGAGCTTGGTGTAAGTGGAACTGAATTAAGTGGGAGTTAAACACAAGAGTTAGAGTATACAAGTCTTGGTGTTTGGTTGCTGTCTGCTGTCTGCTGTCTGTTGCTGTCTGCTGTCTGTTGCTGTCTGCTGTCTGTTGCTGTTTGCTGGGGTGCTTTTTGGGGGCTTTTCCATTGACTTTTGCTGTCACTTTTTAAATAGCTCTTTTTTTTTTTTTTTTTGGTTTCATCAGTCTATCAATTAAGGGGTGTGGTTAATTGCTCACAGGTGACTATTTAACTGGTTGCAGGGCTCAGTGTGAGCGTGCTCAGTTTGAAGCAGTGGAGCTTGGTGTAAGTGGAACTGAATTAAGTGGGAGTTAAACACAAGAGTTAGAGTATACAAGTCTTGGTGTTTGGTTGCTGTCTGCTGTCTGCTGTCTGTTGCTGTCTGCTGTCTGTTGCTGTCTGCTGTCTGTTGCTGTTTGCTGGGGTGCTTTTTGGGGGCTTTTCCATTGACTTTTGCTGTCACTTTTTAAATAGCTCTTTTTTTTTTGGTTTCATCAGTCTATCAATTAAGGGGTGTGGTTAATTGCTCACAGGTGACTATTTAACTGGTTGCAGGGCTCAGTGTGAGCGTGCTCAGTTTGAAGCAGTGGAGCTTGGTGTAAGTGGAACTGAATTAAGTGGGAGTTAAACACAAGAGTTTAAAACAGGAGGTTATAACAGGGGTCATAGTACCTGTGTAGTGTGAGTATCTGAGTGTTGTCTGAGTAGTGTGTGTGGATCGTTAGTACTGTGTATTGTGTACCTGTGTATTGTCTTGTTGTGTACCTGTGTATTGTCTTGAGTATTAGTGCCAGGAAGCTAGCTGTTAGGTAATTTGGACAGGGTAAAATTCCCCAATCCTCACTAAATTTAATAGGTACGATGCCCGGCGGGTGTGGAGAGGCGGCTCTTTGTACATCTTGCCGCATGTATGCGTTCCTTGATCATCCGATCGAGGGCGAATACTGCTGTGCAAAATGTAAGCACATTGTTTCCCTGGAAGCCCAGGTTCTGAATCTAGGGAAGCAACTGTCAGCACTGAGAAGTCCCTCCATACTAAAGGTGAGCCAGGAACGTACATGGCAGGTGCCGGCAGGGGCCAGCACAGAGGCGGGTGGAGACAAAGAGGTGCAGGCACTAGCAAAGAGTAGATGGGTGACAGTCAGGAGGGGTAGAGGGGGAAGTGCCAGAGAGGCCGTTCCAGGACTGGAGCATCCCAATAAGTACGCTCCATTGAGTGACATTGGTGAAACCAGTCAGGGACCAGCACTGCTGGAGATGAGGGACTCTCCTAGCTGCCAGGGGAAGAACTCCTCCAGTGAGAGTGGGGGGGCAGCAAAGGGAAAGGAAAGACAGATTCTGGTGGTAGGGGACTCAATTCTTAGAAGGACAGAGAGGGCAATCTGTAACCAAGACCTGAAGCGCCGAACAGTATGTTGTCTACCGGGCGCTCGGGTTCGGCACATCACGGATCTTGTGGACAGATTACTGGGAGGGGCTGGGGAAGACCCGGCTGTCATGGTGCACGTTGGCACCAATGACAAAGTCAGAGGCAGATGGAGTGTCCTAAAGAACGATTTTAGGGACTTAGGAGCTAAATTGAGGAAAAGGACCTCCAAGGTAGTGTTCTCAGGAATACTACCGGTACATCGAGCCACACCAGAAAGGCAGAGGGAGATTAGGGAAGTAAACAAGTGGCTGAAGAGCTGGTGTAGTAAGGAGGGGTTTGGGTTCCTGGAGGACTGGGCCGACTTCTCAGTCGGTAACCGGTACTATAGAAGGGACGGACTGCACCTAAATGAGGAGGGTGCAGATCTGCTGGGAATGAAGATGGCCAAAAAGTTAGAGGGGTTTTTAAACTAGGCGATGGGGGGGAGGGTCCAGAGACAGTGATAGCCAGCGCGGAAGATATTCCAGAGGGTAGTATTGGGGGCATTAGTGGTAGGTTAACCAAAGCACAAAAACGCAAGGTGAGTATAGTAGCAAGTCCTAGTTGCAATCTTGAAACACCCAATACGAGAACAATATGCGACCAGTCTAAACTATGTGGCATGTTCACCAATGCCAGGAGCATGGCGGACAAGATGGGTGAACTAGAGATACGGTTGTACAAGGAGGATTTGGATTTTGTGGGAATTTCAGAGACCTGGTTCAACAGCTCTCATGATTGGCTGGCAAACATTCAAGGGTATACCCTATACCGCAAGGATAGAGAAGGTAAAAAAGGGGGAGGGGTATGCCTATATATCAAGAATAATGTAAAAGTGAGTGTGAGAGATGACATCACTGAGGGGGCTAGGGAGGAGGTGGAATCTTTATGGGTAGAGCTCCAAAGGGATGAAGCTAAGGGGAAAATAATACTGGGAGTATGCTATAGGCCCCCAAACCTGAGGGAGGAAGTGGAGACGGATCTCCTATCACAAATTGGATTAGCAGCAAGGATGGGAAGTGTTATCATAATGGGGGATTTTAATTATCCAGACATAGACTGGGCGGAGGGAACCGCGCATTCATTTAAGGCTCGCCAGTTCCTTAGTGTTTTGCAGGACAATTTTATGGGTCAGATGGTAGACGCACCAACTAGAAATAAAACATTACTAGATCTACTGATTACCAATAATACAGACCTGATAACAGATGTGGTAATACGGGGCAATTTAGGTAACAGCGATCACAGGTCAATTAGTTTCAGTATAAATCACACAAATAGGAAACATGAAGGGAACACAAAGACACTGAATTTCAAAAGAGCCAACTTCCCTAAACTACAAACCTTGCTAAAAGGCATAAATTGGGATAAAATATTAGGAACAAAGAATACGGAGGAGAGATGGGTTTGCTTTAAGAGCATATTAAATAAGGGCATTAGCCAATGTATCCCATTGGGTAATAAATTTAAAAGAGCGAACAAACATCCTGGATGGCTTAACTCCGATGTAAAAATGCATATAAAAGCAAAGGAGAAGGCCTTCAAAAAATATAAGGTTGAGGGATCATCCTCAGCATTCAGTATTTATAAAGAATGCAATAAGAAATGTAAGGGTGCAATTAGGATGGCTAAGATAGAACATGAAAGACACATAGCGGAGGAGAGCAAAAGAAATCCCAAGAAATTCTTTAAGTATGTAAACAGTAAAAAGGGGGGACAGACCATATTGGCCCCATAAAGAATGAGGAAGGACATCTGGTTACAAAGGATGGGGAGATGGCAAAGGTATTGAATTTATTCTTCTCCTCAGTCTTCACAAGTGAATCGGGGGGCTTCAGTAACCAAAACTGCAGTGTTTATCCTCATGACACATCACAGGAAGCACCTCCATGGTTAACAGAGGACGGAATTAAAATTAGACTTGAGAAACTTAACATTAATAAATCACCGGGACCAGATGGCTTGCATCCGAGGGTACTTAGGGAACTCAGTCAGGTGATTGCCAGACCGTTGTTCCTAATATTTACAGACAGTCTATTGACTGGAATGGTACCAGCTGATTGGAGAAAAGCCAATGTAGCACCAATATTTAAAAAGGGCCCAAAAAACATCCCTGGGAACTACAGACCAGTTAGCCTAACATCAATAGTATGTAAACTCTTGGAGGGGATGATAAGGGACTATATACAAGATTTTAGTAATAAGAATGATTTCATTAGCAGTAATCAGCATGGATTCATGAAGAATCGTTCTTGCCAAACCAATCTATTAACCTTCTATGAGGAGGTGAGTTGCCATCTAGATAAAGGAAGGCCCGTAGACGTGGTGTATCTGGATTTTGCAAAAGCATTTGACACAGTTCCCCATAAACGTTTACTATACAAAATAAGGTGCGTTGGCATGGACCATAGGGTGAGTACATGGATTGAAAACTGGCTACAAGGGCGTGTTCAGAGGGTGGTGATAAATGGGGAGTACTCAGAATGGTCAGGGGTGGGTAGTGGGGTTCCCCAGGGTTCTGTGCTGGGACCAATCCTATTTAATTTGTTCATAAACGACCTGGAGGATGGGATAAAGAGTTCAATCTCTGTATTTGCAGACGATACTAAGCTAAGCAGGGCAATAACTTCTCTGCAGGATGTGGAAATCTTGCAAAAAGACCTGAACAAATTAATGGGGTGGGCGACTACATGGCAAATGAGGTTCAATGTAGAAAAATGTAAAATAATGCATTTGGGTGGCAAAAATATGAATGCAATCTATACACTGGGGGGAGAACCTCTGGGGGAATCTAGGATGGAAAAGGACCTGGGGGTCCTAGTGGATGATAGGCTCAGCAATGGCATGCAATGCCAAGCTGCTGCTAATAAAGCAAACAGAATATTGGCATGCATTAAAAGGGGGATCAACTGCAGAGATAAAACAATAATTCTCCCGCTCTACAAGACTCTGGTCCGGCCGCACCTGGAGTATGCTGTCCAGTTCTGGGCACCAGTCCTCAGGAGGGACGTACTGGAAATGGAGCGAGTACAAAGAAGGGCAACAAAGCTAATAAAGGGTCTGGAGGATCTTAGTTATGAGGAAAGGTTGCAAGCACTGAACTTATTCTCTCTGGAGAAGAGACGCTTGAGAGGGGATATGATTTCAATTTACAAATACTGTACTGGTGACCCCACAATAGGGATAAAACTTTTTCGCAGAAGAGAGTTTAATAAGACTCGTGGCCACTCATTACAATTAGAAGAAAAGAGGTTTAACCTTAAACTACGTAGAGGGTTCTTTACTGTAAGAACGGTAAGGATGTGGAATTCCCTTCCACAGGCGGTGGTCTCAGCGGGGAGCATTGATAGCTTCAAGAAACTATTAGATAATCACCTGAATGACCGCAATATACAGGGATATGTAATGTAATACTGACACATTATCACACACATAGGTTGGACTTGATGGGCTTGTGTCTTTTTTCAACCTCACCTACTATGTAACTATGTAACTATGTAACTCACCATAATGCAGAATCAGTGGGAGCCCTGAGCTTGTCACTTGCCACTGTCGCCTGGCACACATTGCGGATTATCACTTGCCACGTCACCTGCCACATGTTGCAAATTGTCACTTGCCTGCCACCAGATGCGGATTGTCACCTGCCACATGTTGCGGATTGTCACTTGCCACGTCACCTACCACACGTTGCAGATTGTCACTTGCCACACGTTGCAGATTGTCACTTGCCACGTTACTGGCCACACATTGCGGATTGTCACTTGCCACGTCACCTGCCACCAGATGCAGATTGTCACTTGCCACGTCACCTGCCACACATTTTGAGGATTGTCACTTGCCTGCCACCAGATGCAGATTGTCATCTGCCACATGTTGCGGTTTGTCACTTGCCAGTCACCTGCCACCAGATGTGGATTGTCACTTGCCACGTCACCTGCCACACCTTGCACATTGTCACTTGCCATGTCACCTGCCACACATTGCAGATTGTCACGTCACCTGCCACCAGATGCGGATTGTCACTTGCCACACATTGAGGATTGTCACGTCACCTGACACACCTTGCGGATTGTCACATAGCTGCTAAGGTGGTGTTTCGCTTGCCTCTTTCTTCTTTGTCCCAGATCAGGCAGCAGAGAGATAATGTAATCTCTCTGCTGCCCACACTGCCTGAACAGTGAGGGCAGAAGTTACTGCAGGGATGCGGGGCAGTGAGAGATGATGTCATCTCTCTGCTCCCCTGCTTGCCGGCTCGCTGATTGGCCAGCCGCCCCCACTCACACCTAGCCTGCTCTGACCCGCCCACACACTGAGCCACACAAACCAAGCCGCCCGGTCCTCCCGCGGAGCCGCCCGCTCCCGCATCTGTTCGGGGAGCCGCCCGCTCCCTCATCCGCTCGGGGAGCCGCCCGCTCCCTCATCCGCTCGGGGAGCCGCCCGCTCCCTCATCCGATCGGGGAGCCGCCCGCTCCCTCATCCGATCGGGGAGCCGCCCGCTCCCTCATCCGCCCCCTCTCTTACCCGCCCGGCCTGCAACAAAATTTCTCGGGGGTGGCAATTGCCCCGTTGCCCCCCCCCCTGATCCGCCCCTGCCTCAACCATACAGTTAAATCCCCGTGTGGTATGGACTCATTGCGGACCAAAATTGTAACCATTTTAATGAGGGGCTGGCGTGATATAAGCTTTGGGATGAGCCCTTTCCAGTCCGGCAGGCCCCTACACATGAGCTCATATTTCTCCCAAAATATTTCCAAAGACTCCGGACGGATAAAGGACAAATCATACTCATAGGAACCTGCCGGACTGATCAGGGCAAAGATATCTGTGGGTGTAAACCCCATCTGCAGGATTTTATCCACCACTGCCCTCCTATGTGGGGGGATTCCTACCGCCTTCCCAATTTAACTGAACAACATTCCTCCTTTTAGACAGGGAGGAAGATAAAACATTCCCATATTCCTTCCCTGCTTGCTCTCCCCTCCCAGATCCTGTAGCAGCAACACCAGCATAAGTTTTTCTTCCACCAGCAGCATTTGCAGTCTTGTCCTTAGACACAATCAAACCTGCTGGCAGAGAGTCTGAATCAGCTGGGATAGCAGTCTTCTGATTAGCAGAGGCAGGACAGTTCCCCTCCCCCTGCTCTGAACACACAGCTTCAATCCTGGGATCAATCACAGTCTTAATTACTGCAGACTTCTGGAGAATTGTAGCACTACTGCACCCAGCATCTCCTCCACCATTCACAGGAACAGCCGCTGCACCAGGTCCAGGCAAAGTCTCTGTATTGTCCATGGACCTCTCTGCAGACTGAAGCTGACAGTTATTATCAGATGTTGTTTTATGTTGGACATTGTCTATGGGTCTGGGCTGACTGCCTGTAGCACTGCAACTCTCAGCAAGCACATTGTCACTAGTAAAGTTAACAGCATTCTGCACACACACTGTACCTGCTTCTTGTGTTGTCACCTCTGCGATTTCATGGCTGACGGTGGGATCAGACTTCCTCCCAGCTGCTGCAGACTTCATGGTGGATCTTGATCTTCACAGGTCTCTCTTCCATAGGGCGAGGGTCGGTGTCCATTTACTCATTACCATACTGAGAAGCCGCATGCGGAGGGGATTCCAGCTTAGTGATGAACTCCAGCATGCCAGAACCTTCAACCTCCTGCTCAGATGTTCCACATTGCTGGGGAGTGAAGGGGACAGAGGCCTCCGCCATTGAGGGCTCAGCAGATGTCTGAGGAGCTGGGCTCATCCTCCGGGCCCGCTTTCTCACTCACTGCTGACTCTGTCTGTACCTGCATCTCCTCACCGCTTGGGCCACCTTCCATGCAGGAAATGGCTCCTCTTCTCATGCGATTAAATCGCTCCTCATTCCTATATTTTTCTTTAAATATACCACTATTCTCCTTCAGAGAACTCACCAGTTCCTTCTGCTTCCTCACAGCTTGTTCCAAGTCCTTCAACTCAGGCCTCAGAGACGGTCCCTTCTTGCTGTATAGTTTGACACAAATCATTTTTTTCTTTCTGAATTCAGCCATCAAAACCAACAACTTCTCCTTTTCCTTCTCAATCCACTTCAGCTTGCTGACAGTCCTTTGTCTAAAGGCAGACAGGGACTCTTTTCTCCTTTGGCCAGGCCCAGAATCTTCCACAGGCTGAGGCCCAACCAGGGGGCCCCCGCCAGGGTCCTCCCCAGGATCCAGCATCTCTCCTGGGGCAGAGAAGCAACTCTAGCCCCTGGTCTTTGGAAGCACAGGAGCAAAGGAACCAGCAACCTCACTGTCAAGGAGCAGAATGGGAATTTCCCACCATCCCTGTGCTGAGTTCCTGGGTCTGTACACCTGCTGTGCCCATTATGAGAGGTTTCCACCATCCCTGTGCTGAGTTCCCAGGTCTGTACACCTGCTGTGCCCATTATGAGAGGTTCCCACCATGCCTGTGCTGAGTTCCCGGGTCTGTACACCTGCTGTGCCCATTATGAGGTGTTCCCACCATCTTTGTGCTGAGTTCCCGGGTCTGTACACCTGCTGTGCCCATTATGAGAGGTTCCCACCATGCCTGTGCTGAGTTCCCGGGTCTGTACACCTACTGTACTCATTATGAGGGGTTCCCACCATCCCTGTGCTGAGTTCCTGGGTCTGTACACCTGCTGTACCCATTATGAGGTGTTCCCACCATCTCTGTGCTAAGTTCCCGGGTCTGTACACCTGCTGTGCCCATTATGAGAGGTTCCCACCATCCCTGTGCTGAGTTCCCGGGTCTGTACACCTGATGTGCCTATTATGAGGGGTTCCCATTATCCCTGTGCTGAGTTCCCAGGTCTGTACACCTACTGTACTCATTACAAGGGGCTCCCACTATCCCTGTGCTGAGTTCCCGGGTCTGTACACCTGCTGTGCCCATTATGGGGGGTTCCCACCATCCCTGTTCTGAGTTCACAGCTCTGTTCCCATTATGAGGGGTTCACACCATCCCTGTGCAGACTTCCCGTACTGTAGACCTGCTGTACCCATTATGATGGGTTCTCACCATCCCGCTGCTGAGCACAGGAGAACAACATTTCTGCTGACTGGTGCTCTCACCTAATCATTAGGGAGAATGCTGCTGACTTTGCTGAGCTCATGAAGAAGAATAGAGAGACGCCAGCTGTCACCTCAGGAGTTGGTGACCGCTGGCCAAACCCTACTGCACCCTATCAGAGAGGAACAGGAATGGGTTCGAAAAAACTTTATCTGAGCGCACCATGCTGGATTTGGACCCCCAATGTGCTGGCCAGTAGGGAAAGTGTGTGATAAAAACTGCCAAAGTATTGCAGCATTGCCCTTAGACAGGACCACCCTAAATTAAGGGCATAGGGGTCATTCTCTGCTCCGTTTTCCTATTACAAACTGTATACTCTATTCTGATACAGATTACTTATTTGTTTGAGGGGTTATTGCCATCTCCATTTCTTTTGTTATTGTTGTATTATATACATTGTTGCAATAGATATCCAGCCTTTCCTTTGGAGAGTGTGAGAGAGCGTGGTGGTGTCTTCAGAGTGGTGGGCTCCGGATAGAGGGGGCCCCAGATGACAGCGGTTCCTTCGGGGGGTCAGTGCTTGCAGGATTTGTTGCTTTCCATGAACTATGACATTACTGACTCATGTAGAAGAAGCTAGCAGGAAGATTCCAGTGTTTTGGGGTAAACATAAAAGTAACAAATGACAGCGGTGTGTATACAGACTTATATAGGCTGCCGTCCTCCGACACACAGACCCCCCTCTATTCACCTGTTTACACAGCAAGCAAAGAAATGTAACTCCATGGCTGGATCAGGACTGAGCAGGACCTGGAGTCCATCCCCGATGGAGGAAAGACACTGCAAGGTGAAGAACCGCGTCCTCCATCACCCCAACCATACACAATGCTGATAACATCTCACTGATATGTATACCTCCTATATATACATCAACACAGACCGGGACTGGAAGAGACCGGCAACAGTCTGCACAGTCCCACTTCCCATACACAGTACTACTTCTCTTGTCCTGTATGCCGGGTGTAATTCTCTGTATCTGTTCTTATTCTGTATGTATGGACTCTGTTGTGAAGGGGTTTAGTCCCTGGGACCCCCAGGTTGGGGTGAATGAGTCATGTGGAATGTGTCCATAATACGACATTTGTCACATTGCAGACTCGTACTGTCACCCTTGCTCTGTTTACAGTACACAGCACACAGTTGCATGCGCTCACGATGTTCTCCTCATGACAGACGAAGGTTGTTGAGGTGTCACTATAAAGTTCTTATCTCAGACAATTATTGCAGTAAGAAGATCTGCCCCAGGGGAAAAATTATAACGGCAACAAAGACAGATTAGAGTATGTACAGATACATAGCCAGGAGGTGCACTGTACATACAGTACACAGATCTGTACTATTGTCAACACGCTTCCCCCCTTCCCCATATGACCCTGGTCCTTCCATAATGTCACCTTTTATAGATGCAATAAACCCGTGTTTACAGCCCCCGAAAAGGTGAATGTTTAACCAGAACATGTTCACCTGAAGAGAAAAGCAGATCCACATTTATATATCCGCTAATCTCTGGTTTGCTACATCTCCTTATCTTGTTCTCGGCGCTGGGTGTAAAAAGCCATCTGCAGCACTAAGAACTGTCCAAAAAAAGTATCACCTACAGTCCTAACCTATCCAATGAATGATTGATATTAGCATCAGATAAAGTGATAAGTAATAAAATCTAGTGGAAAAATATATCCGTTGATAGTGTGGATAAAAATGCCACAAAAATATATAAATAAATATAAATATTTGTGAAAAACAATTAATAAAGTGAAATAAAGTCCAAAAGTGAAAAGTCCGATGCAAGACCCTAGGTCTGTATTTCACCGCCAGTGCTGCCCCCACCTGGTAATGAAGTAATGGAGGCTTACTGGAAAGCCTGCGACCACCCTTATTCTGGGGGGTCAAAACAGGCTTAGTAGAATAGTTGGAGCCACAGGACAGTGTACACACTATTTATGCACCTAGCGCAATTTCTTTCTTTTTTATTTTTAGTCCTAACCTATCACCTCTCAGGTTTCTAAAGATTTAGGATCATCAGGTACCTGCAGGGCCGGATCTAACCTGTCTGATGTGTGACACCACACCACAGCAGTGTCAGGACTGGGCTCAGCCCTTCCTTTTCAAAGCTGGCCACTCAGCTGTCTGCTAATTGCAAGCTCCTATCTCTCCCCTGTTGATGATATCCTGCTCGTCAGTCCTGCCTACTTAAGCCGTCCAGTCCAGATGATCTCTGCCTTCGCCTTGGTCACATCTCTTGAGATGCTCTCCTGCGTTCCTGTTAAAGACTTGTTCGGCCGACAATCCTTCTGGCTCCAGATCCTGCTTGCTGTTCTACTACGCTCATCTCTGGCTCCCTGACGTTTTGGCTTGTCTGACTATCCGTTCCGGTTCTCGAACTCTGGCTATGTTTTGACTACGTTTACTCTGTTTACCTTTTTTTATTATTATTAAACAAGTGTGATTTAACTGTACTTCTGTCTCAGTCTGATTCATGGTTTCTGACAAGCAGCCCACACAGAACCAGGGAGGAGGAGAGGAAAGCACACTGCTGCTGCCACTAAGTGCCGGACCTCCCGTGGGAGGGGGGGTAAGGTAAGTGCCGCCATCTCCGCGCCAGGAGTGGGGGGGGTAAGGCCTTAGTTTGTAGGGCAGTGTTCAGAGGCCATAGTTTGTAGGGCAGACTACAGAGGCCTTAGTTTGTAGGGCAGAGTACAGAGGCTATAGTTTGTAGGGCAGAGCACAGAGGCCATAGTTTGTAGGGCAGAGTACAGAGGCCTTAGTTTGTAGGGCAGAGCACAGAGGCCATAGTTTGTAGGGCAGAGTACAGAGGCCTTAGTTTGTAGGGCAGAGTACAGAGGCCTTAGTTTGTAGGGCAGACTACAGAGGCCTTAGTTTGTAGGGCAAAGAACAGAGGCCTTAGTTTGTAGGGCAGACTACAGAGGCCATAGTTTGTAGGGCAGAGTACAGAGGCCATAGTTTGTAGGGCAGTGTACAGAGGTCTTAGTTTGTAGGGCAGATTACAGAGGCCTTAGTTTGTAGGGCAGAGTACAGAGGCCATAGTTTGTAGGGCAGAGTACAGAGGCCATAGTTTGTAGGGCAGAGTACAGAGGCCATAGTTTGTAGGGCAGACTACAGAGGCCTTAGTTTGTAGGGCAGAGTACAGAGGCCTTATTTTGTAGGGCAGAGTACAGAGGCCATAGTTTGTAGGGCAGACTACAGAGGCCTTAGTTTGTAGGGCAGAGTACAGAGGCCATAGTTTGTAGGGCAGAGCACAGAGGCCTTAGTTTGTAGGGCAGAGTACAGAGGCCATAGTTTGTAGAGCAGACTACAGAGGCCTTAGTTTGTAGGGCAGAGTACAGAGGCCTTAGTTTGTAGGGCAGAGTACAGAGGCCTTAGTTTGTAGGGCAGAGCACAGAAGCCTTAGTTTGTAGGGCAGAGTACAGAGGCCATAGTTTGTAGGGCAGGCTACAGAGGCCTTAGTTTGTATGGCAGATTACAGAGGCCATAGTTTGTAGAGTAGAGTACACATGCCTTAGTTTGTAAGGCAGTTTACAGAGGCCTTAGTTTGTAGTGTAGTTTACAGAGTCCTTAGTTTGTAGTGTAGTTTACAGAGGCCTTAGTTTATAGGGCAGACTACAGAGGCCTTAGTTTGTAGGGCAGACTACAGAGGCCTTAGTTTGTAGGGCAGACTACAGAGGCCTTAGTTTGTAGGGCAGTTTACAGAGGCCTTAGTTTGTAGGGCAGTTTACAGAGGCCTTAGTTTGTAGGGCAGTTTACAGAGGCCTTAGTTTGTAGGGCAGACTACAGAGGCCTTAGTTTGTAGGGCAGACTACAGAGGCCTTAGTTTGTAGGGCACTTTACAGAGGCCTTAGTTTGTAGGGCAGTTTACAGAGGCCTTAGTTTGTAGGGCAGATTACAGAGGCCTTAGTTTGTAGCGCAGACTACAGAGGCCTTAGTTTGTACGGCAGTTTACAGAGGCCTTAGTTTGTAGGGCACTTTACAGAGGCCTTAGTTTGTAGGGCAGACTACAGAGGCCTTAGTTTGTAGGGCAGACTACAGAGGCCTTAGTTTGTAGGGCAGACTACAGAGGCCTTAGTTTGTAGGGCAGTTTACAGAGGCCTTAGTTTGTAGCGCAGACTACAGAGGCCTTTTTTGTAGGGCAGTTTACAGAGGCCTTAGTTTGTAGGGCAGTTTACAGAGGCCTTAGTTTGTACGGCAGTTTACAGAGGCCATAGTTTGTAGGGCAGTGTACAGAGGTCTTAGTTTGTAGGGCAGATTACAGAGGCCTTAGTTTGTAGGGCAGAGTACAGAGGCCATAGTTTGTAGGGCAGAGTACAGAGGCCTTAGTTTGTAGGGCAGACTACAGAGGTCTTAGTTTGTAGGGCAGAGCACAGAGGCCTTAGTTTTTAGGGCAGAGCACAGAGGCCTTAGTTTTTATGGCAGTGTACAGAGGCCTTAGTTTGTATGGCAGATTACAGAGGCCATAGTTTGTAGACAGAGTACACATGCCTTAGTTTGTAAGGCAGTTTACAGAGGCCTTAGTTTGTAGTGTAGTTTACAGAGGCCTTAGTTTGTAGTGTCGTTTACAGAGGCCTAAGTTTGTAGGGCAGACTACAGAGGCCTTAGTTTGTAGGGCAGACTACAGAGGCCTTAGTTTGTAGGGCAGTTTACAGAGGCCTTAGTTTGTAGGGCAGACTACAGAGGCCTTAGTTTGTAGCACAGACTACAGAGGCCTTATTTTGTAGGGCAGTTTACAGAGGCCTTAGTTTGTAGGGCAGTTTACAGAGGCCTTAGTTTGTACGGCAGTTTACAGAGGCCTTAGTTTGTAGGGCACTTTACAGAGGCCTTAGTTTGTAGGGCAGTTTACAGAGGCCTTAGTTTGTAGGGCAGACTACAGAGGCCTTAGTTTGTAGGGCAGTTTACAGAGGCCTTAGTTTGTAGGGCCGACTACAGAGGCCTTAGTTTGTAGGGCAGTTTACAGAGGCCTTAGTTTGTAGGGCAGACTACAGAGGCCTTAGTTTGTAGGGCAGACTACAGAGGCCTTAGTTTGTAGGGCAGACTACAGAGGCCTTAGTTTGTAGGGCAGACTACAGAGGCCTTAGTTTGTAGGGCAGTTTACAGAGGCTTTAGTTTGTAGGGCACTTTACAGAGGCCTTAGTTTGTAGGGCACTTTACAGAGGCCTTAGTTTGTAGGGCAGACTACAGAGGCCTTAGTTTATAGGGCAGACTACAGAGGCCTTAGTTTGTAGGGCACTTTACAGAGGCCTTAGTTTGTAGGGCAGACTACAGAGGCCTTAGTTTGTAGGGCAGACTACAGAGGCCTTAGTTTGTAGGGCAGTTTACAGAGGCCTTAGTTTGTAGGGCACTTTACAGAGGCCTTAGTTTGTAGGGCAGTTTACAGAGGCCTTAGTTTGTAGGGCATTTTACAGAGGCCTTAGTTTGTAGGGCAGTTTACAGAGGCCTTAGTTTGTAGGGCAGACTACAGAGGCCTTAGTTTTTAGGGCAGTTTACAGAGGCCTTAGTTTGTAGGGCAAACTACAGAAGCCTTAGTTTGTAGGGCAGACTACAGAGACCTTAGTTTGTAGGGCAGACTACAGAGGCCTTAGTTTGTAGGTCAGTGTACAGAGGCCTTAGATTGTAGGGTAGAGCACATAGGCCTTAGTTTGTAGGGAAGAGTACAGAGGCCATAGTTTGTAGGGCAGGATATAGAGGGTGAAATCCCCCCCCCACAATTCCCCCTCCTAGCATACATCCCCCCAATCCCCCCTCTTAGCATGTATCCTCCCCATTCCTCCTCCAAAATAAATTATCCCCCATTCCTCCTCCTAGAGCAACCCCCCCTATTTACCCTTTGGCAGGAAGATAGCCCTCATGTCAAAAAAGCACCAGCATCAGTATCAGCAAGAGCAAAAATGCTCCAATGTGAGTGGTGGTGATTAAAAGGAAGAATGCCTGCTCCAGCATTCATGTCCTTGGAAAGAGAAATGCTTACTCTGCGCAGTGATGTCCTGTACCTCTATACTCTGCTTGGTGATGTCCTGTACCTCTATACTCTGCTTGGTGATGTCCTGTACCTCTATACTCTGCTCGGTGATGTCCTGTACGTCTATATTCTGCTCGGTGATGTCCCGTACCGCTATACTCTGCTTGCTGATGTCCTCTACCGCTTTACTCTGCTTGGTGATGTCCTCTACCTCTATACTCTGTTCAGTGATGTCCTGTTCCTCTACACTCTGCTCAGTGATGTCCTGTTCCTCTATACTGTGCTCAGTGATGTCCTGTTCCTCTATACTCTGCTCAGTGATGTCCTGTTCCTCTACACTCTGCTCAGTGATGTCCTGTTCCTCTACACTCTGCTCAGTGATGTCCTGTTCCTCTACACTCTGCTCAGTGATGTCCTGTTCCTCTATACTCTGCTCAGTGATGTCCTGTTCCTCTACACTCTGCTCAGTGATGTCCTGTTCCTCTATACTCTGCTCAGTGATGTCCTGTTCCTCTACACTCTGCTCAGTGATGTCCTTTACCTTTATGCTCTGCTCAGCAATGTCCTGTACCTCTATACTCTGCTCGGTGATGTCCTGAACCTCTATACTCTGCTCAGTGATGTCCTGTTCCTCTATACTCTGCTCAGTGATGTCCTGTTCCTCTATACTCTGCTCAGTGATGTCCTGTTCCTCTACACTCTGCTCAGTGATGTCCTTTACCTTTATGCTCTGCTCAGCAATGTCCTGTACCTCTATACTCTGCTCGGTGATGTCCTGAACCTCTATACTCTGTTCAGTGATGTCCTGTTCCTCTATACTTTGCCCAGTGATGTCCTGTTCCTCTATGCTCTGCTCAGTGATGTCCCGTACCTCTATACTCAGTGATGTCCTGTACCTCTATACTCTGTTCGGTGATTTCCCGTACCTCTATACTCTGTTCGGTGATGTCCCATACCTCTATACTCTGCTCAGTGATGTCCTTTACCTCTATACTCTGCCCAGTGATGTCCCGTACCTCTATACTCTGCTCAGTGATGTCCTGTTCCTTTATACCCTGTTCGGTGACGTCCCGTACCTCTATATTCTGCTCAGTGATGTCCCGCACCTCTATACTCTTCTCGGTGATGTCCCGCACCCCTATACTCTGCTCAGTGATGTCCTGTTCCTCTATACTCTGCTCAGTGATGTCCTGTTCCTCTATACTCTGCTCAGTGATGTCCTGTTCCTCTATACTTTGCCCAGTGATGTCCTGTTTCTCTATGCTCTGCTCTGTGATGTCCCGTATCTCTATACTCTGCTCAGTGATGTCCTGTACCTCTATACTCTGCTCAGTGATGTCCTGTACCTCTATACTCTGCTCAGTGATGTCCTGAACCTCTATACTCTGCTCAGTGATGTCCTGAACCTCTATACTCTGCTCAGTGATGTCCTGTACCTCTATACTCTGCTCGGTGATGTCCTGTACCTCTATACTCTGCTCGGTGATGTCCTGTTCCTCTATACTTTGCCCAGTGATGTCCTTTTCCTTTATGCTCTGCTCGGTGATGTCCCGTACCTCTATACTCTGCTCAGTGATGTCCTGAACCTCTATACTCTGCTCATTGATGTCCTGAACCACTATACTCTGCTCATTGATGTCCTGTTCCTCTATACTTTGCCCAGTGATGTCCTGTTGTTCTATGCTCTGCTCAGTGATGTCCTGTTCCTCTATACTCTGCTCAGTGATGTCCTGTTCCTCTATACTCTGCTCGGTGATGTCTTGTTCCTCTATGCTCTGCTCAGTGATGTCCCGTGTCTCTATATTCTGCCGAGTGATGTCCTATACCTCTATACAAGTCTTTGTTAATCCTATTACCCCAGAGGAACCCCTAAAATAATTTTCAGGTCTCTGGGAGCCCCCTACTAAAACCAGTTTATTGAGGGTCAAGTAAAAAATGCCCCTTTGGTGGCCACATTGGTGGTCAGTAGATCAAATGCAACCCCAGAGTGGTGGTCAGAATGCCACCCATTGCAGATGGCTAAAAAGATCATTGGTGCCATGCTGCTGGCTTTCTTATGGGTTGTTGGTCCTGGAACTAAACAGACCTCATCAAGTGGTAAGTCAATCAGCCGCAGCTCAAGGAACATATTGCAACCTCCAAAGGAACCTTAGGATTCCACAGAGCCCTGTTTGGGAACGGCTGCTCTATTCTCTGTTGGAGGACAATGATAAATCACAAACAGCAGTGCCCTATTTGACTAAGCCTCTAAATTTGCATTTTTTACAATCCGCACCTGTTGATCGTGTTGTTAGACTTATGTCACTTATTGACAGGTAATGTCGCTCTCAGAAATGAGAATAGGGACATACAACATTCCTGACAGGTCACAGAGCAGTGAGGGAGGACAGAGAAGGTGAGAGTGCCGCCTGCTCAGCTGATAATTACCGCAGGCGAGAATCTCACCGATGTGTACACAGTAATCAGAGATAAGGATCCTGCAGTTCATTTCACTCAACTAATTAAGATATTAGGCTCTGTTATTTTTGTAATGATACATTAAGAGGCATTCCTTTAACCTGCATTGCCCAGGTTGCTGGGGAACCAGCAAAATAATGTTGAGATAAGAAAGATATATAACGCAAGAGGATACATAACAGATTAGGAGGACAGGGAATGGCTTCATTACATAGGCTGAAATCCTTTTGCAACATTAAAAAAAATATATAGATTATTTTACCTTTAGAATTATGCTTCACTTATTTTTTATGAATAATTATTATTATTTCTGTTATCTCTTATTGCATTTAAAACTCCTATATTAACCACTTGAAAACTGCTTACCGCATATTTACTTTGACAGGTTGGCTCTATTGCGCGAAATGACGTACCCGTACGTCATTTCGTGTAATCGCCAATGGGTGGCGCGCGTACGCCGCCGGAGGCACGATCGCGCATTGATTGGACACAGGGGATGCCAATCAGCGGGTCTGGCGGGTCCGATGTCCACCGGCAGGGCCGTCTTTAAGGCAGGGCAAAAGGGGCAGCTGCCCTGGGCCCTGTCATTGTTGTGGGGCCCAAAGCAGCTGCCTTATACTTGCCATCTATCCCAGCTTAAAGTCCCTTGTCCTTTGAAGTTTTAGTCCTGTGCTGTGTCCCGATATCTCAGTGTGAAGTGCTGCCCAGCTCTGCCCTATTGTTGTGTACAGAGGACTCACCTGCAGAACCTGTGAATAACCGGCATTCATATGTAAATAGTGGCTGTATCATTTGCTGTAACCTCTAGCAACTAATCAGTGAGCCGTAATGTGTGTTGTAACCTCAACCAGTCAGTAAGCAGTAATGATATGCTGTAACCGCTGGCAACCAATCGCAATCGCTGCCTGATCCGATACAGTAAACTGATTCTAAGTCTAGCTGCTATTTATTGTATATCTCAGAGCAGGTGGAGAGTGAAATTGCATGGGGGGGCATCAAAACTTTTGCCCAGGGTCTAATCAATAACAAAGATGGCCCTGTCCACCGGCCACCCGCGATCGTTCCCCAGAGGCAGAACGGCGATCTGCCTGTGCAAACAAGGCAAATTGACATTCTGGCAGGGAAGAAGATGGTGATCCTGTGTTCCTGCTAAGCAGGAACACCGATTTCTATGTCTTCATCCAGTCAGACCATCCACCACACAGTTAGCAAGAACCAGCTAGGAGCACACGTAACCCTTTGATCGCCCCTGATGTTAGCCCCTTGCCTGCCAGTGTCATTAGTACAGTGACAGTGCATATTTTTTTAGCACTGATCACTGTAATAATGTCACTGGCTCCCAAAAAAGTGTCAAAAAGTGTCAGTTAGGTGTTTAATTTGTCCTCCGCAATGTCCCAGTCCTGCTAAAAATCGCTGATCGCCGGCATTACTAGTAAAAAATAAATAAAAATGTCATAAAAAATATCCCATAGATTGTAGACGCGGTAACTTTTGCGCAAACCAATCCATATATGCTTATTGTGATTTTTTTTTAACAAAAATATGTAGCTGATTACATATTGGCCTAAATTGATAAAGAAATTCGATTTTTTTTACATTTTTTTATTGGATATGTTCTATAGCAGAAAGTAAAAAATATTGGGGTTTTTTTTTCAAAATTATCGGTCTTTTTTTTGTTTCTAGCGCAAAAAAAATTTAAAAGAATTAAAAAAATTAAAAAATAAAAACAACGCAGAGGTGATCAAATACCACCAAAAGAAAGCTCTATTTGTGGGAAAAAAAGGACGGCAATTTTATTTGGGTACAGCGTCGCACACCTGCGCAATTGTCAGTTAAAATAACGCAGTGCCATATCACAAAAAAATAGCCTGGTCATTAAGGGTGTAAAACCTTTCCGGGGCTGAAGTGGTTAAAGTGTTAAATGACTTGGTTTTTTCTTTGATGGCCACTCAGCATCCAAACCAGAGACAGAGAAATAAGAATAAAGTTGCAGTTGCTTTCCATGTCAACCAATCAGAATTTCTTTTTAATTTTCCTAAAATAAAAGCTGAAACTTGGTTGGCACATGTAGCACCTACATTTAGTTTTTGCCCCCTTTCTTTTGTAATCAAGGGAACAGTGATTGTTTGTCCCGGTCTGTTCAGAGTTTCGTAGGCTTGGAGCTTGATTGCTTCCCACTGCCTCTGGAAGAATCATCTTCCAGATCTTTGGGGCGGGAGATTCAAATAGCCAGCTTGAATATTTATCATGCTCCAGCCCATACCTGGAGGGGAGTGTCCAGTAGGGGCCTGGAAAGATGATAAATAGTCTGAAGCACTGGCGAGATGGGTTTCTTCTCCCCAGGAGGGCTCCAGATCCTGAGGGGCTGCTTCCCCTAGGCCAGGGGTCTCAAACTGGTGGCCCTCCAGCTGTTGTGAAACTACAAGTCCCATCATGCCTCTGCCTGTGGGTGTTATGCTTTTAACTGTCGGCCTTGCAATGCCTCATGGGACTTGTAGTTTCGCAACAGCTGGAGGGCCACCAGTTTGAGACCCCTGCCCTAGGCAGCCTATGGACTGTGTAGCTGTTCTGGAGGCCTCAGCGGCTGAGGGCCTGGACTTGATCTCCTGAGAAGCTGATCATAGGCCCTCAACACAAGGGATCTGGTCTGGAAAAAGGACTGCCTCACTAACTGAACCATGTCCAGAGGAAGCTGGAAGGTGGCAGCTCTCCTGGGACTTGTGAGTAAAGTTCCTAAACGGATTCCTGTGACTGTGCTTGTGTTCTGGGAATCGCATTGGCTACCAGTAGTTGTGCAGTGGCACAAGGTAACCAGATGCCAAAGAGATCTGCCTCATGATCCCCAGCTGTAAGGCCTTTAATATTCATAGTTACTTAAGGAGTAGGCTGTCCTCTCGTTGATGTTGCTGAGCGTTTTGGAGTATACCATGCCCCAACCCCTGTCCTGTTCAAAGTTTTTTCAAGCAAAAAAATCTTAAAAAGACATCCCCTAGACCAGCCTTTCTCAACCATTGTACCCCAGGGGAACCCTTAAAGCAATTTTCAGGAACCCCTGATAAAACCCATTAATTGGGGGGTCATTCGGAACAATGCCTCTTTACTTTGGTGCTCAGTGAGAAGAATGCCCTTTTTTACAGTGGTGGTAAGAATGGCCCCCTTACAGAGAGCTATAAATGTCATTGGTGTCATACCACTGGCTCCTCCAAGTGGCTTTGGCTCAAAACTAATTAGGCACCATCAAATAGGTGGTAAATCGGCCACAGCTCAAGGAACCCCTTGCCACCTCTGGAGGAACCCTAGGGTACAACGGAACCCTGGTTGGGAATGGCTGCCCTAGACTGTGTCATTGGAGCCAATGTGAATGGACTGGTGCTTGCGGTGGTGGGTGGGCAACCTCTGCTTTCACCAGCGGCCCCCTAGTGGGGTAGCGCTACACACAAGTGACATGCCACTTTTTTTTGCCCTTGTTTAGGTGAACCAGATCCGTACCCTGTACTCTAATTCAGCCTGTGCAAGCTGTGTTTGTTATTGTAATTTGGTTAGATTGGGGTCAAAGTGTTATATTTGTCCACATCATGTAGATAGTGTGCAGATAAGGGTAGGTCAGTCTTTCTCAACTGTTTTTCCATAGAGAAACCCATTAAATAATTTTCAGGTCTCAGGGATCCTGGGTTAAAAATTATTCTATTCTTGGGTACCTTGTCCTATATATTTTATATACATCTGTGATGTGGAGGAGGAGCTAGGACCCGCACTGTCCCAGGACCCCAGCTAGGACCATAGCCATATACACCCAGCTACCAATAGGATCTCGCAGAGTCGGCAAGCGTGGATATTAAGACGCAGTAGAGACCCAGGATCCTATGGTTAAACAACTCATATGCGGTTGACCTAGCACCGCTAGGTAAGGGGCCATTACCTACACTAGCGCATGCTGCACGAAGAGGACACAGAGTGTTTTTTGCATACCATCACCCCACTGTCATCTATTGCCGTTTTTTGAGCACTTTTTTTCTGTGCACTATTGATAAGATTTGTTTTTTGCACGTATTTGTTGGTTTCACTATTAGGACATATATATTACTATTACTATTACTATTACTATTAGGACACTATATTAATTTTGGACACGAGAAATCGGATTGGATCATTACATTTATTTATTTGACCATCCACACCTGACTTTACACACTGCACTTGTTTCACCACTAGGATTTGGTGATTATTCCTTTTTTCCTCACCTGATTTACTTATTATTTATTATTTATTTATTATGTATTCATCCATGCACTTTATGATATGATATTTATCAGTCTGCATTATTGTACTCAAGTCACTAGAGCACCAGCACTTTGATATATTTGGTTGACAATACTCATTCATTTGATCAGATGATTTTAGACATATGCTTTACTGTTCATATCTATGTTTATCACTCCTTTGGATCAACATATATTTAAATCACTTTTTCTTATTCCACAAGGTTTTTAGTTATTACACCAACCTATGCGATTTTAACACTCTATTTTTATGCGATTTCTATATACGAATATTTATTCCATTTCACTGATGCTTTTGTCTACATCACTAAGTTAGTAGTAAGTGACCATTTATAGAGACTCTCTGGTTAGCGCAGCACCCTCCCCCCCTTTTTTTGGTTCATTTGTTTTGGGCTTTTGTCTGGGCCCTTGTCTTGGTGCGTGCAGCTGTCCAGTTGCATATGTTCCCTGCAGTCTCCAAATTTTGTTCGGTTGTTTCACTTCTTTTTTCCAATTTGGTAGCGCAGGAATAGCCCCCATTTTTATTAAAAATTATTCTAGCTACAGCTCATGGTACATTTGCGTGATCAGTACTTTGTAGAAAGTTTAAATTCGAGAATAAAGAATGTGATTTACCTAGAAGCAGGGTTTCTCAACCAGGGTTCCTCCAAAGGTTGCTAGGGGTTTCTTGAGCAATGAAGAGTTTCTAATTCCCAGTAACTACTGATATCAAAGCAAGGGCAGTTTTCCCACTGGGAGTGTCTTCCCACTGACCATTAATATAAGGGGTCCTTCTCCCTTTGGCTTTCAATGCATGGGACAACTACACCGAGTACCAATATAAGAAATCACTTTTCCACTGAACACCGATGTAAAGGGCACTACTATTTTCACCATTGGTGTTTCTTGACCAACCATTTATTATTATTTGTTCCGTTTGGCAATTGTTACTTAAACAATTTTTGTTTTAGTAACAAAGTGTTGAAAATCGATCTGCTCCAGGGAGCAGAGGGAGATCCATTCACTATTGGGCTCTACTCAAGAAACACCCCCCCCCCAAGCAAACTCAAAAGGGACCTGGTTGAGTAAAAACTGGGCTCGATAATGGCTGTGAAAAATACCAAAGTTAATTACATTCCTCCCACGATTTTTTTTATAACTTAGGATTTTATTGACTCAAATGTGCAATTACGCGCAGCTTTACAACAGTATAACTGCAAAATGTAGCAACTTATGATCCTTATGAGGTACCATAAACTTGAGGTCTGGGAACACGGTCACAAATAAAATATAACACTTTTAATAACAATGCAAAAAAAAAAACCAGACAAAAAAAGGCAAAAGCATACAATAAAAAGCTCTGGAGCCACACGGATATATTAATTATGAGCGAAATCACAAATAACAATGTATCATAAAAAGTTATTTGCATTGGAGTAGATGCCACATAGGACATTTAAGGTAAGGGCTCTCCTAAAGAGAGGCCTCCAGTTATGGAGACTTAAGACCACAGATCCTAACCCAGGACCAATCCAGTGCTACCATTCCAGTCATTAACGAGTTCCTAAAAATTAGATACAATGGCTTTGAAATGACAGATCTCAATTCTCTTAGGATTGGTGGGTGGATGCCATATGGTCCAGGTGCTTTATCAACCTTTATTCTGTCTAAATATTTCTGGACATTATCACTTTTGAGCCATTGTGGATCATTTGGGGCTGTGTCACTACCACCCCCATTATGGACATGAGCTCCCCCATGGGCTCCTTTGTATACACAGAGCTAAAGAAAGTATTTAATAAATATGCGTTCTCTTTGTCCCCAGTCACCCACTCTAGATTATTTTGTAAAGGGCCTACATGCTCAGACCTGACCTTTTTACAATTAATATATTTGAAGAATTTTTTGGGGTTTGTCCTACTATCTTTTGCAATCTGTCGTTCGTTTTGAATTTTTGCGTCCTTGATTTCCTTTTTACATATTCTGTTATATTCTTTGTAACATTTAAACGACAATAGTGTTCCTTCATTTTTATTTTTTTTTAAAGCTCTTATCTTATTGTTTATAGCTTTTTTAACATTGGCCGTGAGCCACATAGGTTTTATTTTTAGCCTTTTAAACTTATTGCCCATGGCAATATACTTTGCAGTGAGTTCACAAACAGTCTTTTTGAAGAATTCCCATTTCTGTTCTGTGTTCATCGATGCCAATATTCCCTCCCAGTCTAAGTCCTGGAGAGCAGCCCTCATCCTTGGAAAATTTGCTCTCTTAAAGTTAAGTGTTTTTATCTTTCCCGTATGTGTTTTTTGCTTACAGCTAAGTAAAATCATGTTATGGTCACTGCTACCCAGATGTTCCTTTATATGAACATTAGTAATAAGCTCTGCATGGTTTGAAATTACCAGGTCCAACAGAGCATCATTCCTAGTTGGGGCCTCAATAAACTGGACCATAAAATTGTCCAGGTACAGATCCTCTAGCCTATTTGTTGCATCTCAGGTCAGTAACCTTATGTTGCTATAAACACCCATTGACTGTTCATTAACTGAATGTGCCTCAGGCATGCATTCCTGATTTATGGAAGCAAGCCTGTCCATCAAAGACATGCGGTGAGGTCAGTGGCTGGTGGGGCAATGGATAGTATCAGAGCCAGCTACACAGCCAGTGTTTTCGTTGGTACCACTCCATTTGAAATAAGCATGTTATTTTCCTCTGTCCCTTCATTTGAAGTAGGTCCATAAGCACAGGCATTGGTCTCCCATTATTTACCACTCCCTGTTTTGATTAAAAGTCCCATTTTGAGAAAATTCAAAGGTTTGGTATAGTGTTTTCCATTTTTACAGTTGCTGGTAAGTACTAAACACAACATATTCTTCTTGAAACACTGGTCTACAACCGACTGAGCGACCACCTGACCAGGAATAAAACTTTTTGATCCCCTTCAGTCTGGCTTTCGCCCTCAACACTCCACAGAAACTGCTCTCCTTAAACTCACAAATGACCTACTAACGGCTTAAACCAACAGACACTATTCTGTACTACTTCTCCTGGACCTCTCTGCTGCCTTTGACGCAGTGGCCTACCCCCTCCTCCTCAAAAAACTCCTTTGGTCTCCGTGACTGTACTCTTTGCTGGTTCTCATCCTACCTATCCCACCGCTCCTTCAGTGTCACTTACAACTCTACTTCCTCCTCTCGTCTTGTTTTCTCTGTTGGGGTCCCCCAAGGTTCTGTTCTTAGACCTCTCCTTTTCTCAATCTACACCACCTCCCTGGTTCAGTTGATTGTCTCCCATGGTTTTCACTATCATCTTTACGCTGATGACACCCAAATCTATCTCTCAACCCCCCAGCTCTCTCCATCTGTCTCCTTACTCATCACCAACTTACTAACAGACATATCAGCCTGGATGTCACATCACTTCCCGAAACTCAACCTATTCAAAACCAAGCTCATGATATTTCCTCCCCCAGGTGCCACTTCCCCTGATTTCTCTGTCAATATCAACATCTCAACTATCAACTTGTCCCCTCATGCCAAGGTCCTAGGTGTAATCCTGGACTCCAAACCAACCTTTCGGTCCCACATCCTAACGCTGTCCAAAATTTGCCGCCTCAACCTCCGCAACATCTCCAAGACACGCCCCTTCCTAACCAATGTCACCACAAAGCTTCTAATCCACTCCCTGGTCATCTCTCGCCTCGACTATTGCAACTCCCTCCTCATTGGCTTACCTCTAAATAGGCTATCCCCACTTCAGTCCATCATGAACGCTGCTGCCAGGCTCATCTACCTCACAAACCGCTCAGCGTCTGCTATACCCCTCTGCCAATCCCTCCGTTGGCTGCCACTCAACCAACAAATTAAATTCAAGATACTAACTATACCTTAAAAAGCCATCCACAACCTGGCCCCTAGCTACATCTCTAACCTAGTCTCAAAATACCAACCTAATCATTCTCTTCGCTCCTCCCAAGACCTCCTGCTCGCAAACTCCCTTGCCACCTTATCCCATGCTCACCTTCAGGACTTCTCCAGAGCCTCTCCCATCCTCTGGAATATTCTATCCCAATCTGTTCGATTTTCTTCTACTTTGTCCACTTTCAGACCATCCCTGAAAACTCATCTCTTCAGAGAAGCCTATCTGGCCCCCACCTAACAACTGTACATTTACTTTCTCCATCAGCACATCGCCCACAGTTATTAACTCTTGTATCTCTTGACCTTCCCTCTTAGATTGTAAGCTCTAAAGAGCAGGGCCCTCTGATTCCTACTGTATTAAAGTGTATTGTATTTGTACTGTCTGCCCTGAAGTTGTAAAGCGCTACGTAAAATGTTGGCGCTATAGAAATCCTGTATAATAATAATAATAATAATATTCAAGAAAACATCAAGCAGGCATATATCAAATGGACATTGTCTCATTCAGTAGCATTATAAATAAATGAGATAGAGGTCTAATTTTCTCATTTTTTTACAAAAAATAAATAAAATTAAACAAATAAATTATATTTATTATTTATAATAATATCATAATAGCTTATAACTTATTTATTTATCTGCCTTCGTTGCCGCCCTGCTTTCTCAGCTTTGGCCCAGGACACAGTAAGACAGGACCGCATGCCGTTAAAGAGAAACTTTCTGAGGGTGCTTAGTGCTCACCCTGATAACCATTTAGTATGTAAACCGCACATCATCATTTAGTGAATAAAACCACATCACCATTTAACGAATAAACCCCCACATTTTTTAGTGAATAAACCCCACACCAACATTTAGTGAATAAAGCCCCACAGCGTAGCTGAGCTCTGTGAGATTGAAAATTTCATCTTCATCTTCAGCCAATTGGCTTACGCTTAAAAACCCGTGCGTCAGGACGCAGGCAGTCAATCAGATTCCCTGCAGACAAATAAGCGTCTGGTAAAAGGAATCTATTGGACAGCAGATTTTTATTTTTTTACTTCTGCATTCTGTAACAGCGCCGTAAATGCTGAGATTTCACTGGTCAAGTACAGGGCTGTTACAGAATGCAGAAATAAAAAATAGAAATTACACTGTGCTCTATATAGCTACCAACAGTCCTGATTTTATTAAAACAAGTCCTTAGTTGGTTAAATTAGTAAACTATGAGAACTAAATGTGAAAGTGTCATATACTGTATAATCTATATAATACAAACAAATAGAACCTGAACCATTCTCTGATTATAAAGATTATATACAGCGCCTTGAAAAAGTATTTATACCCCTTGAAATTTTCCACATTTTGTCATGTTACAACCAAAAACGTAAATGTATTTAATTGGGATTTTATGTGATAGACCAACACAAAGTGGTACATAATTGTGAAGTGGAAGGAAAATGATAAATGTTTTTCAACATTTTTCACAAATAAATATATGAAAAGTGTAGGGGGGCATTTGTATTCAGCCCCTTTTACTCTGATTCTAGTGGAACCAATTGCCTTCAGAAGTCACCTAATTAGTAAATAGAGTCCTCCTGTGTGTCATCTAATCTCAGTATAAAGTCAGCTGTTCTGTAAAAGCCCTCGGAGATTTGTTAGAGAACCTTAGTGAACAAACAGCATCACCAAGGCCAAGGAACACACCAGACAGGGCAGGGATAAAGTTGTGGAAAAATTTAAAGCAGGCAGGGGCGTAACTACCACCATAGCGATCCATGTGGGCGCTATGGGGCCCGCAGCCGAGTGGGGCCCAGTGAGGATGAGAGCACCGCCGGCACAGTCTCCCAGCCAGGGGAAGAGAGAGGAGAGAAAGAGACGTGCTGTCCGTATCAGCAGAGAGCTGAATTGCCCGATGTAATAGCTTTCATTAGAACTTCCAGTGTTCCCGGGGCTCACGTCACATTGCTCCACCTCTTGGCCCGGCGCCTTTGATAGACAGAACTCCGATCCACTACGGGACATGTGACGTCATCAAAGGCGTCAGGCCAAGAGGTGGGGCTATGTGACGATGAGCCCCGGGAAGACGGGAAATTCAAATGAAAGCTATTACAGCGGGCAATCCCGCTCTCTGCTGATCTGGGTGGCTTGGCTCTTCCTCTGCATAGGTGAGGCTGTATGGGGCACAGGCAGACCAGGCTGTATGGGGCACAGGTCACGCTGTATGGGGCACAGGTCATGCTGTATGGGGCACAGGCAGACCAGGCTGTATGGGGCACAGGTCACGCTGTATTGGGCACAGGTCACATTGCATGGGGCACAGGTCACGCTGCATGGGGCACAGATCATGCTGCATTTGGCACAGGTCACATTGTATGGGGCACAGGTCACGCTGTATGGGGCACAGGTCACGCTGTATTGGGCACAGGTACCGCTGTATGGGGCACAGGTCACGCTGCATGGGGCACAGGTCACGCTGCATGGGGCACAGGTCACGCTGCATGGGGCACAGGTCACGCTGTATGGGGCACAGGTCACGCTGTATTGGGCACAGGTCACGCTGCATTGGGCACAGGTCACGCTGTATGTGGCACAGCTCATGCTGCATTGACACTAGGGCAGCTGTGGGGGGGGGCTGTTTGCAGGGGGGCCCCATACAACATTTTGCTATGGGGCCCTGCTTTTTCTAGTTACGCCCCTGAAAGCAGGGTTAGGTTATAAAAAAATATCCCATGCTTTGAACATCTCATGGAGCTCTGTTCAATCCATCATCCAAAAATGGAAAGAATATGGCAAACCTACCAAGACATGGCCGTCCACCTAAACTGACCAGCCGGTCAAGGAGAGCATTCATCAGAGAAGAGCCAAGAGGCCCATGGTAACTCTGGAGGAGCTGCAGAGATTCACAGCTCAGGTGGGAAAATCTGTCCACAGGACAACTATTAGTCGTGCACGCCACAAATCTGACCTTTATGGAAGAGCGGCAAGAAGAAAGCCATTGTTGAAAGAAAGCCATAAGAAGTCCCGTTTGCAGTTTGCGAGAAGCCATGTGGGGGGGACACAGCAAACATGTGGAAGAAGGTCCTCTGGTCAGATGAGACCAAAATTGAACTTTTTGGCCTAAAAGCAAAACGCTATATGTGGCAGAAAACTAACACTGCACATTACCCTGAACACACCATCCCCACCGTGAAACATGGTGGTGGCAGCATCATGTTGTATGGATGCTTTTCTTCAGCAGGGACAGGGAAGCTGATCGGAGTTGATGGGAAGATGGATGGAGCCAAATACAGGGCAATTTTAGAAGAAAACCTGTTATGCCGTGTACACACGAACGGTTTTGCCATCGGAATAAACTCTGAAGGTTTTTACAACGGAGTTCGGACGGAATTCCGCTCAAGTTGTCTTGCATACACATGGTCACACCAAATTACAACCGTCCAGAATGTGGTGACGTACAACACCTACGACAGGACTAGAAAACGGAAGTTCAATAGCCAGTAGCCAATAGCCTCCGTCTCGTACTTGCTTCAGAGCATGTGTCGTTTTTGGTACATCGGAACAGCATACAGACGAGCAGTTTTTCCGATAGTAATTTGTTCCGTCGGAAAAATATAGAACATGTTCTCTATTAAAGTCTGTCTGAATTTTCGACAGAAAAGGTCAAATGGGGCATACACACGGTCAGAATATACGATGAAAAGCTCCCATCGGACTCTTTCTGTTGGAAATTCCACTTGTGTGTACACGGCATTAGGGTCTGCAAAAGGCTTGAGACTGGAGCGGAGGTTCACCTTCCAGCAGGACAACGATCCTAAACATACAGCCAGAGCTACAATGGAATGGATTACATCAAAGCATATTCATGTGTTAGAATGGCCCAGTCAAAGTCCAGACCCAAATCCAATTGAGAATCTGTGGCA
This sequence comes from Lithobates septentrionalis, assembly GCA_037952835.1. Taxonomy (NCBI): domain Eukaryota; kingdom Metazoa; phylum Chordata; class Amphibia; order Anura; family Ranidae; genus Lithobates; species Lithobates septentrionalis. The sequence continues at coordinate 219,216 of JBBDGP010002080.1, read as the reverse complement.
AAACTTGAAAATTGCTGTTCACAGACGCTCTCCATCCAATCTGACAGAGCTTAAGCTATTTTGCAAAGAAGTATGGGCAAAAATGTCACTCTCTAGATGTGCAAAGCTGGTAGAGACATCCCCAAAAAGACTTGCAGCTGTAATTGCAGCGAAAGGTGGTTCTACAAAGTATTGACTCAGGGGGGCGCTATACAAATGCCCCCCACACTTTTCACATATGTATTTGTAAATACGTTTGAAAACCATTTATCATTTTCCTTCCACTTCACAATTATGTGCCAGTGGAAGGCACCAGAGATGCTGCTTGCTGAGTCATCCAGACTCCCTGAGTCACTCAACCCTGACCCAGGTTCAACCCAGGCCTGGCTCTCAGCCAAACCAATTTTCCTACACTAACAAAACCTATTTACATCTAGCACACTAGCTAGAGGGTGCTACAGTAGAAAGGTTCAACACTGTACAACTAGGCCCAGGGGTTAGGCACGACCGTTCAGAGCCACTTACAAACTGTAACACCAGTCTGTAGACTTGAAAGATGCCTACAGAATCTGTAACACGGAGCAGAACGCAGCCTGGCTGGTCCAAACCCAAAGGGAAAGCTTCCTGAAGCTAGGTAGATATAGTCCATGCACTGTCCCTCCTCCTCCGGAACCTTTCCCTATCTCTAAGCACTGTCCCTACCAGACAGGAAACCTGTCCCTACACTAGCCACTCGCATAAAGCATGCCAAACCCAGGAGCCGGAGTCTTAAAAAGACTCTGCCTAACCCAAGATGGCCGTGGAAGTCACATGGGGTGCCAGCACCGAATTGGACAGCTGTCTTCTGGTGACCGAGGAAATCATAGAGGAACCAAGTTCCTCACAACTTCCTTCTCCTGCATTGCCGCTTCAGTTGAGCACCCGGCGAATACAGACTGCACCTGCCTAGAAGGTGAATTAAAATATTAAAATTCACACATTGTGTAATTTATGAAAAATACCCCACATTTCCAGACTGATCATATGGACTCTTAGTAGTCATATGCATTATACAGTGGGGAAAATAATGATTTGATTCCCTGCAGATTTTGTAAGTTTGCCCACTTACAAAGAAATCAAGGATCTATAATTGTTATCATAGGTGTATTTTAAATGATAGAGACAGATTATCAACCAAATATCCAGAAAAAAACACATGATACAAATGTTATATGTAGCACCCTGGTAGTAGGCACGGTTTCTAACAAATTTAGCTTACTAGGTGGTAACTAGCCTGGCTGATAGATAGGGGATTCACTGGCTTTTCCCTAACTCTGGATTTAACACACCTCTCTCTTCTCTTCACATTTCTTCTAGATTCACCTTAGGTTGAATTTATTGATAGAGGCTGCAGCTCCTCACTTTTCATTTTCACCATAATCGCGGGGGTCTAATCATTTTTTCATGGCGTTGTTGCCTGCGGCATTAGAATGACCAGGGCATAGTGAATTCAGACTTGGAGTGGATGTGTTGTCTCAGTCAATTGGCAGGGGTTTCTTTAGTCCCTTGGCCTGCTGGGAGAGCCTATTTATTCGGGAGGAGTTAGGTGATCAGGGTTCTGTGACACATGGGCGGCTGTCTGGGTGGACGTGTGTCACAAGGCTCCGGGTTTCTAGGCCAGAAGCCTATCCCGGGGGCACCTGGCTGCTAGGCTGTCTGAGGCCTATCCAGGTTTGAGAGAAGCAGCGTGGGGTTTGGGCTTTTCGGCCAGAAGCCCAACCAAGTTGTGCAGAGGTTCCACCGGACGGGGAATCGCATCGTTGCTAGCGGTGAAGGAGAAGCAGTTGCCACAAGGGGCGACCACTCCTGTTGCCAGGGGCAAGTGATGATTAAGGCCAGAGGTAAAAGGGAGGAATAGTGGCCAGCAAGGGACAACCATTCCTGTTATCAGAGGCCAGTGTATGGAAGTCTGAAGAAGTACCAGAGCAGCCTTTTCACCAGCCGGGGACGATGAACAAGTGGAAATTTTTTTATCATGAAATGTGAGTGCATTTATGTGGCGTATAATTCGTAATAAATATTTTAAAACTGTGTCACACTATTGCAAGCCTCTGTAGTTTCTACATGTAGCATATATGAGTGGAGGTCACTGTTAACCAGGAGGAAGGAGTTGTTTTTGATCTGAAATCTGAGCCAAATAGTTACTACAGGAAGGAGGAACCACATGAGGAATCCCTACAATGATACACACAAACTACAGGCTTTTTCAAAAAGCTTTAAAGGTGAGGGTCCATCCGGTGGAGGGGTACACCAGGATTTTGTGCACACTGCATGAAGGCACCAGCATCACTTGTATCCATCTCCCTATGAAGGACTGTCAGGATTATTACCCAATATATTAAGGATAGTGTGCAGCACACGGAGCACTTGCACTTTATTTTGGACGTTATAATACTTGAATGTTATCGGCGCGTTTTTGGACTATTTGCACAGGGTTAATTTATTAACAATTCAAAATATTTATTTATCATTAGATTTGTGTACTAGGTTATTCTTATAGTTGTTCACCCTATTATATTGCATTTTTAAATGTATTTATTTTTTATTTATTCATCTATTCCCTGGTTGGTCTCAGTGCCGCACATATTGTTATTCAATTGAACAAGTGGAAAAGCTTCAGCAGAGTTCCAAGCCAGGGACCCAGCGGGTTAGCAGGGATGACACTTTAGGAGAATACAGCGGGTTCGCTGTGGAAGAACTCAGGGGATCCATTGACGACTGGGATCTGGAAGTCTAGTGACAGACTGGGAGCTCAGTGAGTGGAGATCTACAGTAGGATACTGTGAGATGTGAGAAAAGATCTATAACGGGTTACTGTGAGTTACGTGTATGGATCTCTATTGACTGTTCAAAGTTCAGTTGCTTTAGGAGACAGCAGTTCTACAAATACAGTTGCTGCATCCAGCCTAAAGGCCCTCAACCTGTATAGCTGTCTGTCTATTTTTGTTTTGGAGTCTGCCCATTGCTATTGCATCTGCCTAAGGGTGTCCTGGCCTAACCCTCTCTCCCTCAGTTCTTGTTAAGAGACAATAAATCTCTTTTTTTGCATTCCAAAAAGTGACTGACGACCATGTTTTCAACTTGCATTACACTCACCATGCCTAGTAACCCATACTGTGAAGAAGGATGTCAGCTCTCCTTTACTCTGGAGGTCACCATTAGGCCTTTGGAGGTCGGGGAGGCCGCTACATATAAATTGAGTTGCAGTTCAGTAAAATAAGTATTTGATCCCCAAGCAAAACACGACTTAGTACTTGGTGGAGAAACCCTTGTCGGCAAGCACCGAGGTCAGACGTTTCTTGTAGTTGGTGACCAGGTTTGCACACATCTCAGGAGGGATTTTGGTCCACTCTTCTTTACAGATTTCTAAATCCTTAAAGTTTCTTGGCTGTCCCTTGGCAACTCGAAGTTTCAGCTCCCTCCATAATTTTTTTTTATAGGATTAAGGTCTGGAGACTGGCTAGGTGACTCCATGAGCTTAACGTGCTCCCTCCTTGCCTTGGCGGTATGTTTTGGGTCATTGTCATGCTGAAAGACCCATCTACCACTCATCTTCAGTGTTCTGGCTGAGGGAAGAAGGTTCTCATCCAAGCTTTTACAATACATGGCCCCGTCCATTGACCCCTCAATGCAGCAAAGTCGGCCTGTACCTTTAGCAGAGAAACAGCCCCAAAGCATCATGTTTCCACCTCCGTGCTTGACTGTAGGGATGGTGTTCTTAGGATCATAGTCAGCATTTTTCTTCCTCCAAACACGGTGAGTCAAGTTATTGCCAAAGAGCTCAATTTTGGTCCTATCTGAGCACAGCACTTTCTCCCAATCCTTCTCTGAATCATTTAGATGTTCATTGGCAAACTTCATACAGGTCTGTACACGTGCCTTCTTGAGGAGGGGGGCCTTACGGGTGACGCCAGATTTCAATCCATGGCGGCGTATTGTGCTACCAATGGTTTGTTTGGTGACTGTGCTCCCAACTGCCTTGAGATAATTTACAAGCTCCTCCTGTGTAGTTCTGGGCTGATCCCCTCTTTTTTCACATGATCATCCTTACCCCATGAGGTGAAATCATGCATTGAGCTCCAGACCGAGGGCGATTGATGGTTATTTTGTTTGTCTTCCATTTGAGAATAATAGCTCCAACAGTTATCTCCTTCTCACCAAGCTTCTTGCTGAGGGTCTTGTAGCCCCATTCCAGCCTTGTGCAGGTGTCACGAGAGCCACATACCTGATGTGAGACCGAAGTAGTGGGGAGGCCTCCCTTGCACCTCGGGTCCTTGAAGCCTCTAGAGATGGAGACAGAGACTTGGTGGACACCGAGTGCCATGGGTGCCAGGTGTGCGGAGCACCGTTCAAGCCTTAGTCCGAGATCCGAGCCGAGGTCAAGTCCAGTTGGGCAACGAAGTATAAAAGGGTTAATCAGAAGAAGAATGGCCGAGATCCAAGCCGGGCTCGGTTCCAATCTGGCAGCTGAGTACAAAAGAGGCAAAGAAGTAGAATGGTTAAGGTACAAATCCGAGGTCAATAGCAAGCAGCAAATAAGAGTAGTCAAATAGGTTTCCAGGTCAAAACAAGTTCAGACAGATCACACACTAGCACAGGAACAATGGGGGACTGAAGATAATCAAGCAATTTGGTAGTGTGTGGGCTGGGCTTATACAGGGTAGTTTTAGGTCACTTCATGTACGCCTCCTGGGCATTTTCCCGCCTTTTTCCATCAGGTTGAGGTCACTTCCTGTGTGCGTCTTGGGCATTTTCCCGCCTTTACCATCAGGTTGAGGTCACTTCCTGTGCGCGTCTTGGGCATTTTCCTGCCTTTTTCCATCAAGTCTCCTGCGCAGGTGCGGGTTAGCGCACTGAGGCGTCTTTGGCGCATGCTCAGTTGGCACGGATTTCCTCTTGCGGCAACGCGCCATTGGTGCATGCGTAGTAAGCCCTGGACTCCTACAGCAGGTCTACAATCTTGTCCCTGACGTTCTTTTGACAGATCTTTGGTATTGCCCATGATGGTGAGGTTTGAGCAGAAGGAAGAAATTCTGTGGACAGGTGTCTTTTATACACGAGTTGTCCTTAGGAGCACCTTCTTATATTGACAGGACTAAAATGTGTACCACATGAGCACCTACTGTAGCCAGTCAGTGGGAGCCATAATTGTTGTTGGTTGGTAGGGTAGGGGGATCAAATACTTATTTTACTCGCTGACCTGCAACTCAATTTATAACATTTGTATCATGTGTTTTTTCTGGATTTTTGGTTGATATTCTGTCTCTATCATTTAAAATACACCTATGATAAAAAATTATAGACCCTTCATTTCTTTGTAAGTGGGCAAACTTACACAATCTGCAGGAGATCAAATCATTATTTTCCCCACTGTATACCTCACCCTATGAAAGCTGAGAGATATTGAGATACGGTGAGTTTTGGTTTCGGACGTTCTGTAGGTTCCTATGGTCTGTACAGTTAACTGGTACTGGAAAAATACTGGTTGGGTGTGCACATGCGAGCCTATGCTATTTTTTTTTATTTTTTTATAGTGTTTATGCTCACATCTGTTGTGTATTGTTGTGCTGGAACTGCCTTTTCTAAGTGCATAATGTTTAACCACTTGCCTACAGAGCACTTACACCCCCTGCCCAGGCCATTTTTCAACTTTCCTTTGGTGGGCATTGACGAGGTGGCACTTATGGGCACTGATGAGGCAGCACTTATGGGCACTGATAAGGTGGCACTGATGAGGAGGCACGAATATGACGCACTTATGGGCATTGATATGTGGCACTGATGAGCACTGTTAGGTGGCACTGATGGGCACTGTTAGGTGGCACTGATGGGCACTAATACGTGGCACTGATAGGCAGCACTGGTGGGAACTGATAGACGTTACTGATAGGCACTGATGAGTATTGATGGGTGGCACTGATGGGCGACACTGATGGGCACTGATGGACAGCACTGATAGGCGGGACTGATAGCCAGTACGGACTGGCATCACTAATGGGCACTGATTGGTGGCACTTATGGGCAGTGGTGGGCACTGATTGCTGGCAGTGATAGGCACTGATTGCTGGCACTGGTGGGCACTCATCGCTAGCACTGATTTGTGGCACTGGTGTCGCTATTGAAATCAGGGCACCGATGATCAGTTATCAGTTGGGGCAATATATAATAGGAAAGTATAGTTCTTCCCTATTAGATTTATTTAATCAGAGAAGATGGGGAGCATTGTTATTTTCAGGGTCAAATTCTTCGGACTTTAAAACGATACATTTGTCCATATTAATAGGAGCAGAGCCACAACAGTCCTGCAATTTCCTACAGAAAATGTTCAATGTTTGGAATCAGTAATATTACATGCCAGTTCCTCTTGTATGTTACAGAAACCACGTATGTGGTAGTAAGAGGGGCAGTTATTTATTTATTATTTTAGTCTTACCACATATATATATATATATATATATATATATATATATATATATATATATATATATATATATATTTTTTTTTTTTTTATTTAAAGTCATCCAGTACATTTTCAGAAATGTAAATGCACATACAGTATTTCACAAAAGTAAGTACACCCCTCACATTTTTGTAAATATTTTATTCTATCTTTTCATGTGACAACACTGAAGAAATGACACTTTTCTACAATGTAAAGTAGTGAGTGTACAGCTTGTATAACAGTGTAAATTTGCCGTCCCCTCAAAATAACTCAACACACAGCCAATAATGTCTAAACCGCTGTCAACAAAAGTGAGTACACCCCTAAATGAAAATGTCCAAATTGGGCCCAATTAGCCATTTTTCCTCCCCGCTGTCATGTGACTCCTTAGTGTTACAAGGTCTCAGGTGTGAATGGGGAGCAGGTGTGTTAAATTTGGTGTTATCGCTCTCACTTTCTCATACTGGTCACTGGAAGTTCAACATGGCACCTCATGGCAAAGAACTCTCTGAGGATCTGAAAAAAGAATTGTCGCTCTACTTAAAGATGGCCTAGGCCAGTGATGGCGAACCTTGGGACCCCAGATGTTTTGGAACTACATTTCCCATGATGCTCTGGCACTCTGCAGTGTAGTTGAGCATCATGGGAAATGTAGTTCCAAAACACCTGGGGTGCCAAGGTTCGCCATCACTGGCCTAGGCTATAAGAACATTGCCAAGACCTTGAATCTGAGCTGCAGCACGGTGGCCAAGACGATACAACGGTATAACAGGACAGGTTCCACTCAGAACAGGCCTCACCATGGTCCACCAAAGAGGTTGAGTGCACGTGCTCAGCGTCATATCCAGAGGTTGTCTTTGGGAAATAGTCACATGAGAGCTGCCAGCATTGCTGCAGAGGTTTAAGGGGTGGATCAGACCCCTGATGACGTTACATATAACGAAACGATTGTAGGGACGATGCACATACGCTGCTGCACAGATGCTTTTTTGCATTTTTTGAATTTATGACTGTTTGAAGGATAGCACCGGCTGATTGTGGAGAGATTTACAGCCAGCAGCATTTTTGTTTCATATGTAAGTGCTATAGGGAGTGGAAGCTTGGTCCCCAACAAAGCTGCCTTTGGAGAACAGGAGCAATTGGACTATCTCGGTACAGGTGTAAGTGTACTGATTTTAAAATAAAACGGTTGAGGCCATACTACACCGTGAGGAGTCTCCCTGTTTTTTACCCATTTTAACTCTGAGGATTCATCCATCCATCCCATCTAAGCTGGATCATCTTGTCACCATAAGGATAACACAGTGAGGCTGGCGGGGGAACATTTCCCGGATTTCCATCTGAGGATCAAAGATCCCAATAAGTGCTGAATGATCTTCCTGAGTAATGCCGCATACACACGGACGGACTTTTTGCCGGACTTTCCAGCGGACTTTCGAAACAAACAGACTTGCCTACACACGATCAACCAAAGTTCGACAGATTCGTACCTGATGACGTACGACCGGACTAAAAATAAGGAAGTTGATAGCCAGTAGCCAATAGCTGCCCTAGCGTGGGTTTTTGTCCGTCGGACTAGCATACAGACGAGCGGATTTTTCGACCGGACTCGAGTCCGTGGGAAAGATTTGAAACATGTTTTATTTCTAGGTCCGTCAGACTTTTGGGAAAAAAAAGTCCGCTGGAGCCCACACATGATCGAATTGTCCGGACGAAGTCTGCCAGAAAGTCCGCTTGTGTGTACGCGGCATAAGGAAGATCGCTGGTGATCTGGTAAGCCCCCGTCTGATTTATGGTGAAGGTGTCACAACGGTGAATGTCTGAGCACTGCGCCGTAAGGATCGATCTATCCAGTGTGGGACACTGGCATACATGAATTGTTTGCACAGGAGCACTTTAGTGATCAATTTATGAACTTTGCACTTTATAGATATAATATATTTTGCACTTTTGCATAAGAACATTTTTGGATTGAATAATATTTTGATTGGATGTTCTGTTCACTTCAAAGGTTTTGCATTATGTCATATATGGTGTTTTGCACATGGTAATTTTATTTAGCGCTGCACTTTTAGGACATACATTTTTGATTGACCTGGTATTTAGGTTTTAGTGCACAGCTGCTGTATTTACTTTTGATAACACACTAGCATGGATTTTTTTCTATATAATAAGGACATGGATTACTGGAACCATGTCCTGTGGTCTGATGAGACCAAGATAAACTTATTTGATTCAGATGGTGTCAAGCGTGTGTGGGGGCAACCAGGTGAGAAGTACAAAGACAAGTGTGACTTCCCTACAGTCAGGCATGGTGGTGGGAGTGTCATGGTCTGGGGCTGCATGAGTGCTGCCGGCACTGGGGAGCTACAGTTCATTGAGGGAACCATGAATGCCAACATGTACTGTGATATACTGAAGCAGAGCACGATCCCCTCCATTCAGAGACTGGACCGCAGGGCAGTATTCCAACATGATAACGATCCCAAGCACACCTCCAAGATGACCACTACCTTGCTAAAGAAGCTGAGGGTAAAGGAGATGGACTGGCCAAGCATGTCTCCAGACCTAAACCCTATTGAGCATCTGTGGGGCATCACAAAAGAAGGTGGAGGAGCGCAAGGTCTCTAACATCCACCAGCTCCGTGATGTCGTCATGGAGGAGGGGAAGAGGACTTCAGTGGCAACCTGTGAAGCTCTGGTGAACTCCATGCCCAAGAGGGTTAAGGCAGTGCTGGAAAATAATGGTGGCCACACAAAATATTGACACTTTGGGCCCAATTTGGACATTTTCACTTAGGGGTGTACTCACTTTTGTTGCCAGCGTTTTAGACATTAATGGCTGTGTGTTGAGTTATTTTGAGGGGACAGCAAATTTACACTGTTATACAAGCTGTACACTCACTACTTTACATTGTAGCAAAGTGTCATTTCTTCAGTGTTGTCACATGAAAAGATAGAAGAAAATATTTACAAAAATGCAAGAGGTGTACTCGATTTTGTGAGATACTGTAAACTGAGTTTTCTTCTAGATAGCACAAGGTACCATTATTTTTGTAAGTCATATGCCGATCAAATATAAAATGCTCAATTAGAGAACTGAGCAACCAGTCGAAACTGACTTTGGTGGTTTTGAGGGTTTATAACTACTGTAACCCTTTCTTCCCCGTCCCCACTGGAGGAAAACAGTGATTGCTAGGGGGTATTCCAGCCGCTAGCGATAATCACAAGTAAAATCCAGCAGGCTGGTTGTATCCAAGCTGATCAACTTGGTACATTCAGCCTGCCCATACACGGTTCGATTCTTGGCCAGTTCCTGCACAACCGGCTCAGATCTGAACCGTCTATGGCCGGGTGTAAGGGTTCTATGTTTCCTACCAATGTAAAGAGCATTTTCCTCATGAGCTCCAATTAACTGGTTTGTAAGCAGGTTGAGTTCTATGCTGCCCCGGTCGGGAGGGTTAGTGTTAATGCACTATATTGTCAAAAGTATTGGGACACCTGCCTTTACATGCACATGAACTTTAATGACATCCCAGTCTTCGTGTAGGGTTCAATATTGAGTTGGCCCAAACTTTGCAGCTATAACAGCTTCAACTCTTCTGGGAATGCTGTCCACAAGGTTTATGGGACTGTTTGACCATTCTTCCAGAATCGTATTTGTGAGGTCAGGCACCAATGTGGATGAGAAGGCCTGGCTCGCAGTCTTCGCTCCAATTCATTCCAAAGGTGTTCTATCGGGTTGAGGTCAGGACTCGCTCATCCAAGTCTTTATGGACCTTGCTTTTTACACTGGTGCGCAGTCATGTTGGAATAGGAAGGACCAACCCCAAACTGTTTCCACAAAGTTGGGAGCATGAAATTGTCCAAAACATCTTGGTATGCTGAAGCCTTAAGAGTTCCCTTCACTGGAACTAAGGGGCCAAGCCCAACCCCTGAAAAACAACCCCACACCACCCCCTCCACCAAGTGATTTGGACCAGTGCACATAGCAAGGTCCATAAAGACTGGAGTCCCTCAGAACTAAGTGGCTTGTTGACTTCCCTGAATTAGATGAGGAAGATTGGAAGGAGATGTGGGAAAGCTCTTTTTCACAATTAGTGTCCACCAGGGATAGACTCATGCAGTTTAAGAGCCTGCATAGAATCTACCTTACCCCCATGGGTCTGCACAGGATATACCCGTCTGTCCCCACCAACTGCTGGAAGTGTGGGTCAGTCTCAGCGGATTTCATCCATGTCTTCTGGCAGTGTCCCCAAATTCAGATCTTCTGGACGGCGGTGACTTCATTATCTCTGTCATCACCATTCAGGTGCCTTAAGATTGAGGTGTGTCTGCAAAGACTGGTAGACCCTCTAGCTCCTCGTAGGGCTTCCAGAACTCTTTTTAGGTCTATTACTTGTTTATGCCCCTAAAGCTATCCCACGAGCCCGGGAATGCCCAATAGTCTCTGTATTAAACTTTTGAAACTTACAATAAAAAGTCTGAAGTCTAAAAGTAATAATATTTGAATGCAGATGCCATTATTTAATATGATAAAGAGTAGATACATTTATGTAATCCTACAGATACAACCGGCCCTTTGAGGGTAACCATAATGCTGATGCAGCCCGCAATGAAATAGAGTCTAACACCCCTGCTCTAAAGTCTATGGTTAGTTGAAGATATATTAAAGGCGCCTTGTTTTACAAGCTGGAGAGACATGATACTACAAAAGCCAACCATGCTGAAAATCTGTTACAGATTAATGGGCTAAGTGCCATGATAAGATCAGCTCAGAACCACCCATTGTCTATGTTCGCAGCCTCCCATTGTACGCAACACAATACCCGAGAGGGATCATTCCTCCTAAGTTACAACCCATTCTTCATCTGGAAACTCAAACACCCATCCCGTCCATGTCCTGAGAGGGTCATAGAAAGTGTCATTAACACGAAACAATCCATGTCATACAACCTGGGAATGGAGGACCAATCCACCAACAACAAATAGAACAGTGAAAGTGCCATGAATGGGAACGTAAAAGGTTATTGATGGTGCTGTCATATCAAGGACTTTACAAGAGAACCTCCCTGATCAGTCATCAGATAGAGGAAGACAAACGTATCCTCAAAGTGACACCTGTTACAGGACAGCTACTAATAGGAAATTGATGACAATAAAAATAGCACCTTTATACCAACCGATCCCAAAACTGACCCCCAGGATGGTCAATTGTGCGGCTTTAGTGGGGATAGTAGAGTGTAATGATTCAGTGTTCTCTGTACAGAACTGCGGTATATGTCAGAGCTATATAAATGTATAATAATAATAGTGTGTGTGACTGTGGGGGGACATTAGATTGTAAGCTCTTCTGGTACAACGACTTATGTGACTGGCTCGGTGTTCTCTGTACACCACTGCGGTATATTATAGAGCTATATAAATGTATAATAGTGTGTGACTGTGGGGGGACATTAGAGTGTAAGCTCCTCTGGTGCAGAGACTGGTCACTGATGTGAGAGGAAGCTCCTCAATGCCTCCCCAACATGAAATATGTGAACCCCCAACAGTTCTAGTTAAGAGGCATTGCCTCCCCAACATGAAATGAGTGCACCCCCTGACAATTCTACTTTAGGAAGCATTGCCCCCCCAACATTAAATATGTGAACCCCCGGCAGTTCTACTTTAAGAGGCAATGTCTCCCCAACATGAAATATGTGAACCCCCATGACAGTTTAACTTTAAGAGACATTGCCCCCCCCAACATAAAATATGTGCACCCCCCTAACAGTTCTACTTTAAGAGGCTTTGCCCCCCCCCCCCCAAACATGAAATATGTGTACCCCTGACAAATCTAAATTAAGAGGCATTGTTGACCCAAAATAAAATATGTGCATCCCCCGACATTTCTACTTTCAGAGACATTGCCCCCCCAACATAAAATATGTGCACCCCCCTAACAGTTCTACTTTAAGGGCCATTGCCCTCCCCCCCCCCAAACTTGAAATATGTGTACCCCTGACAAATCTAAGTTAAGAGGCATTGTCCCCCCAAAATAAAATATGCGCATCCCCTGACATTTCTACTTTCAGAGGCATTGTCCTCACAACATGAAACATGTGCACCCCCTAACAGTTCTACTTTAAGAGGCATTGCTCCCTAACATGGAATATGTGCACCCCAAGAGGTCTATTTAACCACTTGCTTACTGGGCACTTAAACCCCCCTCCTGCCCAGACCAATTTTGAGCTTCCAGCACTGTCGCACTTTGAATGACAATTGCGCGGTCATACAACACTGTACCCAAATGAAATTTTTATCATTTTTTTCCCACAAATAGAGCTTTCTTTTGGTGGTATTTAATCACAGCTGGGGTTTTTATTTTTTGCTAAACAAACAAAAAAAGATGGAAAATTTTGAAAAACGCTGTCAGCGCGAGGAGGAAAAATAGCCGATTACCGGCTCTGTTTACATCGCATGATCAGCTGTCATTGGCTGACAGCTGATCATGTGGTAAGGGGTTGGGACTCGCTGATCACCGAGCGCGCCGCGCGCGCCCTGCAGGGGGCGCGCAGGCCGCTCGTGCACGGGACGACGTCAATGGACGTAGTCCCGGCAATTTAGATCCGCGCTGTTGCCGTCATTTGGCAATGGCCCGGATCTGAAGCAGTTAAGAGGCAACACCTCCCCAACATGAAATAATCCCCCCCCCCCCCGACAGTTTTACTTTAAGAGGCAAAGTCTCCCCAACATGAGACATGTGCATCACCAACAGTTCTACTTTAGGAGACATTGCCCCCCCCCCCAATATGAAATATGTCCACCCCAACAGTTTTACTTTAGAAGAAATTGCCCCAACATGAAATATGTGCACCCCCGACAGTTCTAATTTAAGAGGCAGTGCCACCTCAACAAAAAATATGTGCACCTCCCAACAGTTCTATTTAAGAGGCAACATGTAAGTTGGAAGTTGGACGTCCCCCCTACCCGACATTTTTATTTTAAGAGGCAAAGTCTCCCCAACATGAAACATCTGCATCCACCAACAGTTCTTCTTTAAGAGGCATTGCCCCTCCCAACATGAAATATGTGCACCTCTTACATATCCTTCCATGAAAATGTCCTAATATTTCTTTCAAGTCTGAAGTGAGAAAGGCTATAGGAGGGTTAGCATCTTTCCATTTATCTTGGGAGGAGAGGATAAGGTCCTCCATATAACAAATGTCTACAACTTTACATAACCAGAGTGAGACCACCTTTCCATTTATTTTGTAAGTAGAGGATAAGGTCCTCCATATAGTAAATGTCTACAACTTTACGTAACCAGAGTGAGACCATAGGCGGCTTGGCATCTTTCCATTTATTTTGGAAGGAGAGGATAAGGTCCTCCATATAGTAAATGTCTACAACTTTACGTAACCAGAGTGAGACCATAGGGGGGAAGGGGGTTGATGTCTTTCCATTTTGGGGGGAATGCAAGATTTAGTGGCGTTTAAGAGATGGTAGAGAATAGATTTCACCTTCCTTTTTGGTGGTACTCGTTGAGTGGTGTAGTAGAAAGAAAGCCGGGTCATCCGGTAGAGTGAAATCGGTGAATTTCTGGGAGATCCCTGTGTTTCCGTCCTTTAACAGATTTCAGGTTTTTGTAGTGGGAGTGATCTAGGCATGTGGAAACCCGATCACATCTACGGCACTGTGAAGGTGAGGCTTGACATATTTGGTGTGTATTTAGTCAACACAATCTCATCTTTTGCATTTCCCAGGAAATGTGCTGATTGTATCATGTTTATGTCTTCAGCTCAAATATCACATGACAAAAAAACTGCAACTGCCATCATTTTATGATTGTTTTGGGTTTTAACGTCTTGCCGGCTATGTAAGGTCTATGTACATTGAAAGAGTGGGCCTTAATGCCCATTTGCTATATCACTGTGCAGTATGCATCAATGGAGGTCCAAGGTTTCTGAGCTGAGCGTGCGCTCCCAGCACAGTGACTGAGTTGCCGCAGACAGCTCTTGGTCTCTATGTACGATTGGGAGGACTCTTACTAAGACAGACTTCTGTCCAGTCTCCCGGTGTAAAGACCTACATAAAAGGGCTGCCAGGAGGGGTGGGAAGGGGTCGGGTATTGCATTGTATTTTAGCAAGTGTGTGAAAAGTAAAAAATATGGTGCGGCAGGGTTGGCGTTTTGTTTCCGGTAGTAGAGCTTTGATTGGCTCACAGTAATGGCTCCTCCTTTCCTCCGTTCTGCTGTGCAGGGGCTTTTAGGATATTGATGATTGGATAGTGTAGGGGGTTTCTCTTCTTTTTCTTATAGCTTCCTGAATTTATAATTGTATTTAATAATTTATAGTAAAAAATCTATTTCCACACCTGAACAGCAAGCCAAGGTCCTTTGCAAACGGTTTGACAAAAATCCTTACCTGCTTGTGTCCAGTAGGCACCCGAAGCAAGACATTCCAGTGCAATGTTCCAGTCCTTTCTGGAGGTTCCCTCTTTTACAGCCATTCCATCGTTCACAGTGTTGTAATGAGGGACATTGCTTAGGGAAGATCTGAGTACACTTACAAAGTCCGCTGGAGGTTACAGCTCCAATTCGCTGGCTCTGCCAATATTTTTTATTAGCCATTTGTTTCCTGTGAAACACTAACACGTGACCCTCTTGTACTGTTGTATGAAAATTCCTCTACAATATATAAAACCTTCACTGATAAAAAAACAAGATATGACAGCATTAACTAGAAAAGGGTTTTTTAGGTCACATGGCATGTGAAGTGCAGAAACGGCCAATTAAAATCTGACCTCCGGTCTTCCCTTCAGTCTTACACAGTTGTACAGTTGTCCTGTCCCCGTTTTCAAGTCTCTAGTGGGTTTCGAGATAGTCAGAGCTCTGCTAACGCATTTTCAGTTGCAAATGAAACAGAGCACTTATGTCATTTGTACAGGTCAGTTCCTGAGGTCTCACTCTGGCTACGTAAAGTTGTCGACATTTACTACAAGTGGGACAAAATCCCTCCTGAGATGTGTGCAAACCTGGTGGCCAACTACAAGAAATGTCTGACTTCTGTGATTGCCAACAAGGGTTTTGCCACCAAGTCATGTTTTGCGTAGGGGTCAAATTACTCAAATACTTATTTCACCCATTAAAATGCAAATCAATTTATAACTTTTTTGAAATGCGGTTTTCTGGATTTTTTTGTTGTTATTCTGTCTCTCACTTTTAAAATAAACCGACCATTAAAATTATAGACTGATAATTTCTATGTCAGTGGACAAACGTACAAAATCAGCAGGAGATCAAATACTTTTTTTCCCTCACTGTATGTAGAGGACCTCATCATCTCCTACGAAAAAAATGGAAAAACGCCAACACCCCTACAGTCTAACCTTGGTTATGTAAAGTTGTAGACATTTGTTATATGGAGGACCTTATCCTCTCCTCCAAAAAAAAAAAATGGAAAGACGCCAACCCCCCTCCGATCTCACTCTGGTTACATACATTTGTAGACATTTACTATATGGAGGACCTTCTCCTCTCCTCCCAAAATTAATGGAAAGACGCCAACCCCACTATGGTCTCACTCTGGTTACATACATTTGTAGACATTTACTATATGGAGGACCTTCTCCTCTCCTCCCAAAATTAATGGAAAGATGCCAACCCCACTATGGTCTCACTCTGGTAAAGTTGTAGACATGTGCTTTATGAAGGACCTTATTCTTCCCAAAATAAATGGAAAGATTCCAACCCCCCCTACAGTCTCACTCTAATTACATGCATTTGTAGACATTTGCTATATGGAGGACCTTATCCTCTCCTCCCAAAATATGGAAAGACGCCAACCCCACTATGGTCTAATTCTGGTTACGTAAAGCTGTAGACATTTGTAATATGAGGGACCTTATCCTCTCCTCCCAAAATAAACGGAAAGATGTCAACCCCCCTACGATCTCTTTCTGGTTACGTAAAGTTGTAGGCATTTACTATATGGAAGACCTTATCCTCTACTCCCAAAATAAATGGAAACACGCCACCCCACTATGGTCTCACTCTGGTTACATACATTTGTAGACATTTACTATATGGAGGACCTTCTCCTCTCCTCCCAAAATGAATGGAAAGACGCCAACCCCACTATGGTCTCACTCTGGTAAAGTTGTAGACATGTGCTTTATGAAGGACCTTATTCTTCCCAAAATAAATGGAAAGATTCCAACCCCCCTCCCCCCCCTACAGTCTCACTCTAATTACATGCATTTGTAGACATTTACTATATGAAGGACCTTATCCTCTCCTCCCAAAATTAATGGAAAGAGGTCAACCCCCCTACGATCTAATTCTGGTTACGTAAAGCTGTAGACATTTGTAATATGAAGGACCTTATCCTCTCCTCCCAAAATAAACAGAAAGATGTCAACCCCCCTACGAGCGCTTTCTGGTTACGTAAAGTTGTAGACATTTACTATATAGAAGACCTTATCCTCCACCCCCAAAATAAATGGAAAGATGCCAACCCCACTATGGTCTCACTCTGGTTACATACATTTGTAGACATTTACTATATGGAGGACCTTCTCCTCTCCTCCCAAAATGAATGGAAAGATGCCAACCCCACTATGGTCTCACTCTGGTAAAGTTGTAGACATGTGCTTTATGAAGGACCTTATTCTTCCCAAAATAAATGGAAAGATTCCAACCCCCCCCTACAGTCTCACTCTAATTACATGCATTTGTAGACATTTACTATATGGAGGACCTTATCCTCTCCTCCCCAAATTAATGGAAAGACGCCAACCCCACTATGGTCTAATTCTGGTTACGTAAAGCTGTAGACATTTGTAATATGAGGGACCTTATCCTCTCCTCCCAAAATAAACGGAAAGATGTCAACCCCCCTACGATCTCTTTCTGGTTACGTAAAGTTGTAGGCATTTACTATATGGAAGACCTTATCCTCTACTCCCAAAATAAATGGAAACACGCCACCCCACTATGGTCTCACTCTGGTTACATACATTTGTAGACATTTACTATATGGAGGACCTTCTCCTCTCCTCCCAAAATGAATGGAAAGACGCCAACCCCACTATGGTCTCACTCTGGTAAAGTTGTAGACATGTGCTTTATGAAGGACCTTATTCTTCCCAAAATAAATGGAAAGATTCCAACCCCCCTCCCCCCCTACAGTCTCACTCTAATTACATGCATTTGTAGACATTTACTATATGGAGGACCTTATCCTCTCCTCCCAAAATTAATAGAAAGAGGTCAACCCCCCTACGATCTAATTCTGGTTACGTAAAGCTGTAGACATTTGTAATATGAAGGACCTTATCCTCTCCTCCCAAAATAAACAGAAAGATGTCAACCCCCCTACGAGCGCTTTCTGGTTACGTAAAGTTGTAGACATTTACTATATAGAAGACCTTATCCTCCACCCCCAAAATAAATGGAAAGATGCCAACCCCACTATGGTCTCACTCTGGTTACATACATTTGTAGGCATTTACTATATGGAGGACCTTATCCTCTCCTCCCAAAATTAATGGAAAGAGGCCAACCCCCCTACAATCTAATTCTGGTTACATAAAGTTGTAGACATTTACTATATAGAGGACCTTATCCTCTCCTCCCAAAATAAATGGAAAGACGCCAACTCCCTATGGTCTCACTCTGGTTACATACATACTGTATGTAGGCATTTACTATATGGAGGACCTTATCCTCTACTCCCAAAAAAAATTAAAAGAAGCCAACCCCCCTAAGGTCGCACTCTAGTTACATAAAGATGTAGACATTTGCTTTATAGAGGACCTTATCCTCTCCTCCCAAAATAAATGGAAAGACACCAACCCCTCCCCCAATGATCTCACTCTGGTTACATAAAGTTGAAGACATTTTGCTATATGGTGGACCTTATCCTCTCCTCCCCCCCCCCCCCCAAAAAAACAATGCCTTCAAGAAGACCTGGTTCTACTGGCAGGACTTCACATTCTCTGAGGAGGGTAAGGCTTACTTGATCCTGCTCCCCATGTGATCTGCCACCCCAGGTCTTTTTTACTCGCCACCATCAACCAACCCCGCCCCTTTTTTTTTTCCTCTCCCTTTTCCCATAACACCCTCAGCATCCCCCCTCCCACTTCACTTAAATCGTTTGTTCCATCCCCGTATGGCCAAACTAGCTCCAATTTTCCCACGTACTGGTCATTTTTAATCCCCCTCCACTTGGGACATTTATTTATTATTTTACTCTTAAAACATTTGAGTTATCTTTGATGTTATCCCTAATTCATGTACCTGTTCTGAACATTTTAGTTTTGTATACCTCGGAAGAAAATGTGTGTTGCCCTTTTCGGGTGCATTTGTAACCCTTATTTTTCTTACAAAAAAAAAGAATGGAAACACAGTATCATAACTGGTATTGGGGGCCATGAGTTTTGCTTAAAGGGAGAGAAGGACGTGCTCATCAGTGTTTTGCTGCTCCCTAATCATCCAATCACTTTGCAGCCGTAGTAAAATAACACATCATCATTCAGATCGTTCCTTGGCCACCTGAATTACAGAGCAGTCTGTGGACCCCTCAAGTCCCCACTTCCCTGTGATGTAACAAGCCGGTCCTCTCTGTGACAGTGAGCATTCTATTGCTTTCTCTTCAGCTAGTGGGCCTTTCATGGCCCTGTCTGTTTGGTGCACATACTGTATATCCCAACATCTGTGTATACTTGGAAACATTGTGTTGACACTGTCCAGTATTATGTAGTACTTTGGATCAACCAGGGTAGTGTGAAACCTTGGGTTTTCTCCAGAGGTTGCCAGGGGTTCCTTCAGAAATTAGGAACATTCTTCTCACTGATCACCAATGTAAGGAACATTCTTCCCACTGATCACCAATGTAAGGAACATTCTTCCCACTGATCACCAATGTAAGGGACATTCTTCCCACTGATCACCAATGTAAGGAACATTCTTCTCACTGATCACCAATGTAAGGAACATTCTTCCCACTGACCACCAATGTAAGGAGCATTCTTCCCACTGATCACCAATGTAAGGAACATTCTTCCCACTGATCACCAATGTAAGGAACATTCTTCCCACTGATCACCAATGTAAGGGACATTCTTCTCACTGATCACCAATGTAAGGAACATTCTTCTCACTGATCACCAATGTAAGGAACATTCTTCTCACTGATCACCAATGTAAGGAACATTCTTCCCACTGACCACCAATGTAAGGAGCATTCTTCCCACTGATCACCAATGTAAGGAGCATTCTTCTCACTGATCACCAATGTAAGGAACATTCTTCCCACTGATCACCAATGTAAGGAACATTCTTCTCACTGATCACCAATGTAAGGAGCATTCTTCTCACTGATCACCAATGTAAGGGACATTCTTCCCACTGATCACCAATGTAAGGGACATTCTTCCCACTGATCACCAATGTAAGGAGCATTCTTCTCACTGACCACCAATGTAAGGAACATTCTTCTCACTGACCACCAATGTAAGGAACATTCTTCTCACTGATCACCAATGTAAGGAACATTCTTCTCACTGATCACCAATGTAAGGAGCATTCTTCTCACTGATCACCAATGTAAGGAGCATTCTTCTCACTGACCACCAATGTAAGGGACATTCTTCCCACTGATCACCAATGTAAGGAGCATTCTTCTCACTGATCACCAATGTAAGGAACATTCTTCTCACTGATCACCAATGTAAGGAGCATTCTTCTCACTGATCACCAATGTAAGGAGCATTCTTCTCACTGACCACCAATGTAAGGGACATTCTTCCCACTGATCACCAATGTAAGGAGCATTCTTCTCACTGATCACCAATGTAAGGAACATTCTTCTCACTGATCACCAATGTAAGGAGCATTCTTCTCACTGATCACCAATGTAAGGAGCATTCTTCTCACTGATCACCAATGTAAGGAACATTCTTCCCACTGATCACCAATGTAAGGAGCATTCTTCTCACTGATCACCAATGTAAGGAACATTCTTCCCACTGATCACCAATGTAAGGAACATTCTTCTCACTGATCACCAATGTAAGGGACATTCTTCCCACTGATCACCAATGTAAGGAGCATTCTTCTCACTGACCACCAATGTAAGGAACATTCTTCTCACTGATCACCAATGTAAGGGACATTCTTCTCACTGACCACCAATGTAAGGAACATTCTTCTCACTGATCACCAATGTAAGGGACATTCTTCCCACTGATCACCAATGTAAGGAACATTCTTCTCACTGATCACCAATGTAAGGGACATTCTTCCCACTGATCACCAATGTAAGGGACATTCTTCCCACTGATCACCAATGTAAGGGACATTCTTCCCACTGATCACCAATGTAAGGAGCATTCTTCTCACTGACCACCAATGTAAGGAGCATTCTTCTCACTGACCACCAATGTAAGGGACATTCTTCCCACTGATCACCAATGTAAGGAGCATTCTTCTCACTGATCACCAATGTAAGGGACATTCTTCCCACTGATCACCAATGTAAGGAACATTCTTCTCACTGACCACCAATGTAAGGAACATTCTTCTCACTGATCACCAATGTAAGGAACATTCTTCTCACTGACCACCAATGTAAGGAACATTCTTCTCACTGATCACCAATGTAAGGAACATTCTTCTCACTGATCACCAATGTAAGGAACATTCTTCTCACTGATCACCAATGTAAGGAACATTCTTCTCACTGATCACCAATGTAAGGAACATTCTTCTCACTGATCACCAATGTAAGGAACATTCTTCTCACTGATCACCAATGTAAGGAGCATTCTTCTCACTGATCACCAATGTAAGGGACATTCTTCCCACTGATCACCAATGTAAGGAGCATTCTTCCCACTGACCACCAATGTAAGGGACATTCTTCCCACTGATCACCAATGTAAGGGACATTCTTCTCACTGATCACCAATGTAAGGAACATTCTTCTCACTGATCACCAATGTAAGGGACATTCTTCCCACTGATCACCAATGTAAGGGACATTCTTCCCACTGATCACCAATGTAAGGGACATTCTTCTCACTGATCACCAATGTAAGGGACATTCTTCCCACTGATCACCAATGTAAGGGACATTCTTCCCACTGATCACCAATGTAAGGAGCATTCTTCTCACTGACCACCAATGTAAGGGACATTCTTCTCACTGACCACCAATGTAAGGAACATTCTTCCCACTGATCACCAATGTAAGGAACATTCTTCTCACTGATCACCAATGTAAGGAGCATTCTTCTCACTGATCACCAATGTAAGGAGCATTCTTCTCACTGACCACCAATGTAAGGGACATTCTTCTCACTGACCACCAATGTAAGGAACATTCTTCCCACTGATCACCAATGTAAGGAACATTCTTCTCACTGATCACCAATGTAAGGAACATTCTTCTCACTGATCACCAATGTAAGGAGCATTCTTCTCACTGATCACCAATGTAAGGAGCATTCTTCTCACTGACCACCAATGTAAGGGACATTCTTCCCACTGATCACCAATGTAAGGAGCATTCTTCTCACTGATCACCAATGTAAGGAGCATTCTTCTCACTGACCACCAATGTAAGGGACATTCTTCCCACTGATCACCAATGTAAGGAGCATTCTTCTCACTGATCACCAATGTAAGGAACATTCTTCTCACTGATCACCAATGTAAGGAGCATTCTTCTCACTGATCACCAATGTAAGGAGCATTCTTCTCACTGATCACCAATGTAAGGAACATTCTTCCCACTGATCACCAATGTAAGGAGCATTCTTCTCACTGATCACCAATGTAAGGAACATTCTTCCCACTGATCACCAATGTAAGGAACATTCTTCTCACTGATCACCAATGTAAGGGACATTCTTCCCACTGATCACCAATGTAAGGAGCATTCTTCTCACTGACCACCAATGTAAGGAACATTCTTCTCACTGATCACCAATGTAAGGGACATTCTTCTCACTGATCACCAATGTAAGGGACATTCTTCCCACTGATCACCAATGTAAGGAACATTCTTCTCACTGACCACCAATGTAAGGAACATTCTTCTCACTGATCACCAATGTAAGGAACATTCTTCTCACTGACCACCAATGTAAGGAACATTCTTCTCACTGATCACCAATGTAAGGAACATTCTTCTCACTGATCACCAATGTAAGGAACATTCTTCTCACTGATCACCAATGTAAGGAGCATTCTTCTCACTGATCACCAATGTAAGGGACATTCTTCCCACTGATCACCAATGTAAGGAGCATTCTTCCCACTGACCACCAATGTAAGGGACATTCTTCCCACTGATCACCAATGTAAGGGACATTCTTCTCACTGATCACCAATGTAAGGAACATTCTTCTCACTGATCACCAATGTAAGGGACATTCTTCCCACTGATCACCAATGTAAGGGACATTCTTCCCACTGATCACCAATGTAAGGGACATTCTTCTCACTGATCACCAATGTAAGGGACATTCTTCCCACTGATCACCAATGTAAGGGACATTCTTCCCACTGATCACCAATGTAAGGAGCATTCTTCTCACTGACCACCAATGTAAGGGACATTCTTCTCACTGACCACCAATGTAAGGAACATTCTTCCCACTGATCACCAATGTAAGGAACATTCTTCTCACTGATCACCAATGTAAGGAGCATTCTTCTCACTGACCACCAATGTAAGGGACATTCTTCTCACTGACCACCAATGTAAGGAACATTCTTCCCACTGATCACCAATGTAAGGAACATTCTTCTCACTGATCACCAATGTAAGGAGCATTCTTCTCACTGATCACCAATGTAAGGGACATTCTTCCCACTGATCACCAATGTAAGGAGCATTCTTCTCACTGACCACCAATGTAAGGGACATTCTTCCCACTGATCACCAATGTAAGGAGCATTCTTCTCACTGACCACCAATGTAAGGGACATTCTTCTCACTGACCACCAATGTAAGGAACATTCTTCCCACTGATCACCAATGTAAGGAACATTCTTCCCACTGACCACCAATGTAAGGAACATTCTTCTCACTGATCACCAATGTAAGGAACATTCTTCTCACTGACCACCAATGTAAGGGACATTCTTCCCACTGACCACCAATGTAAGGAGCATTCTTCTCACTGACCACCAATGTAAGGGACATTCTTCTCACTGATCACCAATGTAAGGAACATTCTTCTCACTGACCACCAATGTAAGGGACATTCTTCTCACTGATCACCAATGTGGTCAGTGGGAAGAATGTTCCTTACATTGGTGGTCAGTGGGAAGAATGTTCCTTACATTGGCAGTCAGTGGTTACTTATCTGAGAGGCAAAACTTGCTCCATGCTCATGGAACCCCAGCAAACTCTGGAGGAACCCTGGGAAGGTTTCTCCAGTGGCTCTCTGTGTATAGCAGCAATGGTGGTGCTGGACAGATGCTTCACTAAAGAGGTACACCGACAGTCTACCACTGTCATAGGAAGGAACAGTTAAGCACAAGCACTAGGCAGCACTAATAAGCACTTTATACTTCATGGACAATTCTAATCTAAAGACAGAGATGAGTTTTATAAAACGCTAATCCACAATAATGAGAGCTTACTTTGAGCCAATTTTGAAAAAAACTGAATTTCCTGTTAATGACCTGAGAGGACATTCGGCTTTGGCACCTGTGCAGAGTTTGCTGGAATTCTCACTTCCAGTTGAGTACTTATCTTCAAGGAACATTCCCCCCCCCCCCCCCCCCCCCCCTCCATGTAGACAGAGATGACAAACAATCAGTGTTGTGATTGCACACACACACTCAGTGTCTCTCATTCCTGGACTGTGCTGGGCAGGGCTGGCAGGTGTGGCTGCAATCTAGATATCTCGGTATATAAGGATGAGCAGAGCCACATTCCAGATTTCTCTATGGCCACCATGACTCAAGTCAAGTTGGAGGAGCAAAATGGGATGGAGCAGAAGACGGAGATGGTGGAGCTGCCAGAGAGGAAGGAGAAGAGGGGGGAGAGCAACGCCGAGAGCGAGATGACGGAGAGCGAGGCCTATTCCTACAACCCGAAGGAGAAGGAGAACCAGAGCACGGTCCTCCTCATCTGGTCCCGCTTCCTGACCTGTATGAGGCGTAAGTACAGCTGCACTATTTTTATTTTATATATTTTTTTTTGTTGTTTATAATTATTTAAATTCATTTTTTCTATTTATTTTTTTCATTTCTATTTATATGTATTTTTTTTATTTAGATTTATTTTTATGCATTGTTTTTATTTAGATTTACTTTTATTTCTATTTATGTTTTTCTTTATTTAGATTTATTTTTATGCATTGTTTTTATTTAGATTTACTTTTTTTTCTATTTATGTTTTTCTTTATTTAGATTTATTTTTATGCATTGTTTTTATTTAGATTTACTTTTTTTTCTATTTATGTTTTTCTTTATTTAGATTTATTTTTATGTATTTTTTTTTCGATTTATTTTCATTTTTTTAGACGGTAGAGCCAGGGTGGTGGTGGTGGTGGTGGTGGGGGGGGGTTTACAAGCATAGCACGCCTATCATACTAAATATACTCTAAAGCAGGGCTCTCCAAACTGTGGCCCAAGGGCCGGATTTGGCCCTTTGCTAGCCTTCATCTGGCCCTTGGGGCACTATTGCTCCTAATGATATGAGGCACTATTTCTCCCACTGAAACCAATGATGGGGCACCATTCCTCCCACTGACACCAATGATGGGGCACCATTCCTCCCACTGACACCAATGATGGGGCACCATTCCTCCCACTGACACCAATGATGGGGCACCATTCCTCCCACTGATACCAATGATGGGGCACCATTCCTCCCTCTAATACCAATGATGGGGCACCATTCCTCCCTCTAATACCAATGATGGGGCACCATTCCTCCCTCTAATACAAATGATAGGGCACCATTCCTCCCTTTAATACCAATGATGGGGCACCATTCCTCCCTTTAATACCAATGATGGGGCACCATTCCTCCCTCTAATACCAATGATGGGGCACCATTCCTCCCTCTAATACCAATGATGGGGCACCATTCCTCCCTCTAATACCAATGATGGGGCACCATTCCTCCCTCTAATACCAATGATAGAGCACTATCAACAATGGGGCACTATTTCTCCCACTGACACCAACAATGGGGCACTATTTCTTCCACTAATACCAATGATGGAGCACTATTCCTCCTCCTACTGACCACTAACACTAAGGCCGTGTTTATTCTCACTGATGCTCGGCCCCAGGGCATTTTCTACCCCCAATGGCCAGAATCCGGCCCCCCTAAAGTCCTGAAGGACAGTAAACTGGCCCTTTGCTTGAAAAGTTTGGAGACCCCCTGAGCTAGAGGATAAGGACGAGGATTTTCCTTTCTGAGAAATTCCCAATCAAAATGATAACAATGTACTTGGGGGGGGGGGGGGGGGTTGCAAAGTAGCAACATATAATACTGATGTGATGGGCAGCCACCCCCCCCCCCCCCCCCCCCACTTGTACAGATGTCATGTTTTATGGAGGGAGCGGAGATAAAGAAAAAAATTCACAAAATTGAAAAGAGCAGGTGCACCTATAAGGGGCTCCTTCGCACTTGCTTTGGTCTCTGAAGAGCGAACGTTTTGGATTGCTCTTCAAAGAGGATGTGACAGGCAGCGAAGAGGCATTCTATCCCCTCCTCACTGCCTACTTTAACCAAATGGACCCCACACTAGTGCGTGCAGAGCAGCCGCATGCACCTGAGTGGGTTTCCGCTCACCGTGCCCACCCAAAGCAACAAGGGGTATAATTCCTACAGCAGCTGAGAAGCAAGCGTTGTGGCATATGCTAAAGGGGAAGGGTTGGGGGGGTAAAAACATGGCTCAACTATAGGGTTTTACCACCCCACTCAACCATGTGTTAATAAGCCCTTATGATTTTAGAATCTTTTTGGTGTGTTGCGTCTTAGACACATTACCGCTGAACTCTAGAAGCAACATGCATGGCTTTTTCAATATTATTTATTATTGATTTATTATTTATTATTATTAATATTAGGATTTTAAATAGTGCCAACAGTTTACGCAGCGCTTTGCAACGTTAGGGCAGACAGTACAATTACAATACAATTCAATATAGGAGGTGTCAGAGGGCCCTGCTCAT
Source organism: Lithobates septentrionalis (assembly GCA_037952835.1). Classification (NCBI taxonomy): domain Eukaryota; kingdom Metazoa; phylum Chordata; class Amphibia; order Anura; family Ranidae; genus Lithobates; species Lithobates septentrionalis. The sequence continues at coordinate 192,564 of JBBDGP010002080.1, read as the reverse complement.
TAGAGCTTACAATCTAAAAAGGGGGGGGGGGGGGGTCAAGTGATACTGTGGGGGACGAGCTGTTTGAGAAAATAAAAGTACAGTAGTTGGGTGGAGGCGGGATAGGTTTCTCTGAAGAGAAGAGTTTCCAGGGATTGCCTAAAAAAAAAATGGACAGATTGGGGTAGGGAGTTCCATAGGATGGGAGAGGCTCAGGAAAAGTCCAATTGATGGCGCCTGATACAAGTCATTATGATTGTAAATTTTTATATCTGCAAATACCCTTTAATGGTGGGCACACGGGTATCAATATGATCGTTAAAACTGATTTTTTTTAATGCGACTAAACTGATTGACTTGAAAAAAAAAATTTTGTGATCTGCCATGGTGGAATTTTGACGATCGCTTCTGATCAGCTGAACAAATATCTGAGCATGTGTGGGAGAACCGATCTTGATTTGGAACCATTTGATTATGACTTTTTTAATAGGCCCTTTGCATTTATAACTGATAGGCTGGATTACCGATCAATATTTTAAGCCGATTATAAATGTCCGGAGCAATGTCGTAAAAAATTGCATCAATTGTCTTATTTAATTTACGATGAATCGCTGGTATCTAAAATGAGCATAGGTCGCTTTGTGTATGGTCATCCTTACCCCTGCAGACATCCCCTGGCCAAAGATGGATCGAATCTCGGCTGGTTCGGCAGGGAGCGGCGGAGATTTAGTCCATCTTTGGCCAAGCTAATTGTACCAAAGTCCATCCATGAATTGACTTGGGTACAACCAGCATGTCGGATTTTTAGCATGCGATTTTTGCCAGCGGTTATAGCCGCTGGCAGTAATCACTGTGTTCTCCCAGCAGAGACGGCTCCCAAGTGAGCATACAAAAAAGTGCACAGGGTGCAACACATGGTCCTCTCCCAAACAGAAAGGACCCTGGCCTTGAAACAGCAGAGACCAAAACTCCTGGCAGGGACAAGGTACTACCAGCTGAAACCAGGCAGACACCATTTTTCAGAAGATCTGCCGAGGCAAGGTCAGCCCAAGTACTAGGTGGGCCTCCTCCAAAGGGAAAGCAAAGTCTGCCCAAGTACTAGGCAGGGCTCCCCCAAAGGGAAAGCAAGGTCCCCCAAAGTATTAGGTGGGGGTCCCCCTAAGTACTAGGTGGGTTCACCCAAAGAGAAAGCAAGGTCCAAGCAAGTACTAGGTGGGGCTCCCCCAGAGGGAAAGCAAGGTCCCCCCAAGTACTAGGTGGGGCTCCCCAAAGGGAAAGCAAGGTCCGCCCAAGTACTAGGTGGGGGTCTCCCCAAGTACTAGGTGAGTTCACCCTTCCCCAAAGGGAAAGCAAGGTCCAGCCAAGTACTAGGTGGGGCTCCACCAAGAGGAAAGCAAGGTTCCGCCCAAGTACTAGGTGGGGCTCCCCCAAAGGGAAAGCAAAGTCTGCCCAAGTACTAGGTGGGGCTCCCCCAAAGGGAAGGCAAGGTCCCCCTAAGTACTAGGTGGGGGTCTCCCCAAGTACTAGGTGAGTTCACCCAAAGGGAAAGCAAGGACCACCCAAGTACTAGGTGGGGCTCCCCCAAATGGAAAGCAAGGTCCCCCCAAGTACTAGGTTGGGCTCCCCCAAAGGGAAAGCAAAGTCTGCCCAAGTACTAGGTGGGGCTCCCCCAAAGGGAAAGCAAAGTCTGCCCAAGTACTAGGTGGGGCTCCCCCAAAGGGAAAGCAAGGTCCCCCCAAGTACTAGGTGGGTTCCCCAAAGGGAAAGCAAGGTCCCCCGAAGTACTAGGTGGGGCTCCCCCAAAGGGAAAGCAAGGTCTGCCAAAGAACTAGGTGGGGCTTCCCCTAAAGAAAAAGCAAGGTCCCCCCAAGTACTAGGTGGGTTCCCCAAAGGAAAAGCAAGGTCCCCCCAAATACTAGGTGGGCCTTCCCCAAAGGGAAAGCGAGGTCCAGCCAAGTACTAGGTGGGGCTCCACCAAGGGGAAAGCAAGGTTCCGCCCAAGTACTAGGTTGAGCTCCCCCAAAGGGAAAGCAAGGTCCACCCAAGTACTATGTGGGGCTTCCACAAAGGGAAAGCAAGGTCCACCCAAGTACTAGATGGGGATCCTCAAAAGGACGACCCATGGGAGGGGGAGAATCTGATCATAAGGTTGTGTGCCCTCCTCCCCGAGACTTTCAGGGCAAGTCCAAGGACCTACACCCTTCTAATCCCGAGAGAGTAATGTGCTATGTGCATGGGCAAAATAAAAAATGCTTAAGGGTGCCAAAGTGCAGGACAATGGCCGGCCTTCAGGCTGGCATTAAAGGCCCAACCCGGGAGGCCAGTGTAGAAAAAACCTCACCAGTCACAGATCTCCCTCTGTGCAATAAGAAGCTTTTACTTATCGGTCTTAGCAGTGTGGATTTATTGACCTCTGAACTTCACTACAGACTGAAATTAATGCGCTATGCTAATGTATTCTGACAGGGGAACTTCCCCTCCCCCCCAGCAGAACACAATGATCAGCGTTCGCAGCCATTGACTTCCAGCACGCCCTTTTGACAGAAACCGGTTGTTGGACTGGCTTCTGCCAGACAGGCTGCTGTACACACTGGCTGAACAATGTCCAGTTTCTGTTGAACCGGCTGATACCAGCTGATATTCGGCCCGTGTGTACCAGCCTTCACCCTTTATGCCTAAGTCTGGCCATACATTATACAATTTTCTTTAACCACAGGTTGAAGGAAAGAAAATGGCTTGATTCCCCCATCAATCAAACACAATCAGTGTTGATGGGGGAATCCCTCCCACTGCGCTATTGTATTCTGACAGCGGGAGGTTTCCCAACCATCAAAGTACAATGATCACTGCCGGCAGCTATAGCCACAGGCAGTGATCAAACAAAGAAAAAAGTACAGCCAGCCTGCCTATAGATGGGTGGAAATGTGTCCATCTGAACCGATCGGTCTGTGTGTGGGTGGGTGCGGCGTGGTGTGGCGGCAATAACACACACACACAGTCCAGGTTAAAAAAGTAGAACTTGTATTGAAGTAAGGGCAAACAAATTCACAACAAACCCAGTGGGAGGAGAGGAGGTCCAGCCAGGAACACTCAGAGATGCCAACAGCGTGTGCCAGAGCAGGTTTCAGCCAAACTGACTGCATCTGTCTGGAGGGGTGGAATGTGGCCTGGCCGTTCCAAGCCCAAAAGGAAAGGTGTCAAAAGAGAGTGCAAAGTTCTACACTTTCCTTACTCACCGTGGCAAACCCAGTAGTCTTAAATAGACTCTGCCACACCCAAGATGGCTGCCAGTGTCACATGAGCGGCCAGCATTCAATCAGATCTCTGCCCAAAAGATTTAGGAAACCATAGAGAAACCATGTTCCTCCTAACTCCCTCTCCCTTTGCATTACTGCTGCAGTTGAGCGCCACCTACAGTGTAGAGAACAAACTGCACCTGCCTACATAGGGACAGCTTTAGTATATGTAGCCTTGTATGTTCTCCAATACTGTGGATAAAAGAAAACCATGAACTAGGGAGTGTGATAGCTCGGCTGCCCGCCAGGGTTGAGCCAGGCTAACCAGAGTGGTGGAGCAAAGCCTGGTGGTCAGTCAGGCCTACAAGATATCCAGAATGGTTCTGAATTCTTTCTTCTCACCAGAATTGAAAATGAGATAAAACCCCACATTTTATTGGAACAGTAGAGGGGAAATCTTCAGGTGGGCATATTCTAGTCTAATATGTTATATCGAAAATATGTAATCACATCCCGTGTCTTGTGAAAAGAGGTGGTTCTCGTTTCTCATAAAAGATGGTTGTCCAGGTCCAACCTCATTCTCAGATTGGTGGATTTCCAATCAGCTGTGTACAGGGTCAGTCCATGAAGTCCATTACATTGACAGTCATTTAAACATCTGCTGGATTTTGTTACCTCATGACCAGTAATACAGCCTATGACTATCATAGGCTCATCGTCTTATAATATGACCAACAGAGGTGGTTATCTGATTGTCTTATGATCTTGATGAAAAAATCTAGAACAATTGGTCACCTTTCCTGGCCATGACCTACTGAGTTTGTCTATTTCCTTTAGAACATCAAAAATACACCAAGAAATGAGGAACTAACAAGGAGCCCACACCACTATTATTACAGTGACCATTCATAATGTTGGGTTTTCCCTCACTTTCCAAGTGGAGACATAGAGAGCTAACCCTTCTCTGTTCTAATAGATACATATTGTTGCTTTAGATGAATTTGAAACTTTAAAGAAAGAATTCAGAACCACTCTTAATGTCCTGCAGACCACAATGTCCACCAGGCTTCGCTCCATTCCTCTGCATAACCTGGCTGAGCCCTGGTGGGCAGCTACAGTAAGTTGTCACACTCCTTAGCTTGTGCTGTACATCCTCTCTGACCATCTCCAGTACTATGTCTGCAGTCTCTGACCTTCTCTTGTAATATGTCTGCAGTCTCTGGCAATCTCTTGTATTATGGCTGCAGTCTCTGGCAATCTCTTGTATCATGTCTGCAGTCTCTGACCATCTCCAGTATCATGTCTGCAGTCTCTGACCATCTTTTTTATCATGTCTGCAATCTCTGACCATCTCTTGTATCATGTCTGCAGTCTCTGACCATCTGCTGTATCATGTCTGAGGTCCCTGACCTTCTCTTGTCTCATGTCTGCAGTCTCTGACCGTCTCCTGTATCATGTCTGCAGTCCCTGACCGTCTCCTGTATCATGTCTGCAGTCTTTGACCTTCTCTTGTATTATGTTTGCAGTCTCTGACCTTCTCTTGTATTATGTCTGCAGTCTCTGACCATCTCTTGTCTCATGTCTGCAGTCTCTTACCATCTCTTGCATCATATCTGTTGTCTCTGACCATCTCTTGTATCCTGTCTGCAGTCTATGCACTGGTGGGCATCTAAGTTGTCACACTCCTTAGCTTGTGCTGTACATCCTCCCTGACCATCTCCTGTACTATGTCTGCAGTCTCTGACCTTCTCTTGTATCATGTCTGCAGTCTCTGACCATCTCTTGTATCATGTCTGCAGTCTCTGACCGTCTCCTGTATCATGTCTGCAGTCCCTGACCGTCTCCTGTATCATGTCTTCAGTCTTTGACCTTCTCTTGTATTATGTTTGCAGTCTCTAACCTTCTCTTGTATCATGTCTACAGTCTCTGACCATCTCTTGTATCATGTCTGCAGTCTCTGACCATCTCTTGTATCATGTCTGCAGTCTCTGACCATCTCCTGTAGTATGTCTGCAGTCTCTGACCATCTCCTGTAGTAGGTCTGCAGTCTCTGACCATCTCTTGTATCATGTCTGCAGTCTCTGATCCTCTCTTGTATCCTGTCTTCAGTCTCTGATCCTCTCTTGTATCATGTCTGCAGTCTCTGACCATCTCTTGTATCACGTCTGCAGTCTCTGACCATCTCCTGTACTATGTCTGCAGTCTCTGACCATATCTTGTACTATGTCTGCAGTCTCTGACCATATCTTGTATCATGTCTGCAGTCTCTGACCACCTCCAGTATTATGAGTGCAGTCTCTGATCATCTCCAGTATTATGAGTGCAGTCTCTGACCATCTCTTGTATCCTGTCTGCAGTCTCTGACCATCTCTTGTATCCTGTCTGCAGTCTATGCACTGAGTTAAAAAATTTGTTTATTGAGCACTGTGAAAAATGATTGCTATGTCCGGAGACTGCACTGTCTGATATGGTGAGCGAGGAGGCCCCGGACTTCCGGGAGCACAGACAAGGCAAAAATTTCTTTCCGAGAATTGATAGGTAGCACTTTGTAGGCCGGCTAAACATGTACAATATAATACTATCTTACCAATATTAGAATGTTTTGATTGTGATTGTCTATTCATTTATTAGAATGTATTGATTGTGATTTGTCTATTAATCACAGCTGTGGGCAGGGCCATTCGTTACGCTCTGAAGCGATTCGGCGAAGACTGGATCTTCCTATTCTTGTTGGGGATTAGTATGGCTACAATCAGCTTTGGTCTGGATGTCACCATTGCCAAACTACAACGACGTGAGTATCCATGTAGAAGAGATCACTGTAGCAAAATCAGCCGGCCTCTGACCACTGTCATAGGAGCACTTTTTACACGCCATCATATTATCCCCTTCAACACCGGGCACTTTCACCCCCTTCCTGCCCAACCCAATTTTCAGCTTTCAGCGCTGTCGCACTTTGAATGACAATTGCGCGGTCATACAACACTGGACCCAAATGAACTGGTGACAGTATGTACAAAGAAAAAAAGTGTATTACATTTCTTAATTTTCAAAAAAATTGTGACAAAAAAAAATGACAACTTCCTCTTACCTTGGACTGTCTACTTTCCAAAAAGGGGGTCATTTGGGGGGTATCTGTACTGTCCTGATATTTTCGACCCTCAAGAAATGAGATCAGTACATTCATTGATCAATTTTCAGATATATATATATATATATATATATATATATATATATATATATATATATATATATATATATATATATATCATAGTTTGTGGACTCTATAACTTTCCTACAGACTAAATAATAAACATTGATTTGGGTTTTTTTTCACAAAAGAAATGAAGCAGAATACATTTTGGCCTAAATTTATGAAGAAAGAGTATTTGTTATTTTTAATGTGTTATATTTTTTTTTCAAAAGTTCCTGTATTTTTTTCCATATATATATATATATATATATATATATATATATATATATATATATATATATATATATATGTGTGATTAAATGTCACCAAAAGAAAGCTCCATTTGTGTGAAAAAAATGATAAAAACTTAATTTGGGTTGCATGACCGCACAATTGTGATTTAAAATAGCGCAGTACTGGAAAGCAAGAAAATGGCCTTGTCATGAGGGGGGGGGGGGGGGGGTAATACCTACCACATCTGTTCTTTTTACACTTCAGCTGTCAGCAATGGTACAAAGCACTGAAAAGTTATTTACAAATGGATTTTTTTTTTTTGCGCTTTTTTTAAATGTTAAATGTATAAATATATTTTTGTTTATATTATTTATTTTTAGTATAAGGTGTAAAATATTCTGGGAGTTGCATTGTACACCGGTGCTGGGAATTGTAGTGCTGAATGTTTATTATGTTCAATGTTTGTATGTATCTTTTTCTATGTTTAAAAAAACCTTTAATAGTAAGAATTTACAAAAAAAAAAAAAAAAAAAAAAGGTGTAAAATATTCACAAACAAAGCAAACAAAAACAAAAGTCTTAACCACTTCAATACCAAGGGCGTCATATGAGCGGGTATATCTGAATGATGCCTGTAGTTACAGACATCATTAAGATATTGCCGGTTTCAGCCGGCGAATCTCTACACCATAGGAACGATGATAGCGGCCGTTCCGCCGCTTGATCGTTCCTATGGGAGGCGAGAAGGGACGCCCCCCCCCCCCTCCCGCCGCCCTCCGGTGCTTGCTCCGACTCACCGTTACGATCGGTGAGGCGGAGAGCGGATCCGCCGGCGCCGGATGTAGATCATAGAGATTTCTGGCGGACCAGATGGTCCCCGGAGTCTCTATGATCGTCGGAGGCCGGGTGCGATGTTATGACGTCACGGCTCGGCCTCTCCATTCAAAAAAACGGCACCGCTTCGGCTGGGAATCGGTGATCGTTTTATTTTTTTTTTTTTTATTTCAGGCTTCCCAGCCTAGTGGTGAGATATGGGGTCTTATTGACCCCATATCTCACTATTAAGAGCACCTGACATGTCATATTGCTATTACAAGGGATGTTTACATTCCTTGTAATAGGAATAAAAGTGATGATTTTTTTTTTTTTCAAAAAAGTGTCAAAATAAAAAAAATAAAATATAATTAACAATAAAAAAAAAAAAAAAAAAATTTTTTAAAGCGCCGCTGTCCCCGTGTGCTCGCACGCAGAAGCGAACGCATACGTAAGTCCTGCCCACATATGAAAACGGTGTTCAAACCACACATGTGAGGTATCGCCGCGAACGTTGGAGCGAGAGCAATAATTTTGGCCCTAGACCTCCTCTGTAACTCAAAACATGTAACCAGTAAAAAAATTTCAAGCGTCGCCTATGGGGATTTTTAAGTACCGAACATTGGCGCCATTCCACGAGCGTGTGCAATTTTGAAGCGTGACATGTTAGGTATCTATTTACTCGGCGTAAATTCATCTTTCACAAAATGCAAAAACATTGGGCTAACTTTACTGTTTTGTTTTTTTTTTAAACACAAAACTGTTTTTTTCCCCCAAAAAAACGCGTTCGAAAAATTCCTGCGCAAATACTGTGCGAGATAAAAAGTTGCAACAACCGCCATTGTATTCTCTAGGGTCTTTGCTAAAAAAACATATATAATGTTTGGGGGTTCTATGTAATTTTCTAGCAAAAAAATGATGATTTTTACATGTAGGAGCAAAGTGTCAGAATTGGCCCGGTATTGAAGCAGTTAATTATTATTAGTTTGTAAACTAGAAATGAACAAAAAAAATATAATTTAAATGGAGAAGGAGAATAAGGAGTGGAATTAAAGTGGTTGTGAAACCTAAATTTTTTTTTACCTTAATGCATTCTTTGCAATAAGGTAAAAAATGTTTAGGTGTCAGCCATAGCTGTACGGCAGATGCTTTGAGGGCTATAGGGGGCCTGCGCCGCAACGCCAGAGCCGATGCGCATGGCCAGCGACCCGCGATCGCTCCTCAGAGAGCCAGAACGGGGATCTGTCAATGTAAACGGACAGATCCCCCGTTCTGTCAGGGAAGTAGAGAGAGATCTGCTGTTCCTAGTGATCAGGAACAGCGATCTCTCTCTGCTTCCAGTCAGTCCCCTCCCCCCCCCCCCCCCCACAGTTAGAAACACCTCCCTAGGACACATTTAACCCCTTTATCACCCCCTAGTGTTTAACTCCTTCCCTGCCAGTGACAGTTATACAGTAATCAGTGGCTATTTTTAGCTCTGATCGCTGTATAAATGTCACTGGTCCCAAAAAAGTGTCGGATCTGTCCGCCGCAATGTCGCAATCCCGCTAAAAACCGCTGATCACCGCCATTACTAGTAAAAAAAAAAAATTAATAATAAAAATTCCATAAATATATCCCATAGTTTTGTAGATGCGATAACTTTTACGCAAACCAATCAATATACACTTATCGCGATTTTTTTTTTTTTAACCAAAAATATGTAAAAGAATACACATTGACCTAAACTGAGAAAATAAATTTGTTTTGTTTTTTGGGATATCAATTATAGCAAAAAGTAAAAAATATTAGTTTTTTTATCAAAATTGTCACACTTTTTTTTGTTTATAGCGCAAAAAAACCACCGCAGAGGTGATCAAATACCACCAAAAGAAAGCTCTATTTGTGGGAAAATAAGGACGTCAATTTTGTTTGGGTGCAACGTCGCACGACCGCGCAATTGTCAGTTAAAGCAACGAAGTGCCGAATCGCAAAAAGTGCTCCGGTCAGGAAGGGGGTAAAATCTTCCGGGGCTGAAGCGGTTAAACTGACTTCATTCGCCGATCGAAGTCCCTTTCATCTGTAGATGAGTAAAACAGAAAGATACAAAAAGAAACAATGTTTCTTTTTTTATCTTTCTGGCTGAGCAATGTTGTTGATAAACATTGCCCGGCTGCTTCTTTTTTAGAAATGTAAAATCAAGATTTAAATTTAATTTAATTAAAATTGTCTCATTCTTCCTTTTTTTTTTTTTTTTTTTTTTTCTTCTTGCACAGTTAACCTGTGGGTGTACGATGCCCTCGACCAATACCTGTATCTGCAGTACTTCTCTTGGGTCCTTTATCATGTTGTACTCATGTGTATATCAGCGGCAGTGGCCAAGTATATCTCACCTCAAGCTGCAGGTATGGTGTCCAGTCTCTATAAATTTTGCATTAAGAAAGAATCCTTGAGCATATACCTACTATGAGTCTGTTCTCCTCCTGCAGGGTGACACATATAGAAGGGGATATGAGCCTTTCTCCTCCTGCAGGGTGACACATATAGAAGGAGATATGAGTCTGTTCTCCTCCTGCAGGGTGACACATATAGAAGGAGATATGAGTCTGTTCTCCTCCTGCAGGGTGACACATATAGAAGGAGATATGAGTCTGTTCTCCTCCTGCAGGGTGACACATATAGAAGGAGATAGGAGTCTGTTCTCCTCCTGCAGGGTGACACATATAGAAGGAGATAGGAGTCTGTTCTCCTCCTGCAGGGTGACACATATAGAAGGAGATAGGAGTCTGTTCTCCTCCTGCAGGGTGACACATATAGAAGGAGATAGGAGTCTGTTCTCCTCCTGCAGGGTGACACATATAGAAGGAGATAGGAGTCTGTTCTCCTCCTGCAGGGTGACACATATAGAAGGGGATATGAGCCTTTCTCCTCCTGCAGGGTGACACATATAGAAGGAGATAGGAGTCTGTTCTCCTCCTGCAGGGTGACACATATAGAAGGAGATATGAGTCTGTTCTCCACCTGCAGGGTGACACATATAGAAGGAGATAGGAGTCTGTTCTCCTCCTGCAGGGTGACACATATAGAAGGAGATAGGAGTCTGTTCTCCTCCTGCAGGGTGACACATATAGAAGGAGATAGGAGTCTGTTCTCCTCCTGCAGGGTGACACATATAGAAGGAGATATGAGTCTGTTCTCCTCCTGCAGGGTGACACATATAGAAGGGGATATGAGACTTTCTCCTCCTGCAGGGTGACACATATAGAAGGAGATAGGAGTCTGTTCTCCTCCTGCAGGGTGACACATATAGAAGGGGATATGAGCCTTTCTCCTCCTGCAGGGTGACACATATAGAAGGAGATAGGAGTCTGTTCTCCTCCTGCAGGGTGACACATATAGAAGGAGATATGAGCCTTTCTCCTCCTGCAGGGTGACACACACCAAAGGAAATATTGGTTTCTCCTTTTCCAGAAGTGTTTTTAAAAAAAAAAGCTAATGGTCTTTTTTAAACTTTTGCAGGCTCTGGTATTCCGGAGATCAAGGTTACGTTGAGAGGGGTCGTCCTTGCTGAATTTTTCACTTTCCGCACATTTATTGCCAAATTAATCGGTGTCACCTGCACCCTTGCTGCTGGAAGTACAATATTCCTTGGGAAAGTGGTAAGTATCACTGCACAGGTCATTACAGAAGAGATACGGGACAGGATGGAGGTGTAGCGACAGAGCTGTATGAGGTGTCAGTACTAGTAGGATCCCTGCCAGGTCTTCAAGGATTCCTCACAGGATTCTTTCCAGAGTTTCCAAGATTCCTCACAGGATCCCTGCTAGAATTTCCTGGATTCATATGGTCACCATTACCAAGAACTCTTGAGTTCTTGGGCATGTCCTCTGACCAGAAGGGTATTTAAGGTCCAGCCTTTGAAGTGGCTAGTGCTGTTTGTTTTCACCAGCTATCTGAGTGCCAAGGAGCTATAATACTTACCTGCTGGTTGTCAACCCATATTGACCTGACTACTCTTTTTTTTTTTTTTTTTGTGCTCCCTACCACAACTCCTGCCTGGACCTGAATCTTTTCTTGCCTGCTGCCTTCCAAGACCCCTACCTGGGCCAGACTACTCTCTTGTGTGCCACCTGCCATGACCCCTACCTGGACCAGACTTCCCCACTTGTGTGCCACCTGCCATGACCCCTATCTGGACCAGACTACTCTCTTGTGTGCCGTCAGCCATGACCTCACCTGGACCGGACTACCCTCTTGTGTGCCGCCTGCCATGACCCCTACCTGGACCAGACTACTCTATTGTGTGCCACCTGCCATGACCCCTACCTGGACCAGACTACTCTATTGTGTGCTGCCTGCCATGACCCCTACCTGGACCAGACTACTCTATTGTGTGCTGCCTGCCATGATCTCTTCCTGGACCAGACTACTCTTGTGTGCCACCTGCCATGACCCCTACCTGGACCAGACTTTCCCACTTGTGTGCCACCTGCCATGACCCCTACCTGGACCGTACTACCCTCTTGTGTGCCACCTGCCTTGACCCCTACCTGGATCAGACTACTCTCTTGTGTGCCACCTGCCATGACCCCTACCTGGACCAGACTACTCTATTGTGTGCCACCTGCCATGGCCCCTACCTGGACCAGACTACTCTATTGTGTGCTGCCTGCCATGACCTCTACCTGGACCAGACTACTCTATTGTGTGCCACCTGCCATGACCCCTACCTGGACCAGACTTTCCCACTTGTGTGCCACCTGCCATGACCCCTACCTGGACCGTACTACCCTCTTGTGTGCCACCTGCCTTGACCCCTACCTGGATCAGACTACTCTCTTGTGTGCCACCTGCCATGACCCCTACCTGGACCAGACTACTCTATTGTGTGCCACCTGCCATGACCCCTACCTGGACCAGACTACTCTATTGTGTGCTGCCTGCCATGACCCCTACCTGGACCAGACTACTCTATTGTGTGCTGCCTGCCATGATCTCTTCCTGGACCAGACTACTCTTGTGTGCCACCTGCCATGACCCCTACCTGGACCAGACTTTCCCACTTGTGTGCCACCTGCCATGACCCCTACCTGGACCGTACTACCCTCTTGTGTGCCACCTGCCTTGACCCCTACCTGGATCAGACTACTCTCTTGTGTGCCACCTGCCATGACCCCTACCTGGACCATACTACTCTATTGTGTGCCACCTGCCATGGCCCCTACCTGGACCAGACTACTCTATTGTGTGCCACCTGCCATGGCCCCTACCTGGACCAGACTACTCTATTGTGTGCCACCTGCCATGGCCCCTACCTGGACCAGACTACTCTATTGTGTGCCACCTGCCATGGCCCCTACCTGGACCAGACTACTCTATTGTGTGCTGCCTGCCATGACCTCTACCTGGACCAGACTACTCTATTGTGTGCCACCTGCCATGACCCCTACCTGGACCAGACTACTCTATTGTGTGCCACCTGCCATGGCCCCTACCTGGACCAGACTACTCTATTGTGTGCCACCTGCCATGGCCCCTACCTGGACCAGACTACTCTATTGTGTGCCGCCTGCCATGGCCCCTACCTGGACCAGACTACTCTATTGTGTGCTGCCTGCCATGACCTCTACCTGGACCAGACTACTCTATTGTGTGCCACCTGCCATGACCCCTACCTGGACCAGACTACTCTATTGTGTGCCACCTGCCATGGCCCCTACCTGGACCAGACTACTCTATTGTGTGCCACCTGCCATGGCCCCTACCTGGACCAGACTACTCTATTGTGTGCTGCCTGCCATGACCTCTACCTGGACCAGACTACTCTATTGTGTGCTGCCTGCCATGATCTCTTCCTTGGACCAGACTACTCTCTTGTGTGCCACCTGCCATGACCCCTACCTAGATCAGACTACTCTCTTGCGTGCCACCTGCCATGACCCCTACCTGGACCAGACTACTTTATTGTGTGCTGCCTGCCATGATCTCTTCCTTGGACCAGACTACTCTCTTGTGTGCCACCTGGCATGACCCCTACCTGGACCAGACTACTCTATTGTGCGCTGCCTGCCATGATCTCTTCCTGGACCAGACTACTATCTTGTGTGCCACCTGCCATGACCCCTACCTGGATCAGACTACTCTCTTGTGTGCCACCTGCCATGACCCCTACCTGGACCAGACTACTCTATTGTGTGCTGCCTGCCATGATCTCTTCCTTGGACCCGACTACTGTCTTGTGTGCCACCTGGCATAACCCCTACCTGGACCCGACTACTCTATTGTCTAATGCATCATGAACAGCCTCCACACGATTGCCCTTCTGTCCCAGCAAGTTGGTATTTCCAGCTACAGAGCCACTTTTAATCCCTGTCCACTTCTGTGTCATTCTCTGCCAGTTCTCTGCTGGTCCCTCAGTCACTCACGCCTCATCTTCACCTATTACAGCTGAGCTCAAAGTTTCCCTTCGGGACTGTTTCTCTGGAGTTTAGGGTCTTTCAGTGCTTATCTCCTATACTGCTCTCTGTGTCCCAAAGCCATCACTGACAAATACACCAGAGTGAGCATCAGAGTCTCTCTATTTCAAGAAAAGCATGAAGTTTGGACTTTTTATCTCTTGGAACATGGGAGCGAATTATTGACCAAAGTCTTATCCTTATCTGAGGCAGTGGCTGAAGTATATGATGACCCTCACTGAGCTGCCAAAGCAGAATCCACTCTTGTTGGTGGAGTGTGGACACTCAAAGGTACGATGCCGCCCTCAGGCATAAGTTCCACCTCAACCTTTCCAGACTTCTGAAGAACACCTGTGTCATCCTCAGACTAACCTCTCTCTCTTTAAAAAAGTTTATTAAAAAAGGAAACAAAAAAGTACTACTCACAAGGGTAGATGAAAATCACGCATAATGGTCTAATGATGGTGGTAGTAGATACACCGATAGCAGTCTCCAAACCTATGGACAAGACGTGCAGACCGCTGCTGGCTGACGCGTTTCTGAAGCCTCTGAAGAAGAAGGTGCTACCTTCGAAACGCGTCAGCCAGCAGCGGTCTGCGCGTCTTGTCCATAGGTCTGGAGACTGCTATCGGTGTATCTACTACCACCATCATTGGACCATTATGTGTGATTTTCATCTACCCTTGTGAGTAGTACTTTTACGTTTCTTTTTTTAATAAACTTTTTTAAAGATAATGCACAAGGCCGGTGCGCCCTCTCTTTTCTGTTTTTTTTGTCTGTATGTTAGGATTTCCCTATCCTTGAGGGCAGCAAGGCTGAAAGCTACCGTCCATCAAGAACTTTGAACTGTCGGGCTTAAACATTTATGCGCAAGAGTTTTTGTTTTGTTGTAATAACCTCTCTCTCTATTGTGGAACCTTGGGTCACTTCCTTCATAATTTTCATATGAGACCTTCTGGATTGGAAGCCGTCTTCTTCTCAGAATACCTTGTCCTCAGTGTGTAAAAGCACTTTGCTTTCATCATTTTAAACTTGAAGTTGCAAGAGTCCCTTTCTTGCGCTTAGTCATAGGCAAAGAAGAAGCTGAGAAGAAGCTGAGTGGCCTGTTTGCACCCCCAAAATCATCAACCCAGTAGCAATCAAGGTCAAGTTTCTGGACTTGTTACAGGTCCACCTGGTGTTCTACATTTCTTGTTTGAAGCCAGTAGCTCTAGGTCCCTTTTTCCCACCGATCAACATCACCGCCACCTCCTATTCCCGTGGATGGCTCAGAAGAATTCAAAACTAAAACAACTGTGAATTCTACACGGACATTGGACAACTTCAGTGTCACGTACCAGGTGGAAGAGCCTGATACAATGAGGAAGACCTCTGACTCGGGGTTCCTGATGGAGTAGACACATAGCGCAGGAGTACAGAGTTGCATAAGTGTCTGATGTTCTTGCTAGCTGCAGGGCTGGACAGGATCTTGAGGTAAAGCAGTGGATTGTCGTCAGTTAATTACAGCAAGCAGAGATGCCAGGTAGCAGCCAATGAACAGTAGGCAGGAACAGGCTGGCACTGGAGGCAGCAAGAAGGTGAACCGCAGGCAGGCTGCAGACAGATGGGCAACAGGCACCAGTGGATAACAGGCAGATGCTTACAGCTTGGAAATCCAGTAATGACTGGAACATAGACAGGGTCAGACAAGCTGGGTCATACACAGGCAGACAGATCAGGTACAGATGCGGAAGCAAGAGCAAAGTCACGTTACCGGCCAGGTCAGTAACAAATCAGCAGAGTAGCAGTAATGGACACAGGCAGAAGCAAGGTCAGGGACAAGCTGGGGTTGATGCAGGCGGAGTTCAGGAGTATTCAAGGCGAGCCAGGTCAATAACTGGAGACAGATACAGAGTAACAGGATGCAGGTTAACACAAGAACACTGTAGACAAGACAGCACTGATCCTGAGTACTGGCCCAGTTTAAATAGTCTATTTGGTGCCAACATTTGTTACAGAGTGCGTGTGCGCACGCTAATGCGCGCTCGCACATATCTATGTGCACGAATGCGCATGCAGGTGAGCACAAGCATGTGCACATTTCCTATGTGCATGTGAAGAGCCTTGAACAGGAATCTGCCCAAGGGAGCCATCTTGTCTGCTGGCATGCCCTTCCTGACATTCAGTATCTGATTACATTGAAAAGGGTTTGGCACAGATTAAAACTCTAGGGATCTTGGAAGCCATGTCTGTGCCCCCAGGATGATCAGAGCTTTTCCTCATGCACTGTGCACATCCTTAAAAAACTAGCTCTATGGGCATCCAGAGGCTACCTGTGGGGTGGTTCGATGTTAGCAGTACTTGCATGATCCCTTCCAGGTCTTTCAGGATTCCTCACAGCATACTTGCAGGATCTTTCCTGGATTCCTTGCAGGATCCCTGCAGGGATGCCAAGGATCTCCACTACCTTCAGGACCTTCTGTGTTCCCACTAAAGATGATGGGGCATGTCCTCTGGCCAGAAGGGTATTTAGGCTCCAGCCTTTGAAAGGGCTGGTACTGTGTTTCATCGCAAGCTGCCTGCGAGCTTAAAGTGGAGTTCCACCCATTTGTCTCCTCTCCCCCTCCGTTTCCACAATTGGCACCTTTCAGGGTGGAGGGGGGGCAGGACACCTGTCTTTGACAGGTATCCCGTTCCCGCTTCCGGGAGTCCGGGCCGCAGCCTGTGACATCACCGCGGGGCTCCCTCCTCCTCTCCCTGTCGCTGGGCCAGTAGATGAGAGGAGCGGGGCCTCGCGCCTGCGCAGTAGGAAACATCAGCTGCGGTGCCGACATCCCTGGACTCCAGGACAGGTAAGTGTCCTATTGTTAAAAGCCAGCAGCTGCAGTATGTGTATATATTTTTTTGGGTGGAACATCGCTTTAAGAGATATAATACTTATCTGCCAGTTGCCTATTTGCTGCCAAGCCACCTCATTTCCTGGCCGGACTCCTGCTCGAACTTGACTACTGTCTTGGCTGCCACCTTTCCAGGACCCCTGCCTGGACCTTTATAAAGTCCAAAATGGAAACTAGTGCACTCCTCGCAGTACCCGACCTCAAAATAATGGGTGCTCGAAGTGAATGCCAGCACTCCAAATGAATGCCTTTCACGTGTTCATTTTGAAGCTAGTGTCATATAAGGCGTAAGAAATCAAGGTTTTGGGACCTCGCGGGGTTCCTTTCTCAAGGAAACATAGGGGCTCATTGTGTCACTATGTTACCTTAAGAAAGGGACCCTGAGGGAACCCCAAAACTTTGGTTTCTTATGCTGGTGACTTTGCATCTTTGACCTGCCTGCATCCGACTGCCCTCTTGCCTGCCACCTGCCATGACTAAGTTCTGCCTGGACCCAACTACTCTCTTGTCTACTGCATCGTAAAGCCCCTCTGTCACCTGATTGGGGCACTATACTATCAATACATAATTAGTAGATATATAGGACAGGATGGAGATGTCGTGTCATAGCAGTAAGAGGGAACAGTATAAGAATAGTACAGATATCCAAGGCGGGATGGAGGTGTAGTGACAGCGCTGTGTGAGGGGTCAGTACAGAAATAGTAGATATACAGGTTGGATATACAGAACTGTGTGAGGGGTCAGTAGAGGAATTCTGGGGAGGTGCAGGCTGGGATGAAGGTACAGTAATTGTAATTTTCATGTTTTAATAGGGGCCTTTTGTCCATATGGCCACCATACTCGCAACTCTGCTGGGAAAGGTCATGCTTAAACTTGTCGGCACCAAAGAGGTAAGACTGTGCTTCACTAATCCACTTATAACTGATGGCTTGCAGCATGCGATCTACTTTCTCCAGTTCGTGTGGAGCTGTACCTGTAGAATGATTTGTTTACCTGATTTTTCTCTTGTTGGCGCCATCTAGAATCCAAGCCGCAAGTATGAACTGTTGATTGCCGGAGCTGCGGTGGGTGTGGCTTGTTGCTTTGTTGCCCCAGTAGGAGGTAGGTGGTCTACATTATTATGTTTTTATTATACCATGCTTTCGATTTGTAACCACATACTACACATTGACAGCCATGCAGCAAGTGTTTAAAATAGAATTCCAGTTAGTAAATGTCACCAGTTATCAGGTTATGTGTGCAGTTTCCTTTCTTGTTCAGTGAACTTTGTCTTCTTTGCTGCTCGGTACAAGATATTGTTATAATACGAAGGGGCTGGTAAAGATTCAGAACTGGAGCAAGCCGCTTTTAATCTCATTCACCAATTTAGTTAATCAGTTCCCAGCAAAAACATTTTTTTTTTTTTGCATGGGATTGCTTTTTAACAAGCCTTTACTTGCTTAGCAGAGGTCATTAAAAATGTCAAGGGTTGTATGTCAAAGATCTCGTTTGCACAGGTATACTACAGGGTACACCCGCGCAAGGGCTGTGTTTTCCCCCACGGGGATGCACAGGTGTTCCCTGTATCCCTGTGTAGGCAGTTCCTTTCATGTCAGTTGGGCAAGGACACAACTGTTGCTCCCAATTTGACAGCTGTAGGTGCGCGGCTTTTAACACACTTTGGGGGGCCGTGCAGATGTACAAATCCTACCAACTAATTAAAGAGGACCTGAACTCTGGAAGCTGTGTCCAAAGAAAGGCAGGCAAAGGGCAAAGGTCCAGTTGATTAGTCACCAGTATTGCCTGTGGTTTCCATGCAGTTGATCTCTTCCCATTACTGACTTACTATACCTTGTTTCTGTCTCTGTGTGGAGGTGGCCACCTTGGGGGCAGGGATCTGCTTCCTTATGTCAGAGCCTCAAGCAAGTTAGCTGTCATGGTAAGGGGTCAGGCTCAGAGTCTGGTAACTATAGCAGTAGAGAGGCTCTCATCAACCAGCAGGATAGGTATACAAGCAGATCACCCTGGGGCTCACCCAAGGCATAAAGTCGAAGCACTTATCGGTGTTCACTAGAGCGCCTGATGGTGGACATGGGTTTTGTTGCATGTTAGTACCGGGTGACGGGCCTCAGGATCGCCCCACCAGGAGGTGAACAAACTGGGGTCAAGTAGCAGATATAGCAGGTAGGGGTCAAGCAGAAGCGTAGTCAGTAAACAAGCCAGAGTCAGTAACAAGTGGTTGCAGTTTGGGATTAAACAGAAGCGTAGTTGAGGAACAAGCCAAAGGTTGGTAACAAGTGGTTTCAGGTTAGGATCAAACAGAAGTGTAGTTGAGGAACAAGCCAAAGGTCAGTAACAAGTGGTTGCAGGTTGGGCTTAAATAGAAGCGTAGTAGAGGAACAAGCCAAAGGTTAGTAACAAGTGGTCGCAGGTTGGGATCAAGCAGAAGCGTAGTTGGGGAATAAGCCAAAGGTTGGTAACAAGTGGTTGCAGGTTAGGATCAAGCAGAAGTGTAGTTGAGGAACAAGCCAAAGTTCAGTAACAAGTGGTTGCAGGTTGGACTTAAATAGAAGCGTAGTAGAGGAACAAGCCAAAGGTCAGTAACAAGTGGTTTCAGGTTAGGATCAAACAGAAGTGTAGTTGAGGAACAAGCCAAAGGTCAGTAACAAGTGGTTGCAGGTTGGGCTTAAATAGAAGCGTAGTAGAGGAACAAGCCAAAGGTTAGTAACAAGTGGTCGCAGGTTGGGATCAAGCAGAAGCGTAGTTGGGGAATAAGCCAAAGGTTGGTAACAAGTGGTTTCAGGTTAGGATCAAACAGAAGTGTAGTTGAGGAACAAGCCAAAGGTCAGTAACAAGTGGTTGCAGGTTGGGCTTAAATAGAAGCGTAGTAGAGGAACAAGCCAAAGGTTGGTAACAAGTGGTCATAGGTTGGGATCAAGCAGAAGCGTAGTTGGGGAATAAGCCAAAGGTTGGTAACAAGTGGTTGGTTAGGATCAAACAGAAGCATAGTTAAGGAACAAGGCGAAGGTTGAAAACAAGTGGTCGCAGGTTGGGTTTAAACAGAAGTGTAGTTGCGCAAGCAAATGGTCAGTAACAAGCGGTCGCAGGTTAGGATTAAACAGAAGCATTGTTGAGGTACAAGCCAAAGGTCGGTAACGAATGGTAGCGAGGATAAGGATGGCAGCAGGATTGACAAGAGCGAGATATTGGCTGGAGAGAGCATAATCTAGCAAACAGGAAGTGTAAAGACATGGCTTAAATCAGGAAGTTCATGGGAGGACCAAAGAGTTCAAGGTTCAGGAGAAGCAAGGTTCAAGGAAAGATTATTCAAAGAACTTTCCAGGCTGCTGTCCAGCATTCCAGGTGGCTCAGCAAGAAGAGATACTGCTAGATACAGCAGATGTTGCGGGTTCAGACCGGGGTCCTGACGGTAGCACAACCAGGATAGTAGGCCACACAGTAGTGGCATCACCAAATCCCCTGAGACTAGAAGTCAGAGGCAGCAGCGCTTGGCATACCTCCCAACTTTTTTCAGATAGGAATGAGGGACACCTATTAGCCAAAGTTTGTAGGCATAGGGCACGCCCCATGTTACGCCACTTTAAAGAAGAATTATACAAAAAAAAAATGAGTGCTTTATTTTTTACCACTGCTATTCTTTTATGATGGCTTTTGAAATTTACAAATACAGCAATTAAAAATTTGGATGAAACGTTTAGCACTGGGAAACACTTTTAGAAAGATAAAAAGTGCATTTTATATACAACTCTATAGATCAGACCAAAATTAGGGTCAAATGAGGAGGAAAGAGGAATAGAGGGACATTGTTCCAAATCAGGGACAGTCCCTCGAAATCAGGGACAGTTGGGGGCTATGCCTTAGATCAGGGGTCTCCAAACTTTTTAACTGGTTCCCGCCCGCCATATAGTAAATTGACGGATGGGCAGGAGCAATCTCATTTATATGACGTTCTCCCATTCTCGACACACATGCAGATCTTTTGTTGATGAAGGGGTCTATTGTTGCTGGTGGAGGATCTATTGCTGCAGGGAGGGGTCTTATGTTTCTGGGGGGGTCAGTTGTTGTTGCTTGAAGGGACCTACTGTTGAGGGAGGGGTCTATTGTTTCTAGCTGCTGGAGGGTCTATTGATGCTGGTTACTGGGAGATCTATTGTTGCTGGCTGCAGAGGATCTACACTGACTGGCCATTATATCAGGTACACCTGTTCAATTGCTTGGTAACACAAATTGCTAATCAGTCAATCACATGGCAGCAACTCAATGCACTTAGACATATAGACGTGGTGAAGACAACTTGCTGAAGTTCAAACCGAGCATCAGAATGGGGAAGAAAGGGGATTTAAGTGACTTTGAACGTGGCATGGTTGTTGGTGTCAGACGGGCTGGTCTGAGTATTTCAAAAAAAACTGCTCATCTACTGGGATTTTCACACACAACCATCTCTCGAGGTTTACAGAGAATGGTGGGGAAAAGAGAAAATATCCAGTGAGCGGCAGTTGTGTGGAGGAAAATGCCTTGTTGATATCAGAGGTCAGAGGAGAACGGGCAGACTGGTTCCAGATGATAGACAGACAACAATAACTCAAATAACAACTCATCACATCAAAGGTATGCAGAATACGATCTCTGAACGCACAACACATCGAACCTTGAAGTAGATGGGCACCGGGTGCCACTCCTGTCAGCTAACAACAGGGAACTGAGGCTACAATTCGCACAGGCTCACCAAAATTGGACAATAGAAGATTGGAAAAATGTTGCCTGGTCTGAGTCTGGATTTCATCTGCGAAATTCAGATGGTCGGGTCAGAATTTGGTGTAAACAACATGAAAGCATGGATCCATCTTTCCTTGTATCACCAGTTCAGGCTGCTGTTGGTGGTGGTATAATGATGTGGGGGATAGATTCTTGGCACATTTTTGGCCCCTTAGTACCAATTGAGCATCGTTTAAATGCCACGGCCCCCCTGAGTATTGTTGCTGATCATGTCCATCCCTTTATGACTACAGTGTCCCCATCTTCTGATGGCTCCTTCCAGCAGGATAACGCACCATGTCACAAAGCTCCAATCATCTCACCACTGGACAATGAGGTCCCTGTACTCCAATGTCCTCCACACTCACCACATCTCATCCAATAGAGGACCTTTGGAATTTGGTGGAACGGGAGATTGGCATCATGGGTGTGCAGCCGACAAATCTGCAGCAACTGCGTGATATTATCATGTCACTATGGACCAAAATCTCTGAGGGACGTTTCCAACACCTTGTTGAATCTATGCCACCAAGAATGAAGGCAGTTCTGAAGGCAAAAGGGGGTCCAACCTGGTACTAGCAAGGTGGAACTAATAAAGTAGCCAGTGACAACTTACTTGGCACCACAAAATGATACTTGGTTCTGTATTCTCTAAAAAGGTGCGGTACAGGGGGTGGAACCAAGGGACAGTACTCAGAGGTGGGAAGTGGGTGGAGATAGGGTTGCCACCTTTTGTTCAAGCCAAATCCGAACCCTTTAGCTGCACACGGCAAATTTTTAATTTTAAGGGGGAACACTGTGAACTCTGGTGAAAAGGGGAACTCTGATGTAAGGGGGTTTCTGCTCACCAAACCTCCCACTTACATCAGAGTTCCCAGCATCCCCCCTAAATTAAGGTTCCCAAGGCCCCCCTTACATCAGAGTCCACAGGGCCCCCCCCCATACATCTGAGTCCCCCTTACCTTAGTGTAATCACTCGCTTGGAGGCAGGACAGAGAAAAGAGGGAGGGGGGAGATTTCAGACACAGACATTTGATGGTGAGCACACTCACCAGAAGATGGAGGCTCAGGCATCAACGCCTTTTATCCACAATGTATCTGCCGGTTGCTGAGCTTCAAACTTCCAGCCCACACATCCCTTTCCTGAGGCACAGAGCGCCGGGTATTGGAGTGTAGGAGGGCAGACAGAGGGGTAGGGGCGGGAGGAGGAGGAGCAGATCAACACCTCTTATCCACAATGTATCTGCCAGTTGCTGAGCTTCAAACTTCCAGCCCACACATTCTTTCCTGAGGCACAGAGCGCCGGGTATTGGAGTGTAGGAGGGCAGACAGAGGGGTAGGGGCGGGAGGAGGAGGAGCAGATCAACACCTCTTATCCACAATGTATCTGCCAGTTGCTGAGCTTCAAACTTCCAGCCCACACATTCTTTCCTGAGGCACAGAGCGCCGGGTATTGGAGTGTAGGAGGGCAGACAGAGGGGTAGGGGTGGGAGGAGGAGGAGCAGATCAACACCTCTTATCCACGATGTATCTGCCGATTGCTGAGCTTCAAACTTCCAGCCCACACATCCCTTTCCTGAGGCACAGAGCGCTGGGTATTGGAGTGTAGGAGGGCAGACAGAGGGGTAGGGGTGGGAGGAGGAGGAGCAGATCAACACCTCTTATCCACAATGTATCTGCCGGTTGCTGAGCTTCAAACTTCCAGCCCGCACATCCCTTTCCTGAGGCACAGAGCGCTCAGGGATTGGAGTGTGGGTGGGCAGGCAGAGGGGTAGGGGCGGGAGGAGGAGGAGCAGATCAAACCCTCTCTCCACTCCTGTCCGTGTATGGGCCCATGTACACTCCTATGCACTCTAGGTACTTAGTTACTTGGGGAGCCACAGTCTATTCTGAATATTGCGTCTGGGCTTTAGGTGGTCTGAAACCCGGACACATGATTCAAAACCCGGACTGTCCGGGTGAATAACGGACGGGTGGCAACCCTAGGTGGAGACAAGGGTTATCTCTGAAGGTGGGAGTACCTGCACCTGTTCTCTGTGAAAAAAAGCCCTGTGTAAAACTATTAGTTTCCTTTTTTTTTTTTTACATTTTAGCATGGGGTACTTGAGAATTTTAAAGGGTGCCTTGACTGCAAAAAAAGGTTGAGAAACGTTCTCTTAGACTGTAAGCTGTAAAATAATGACTGATGACCACTCATAAATGAAACTGACTGCATTATAAATACTGCGAAAAGTTACTGAGGCCTGGCTCCTCCACTGGGAAAAAAAACAGCGGCTGGAAAATAACGGGAAATGTTGCGAAACCAGGCAATGGAGTGTTGTAAAGAAAGCCAATAATAGAGTCCCGGCCTGAACTTAAAATAAACCTATTGAGTTTATCTCTGTTTCCTAATGTGATAACTGTGCAGATGATATCAGAGTATTTCAAACCCAAACCAATAAATGTGCAATCTTAATATACAAATGGCCTGGGTACTATTGTAACAGTCTAGTGCAGTCTAGATTGCAGGAATCTTCAAACTACGGCCCTCCAGCTGCTGCGGGACTACACATCCCATGAGGCATTGCAAAACTCTGACATTCACAGACATGACTAGGCATGATGGGAACTGTAGTTCCTGAACAACTGGAGGGCCGTAGTTTGAAGACCCCTGGTCTAGTGCAACACTGCTGGGATGCAGATGTGCAAACAGCCAGACCTCTGATTAGTGCAATCCTTATATGCAAAAAAATCAGGTGTGATATTAAAAGAAATAAATATTGTGCATGAACGACAGCGCCAACCTATAAACAAACACAAAACACTGATATCCTCTCGTGATGCCCTCTAGAGAAAGTGCTAGTGCGCTAAAAGTCCATATATCATGAAGTTAATAAAATAATAAAAGTGACAGGTGCTCTTCAAAAACTGTATTCTGTGCTTCTTAGTGGGGCCCCATAAGAAATGCACTCACCGTAACCATTCACCCCACACGGAGGTGTTTCGCCTTCACAGCATTTGGCACTGTGTAGCACACAGAAAAAAACCTGGTCCTGCTTCAGCTGGTTGCTTCCGTCTTTGCGGTGTAAGGCATAAAATAATCTCGTCTCAGCTTACCTTTATTGCTCCCACATGCAGAAAAACGACATCTCCATAGTGTATCACCATCTAAAATTGACAATTTATTAATAAAACTTCAATATTAATAAAAGGTTCCAGGTGACATCCCAGTGACGAAACGCGTAGGGCAGAGTTACCAGAATCTTTGCATCACTTCCAGGTTTCGAGCCGTGGAACGCAAAATGTCCCGGCTTCCTGTTTTATCCAAAGCTATGTATTAATAGACTGAACGTGAGTACGTCTTCATTTTTATTAATAAATTGTAATTTTTAAACGGTAATACACTATGGAGATGTCTCTTTTCTGCATGTGGGAGCAATAAAGGGCAAGCTGAAAGGAAATTATTTTGTGCCTTACACTGCAAAGACGGAAGCAACCAGCTGAAGCAGGACCAACATTGGTGTTTATGTGTTGTTTGACGCTCTGAGCACTAATCCCTCACGATTTTTGCACGTGGGGTAGCGCTCACTATTGAGCATTTTTCACTTCTTTTTTTACTTTTGCGCTAGGTGCGTTCTAAATTTTTTTTATTGGTGCGCTTTGTGTATTGATCAATCCTGACTTTTGTGCATTGGGCCTCGTTATAAAAGAATAAAGGGAAGAGAAGGAGGGAGGGGAGGGGAGGAGAAGATTTATTTATTTATTTTCTCCCTCTTTCATATATTCTATAGAAAGGGGAAAAAAATAAAAAAAATAAAGTCTACCTTGAGATCTTGGTTACAAACAAGGGATTTACAACTGCGATAGGAAGACATTGTTTTTGAAGGCCATAACGCCCAATCATTGGCTACTGGGATATGGGCATGAAGGTTGGCCTTTGGGTCTACATTGTGCTATGTAGATATCAGGTGTCCAGTTTAGAGATAGTCATGTTTGATTGGTTAGGTGCCTGTGTTTTTTTTTTTTTGTTTTTTTGTTTTTATTTTAGTACTTGTTACATTTTTATATTGTTTGCCACAATAAAACATGCTAGTATGACATAGTTTCCTTCTGCATCTTTCTTTCTTTTACCCCATTTTTTTTTTTTCTTCTTCTTTTTTTCCCCTTTCTTTTGCTTTTTTTTTTTCTTATTATTATATATGTTTTATATATTCTAGAAATTATTTGAGGATTTTATGCATATTAAATATTAAGGTGAAGGCCAATAATGGTTAAAGGTTATTGTTTCTAATTCTCTCCTTGTTTTGTGATATTTTATTATTGTATCTCCTTTCAATAAAAATGTATTAAATAAAAAATAAAAAATAAAAAAATAGGTCTGCTATGTGGCTGACCTCCTGGTTGTTCTCCTCCCCAGGTGTCCTGTTCAGCATAGAGGCCACAGCCACACACTTTGCCGTACGCAACTACTGGCGAGGATTCTTCGCAGCCACGTGTGCAGCTTTAATGTTCCGTCTGTTGGCCGTGATTAACCACGAAAGAGGTGAGTCCTCGGAGATCAGGGAAATCCAGCGGATACAGGAGAAATATGAAGTCTCATAGATGTTACAATCACAGCTGTAAACAGGATTTTCCGGTTATTGGCAATGTTCTCCTTACACTGACAGTGAGAGGGGACATCTATGCTGACAATCAGGGCACTGATCATCAGTATCCTGATGATCAGTGCAGCCCCAACAGTGCCCCCAAATGCTGCCCATCTGTACCCATCAGTGCTGCCAATCAGTAATGCCTCTGAGTGCCCATCAGTGATGCCCATCAGTGCCCGTCAGTGCCACCTGTCAGTGCCCATCGGTGCCGCCTCATCAGTGCCACCTGTCAGTGCCACCTAATCAGTGCACATCAGTGCCACCCATCAGTGCAGCCTCATCAGCGCAGCCTCATCAGCGCACATCAGTGCCACCTATCACTGCCCATCTGTACCCATCAGTGCTGCCAATCAGTGCCCATCAGTAATGCCTGTCAGTGCCCATCAGTAATGCCTGTCAGTGCCCATCAGTGATGCCTATGAGTGTCCATCAGTGATGCCTATGAGTGCCCATCAGTGCCACCTGATAGTGCCCATTAGTGTAGCCTCATCATTGCCCATCAGTGCCACCTGTCAGTGCCACCTCATCAGTACCACCCGTCAATGCCCATCAGTGCCACCTGTCAGTGCCGCCTCATTAGTGCCACATGTCAGTGCTGCCTCATCAGCGCACATCAGTGCCACCTATCAGTTCCCATCAGTGCAGCCTCATCAGCACACATCAGTGCCATCTATCACTGCCAATCAGTGGCCATCAGTGCTGCCAATCAGTGGCCATCAGTAATGTCTGTCAGTGCCCATCAGTGATGCCTATGAGTGCCCATCAGTGCCACCTGTCATCAGTGCCCATTAGTGCAGCCTCATCATTGCACATCAGTGCCACCTGTCAGTGCCCATCAGTGCCACCTGTCGGTGCCACCTCATCAGTACCACCTGTCAGTGCCCATCAGTGCAGCCTCATCAGTGCCGCCTCATCAGTGCCGCCTCATCAGTGCACATCAGTGCCCATCAGTGCAGCCTTATCAGCGCTCATCAGTGCCACCTGTCAGTGCCGCCTCATCAGTGCCACCTGTCAGTGCCGCCTCATCAGTGCACATCAGTGCCACCTATCAGTGCCCATCAGTGCAGCCTCATCAGCGCATATCAGTGAAAGAGGAAAATTACTTATTTCGAACCTAAACTAAGAAAAATAGTTTTTTTTTCACAATTTTCGTTCTTTTTTGTTTGTTAGCAAAAATTAAAAAACCCCAGTGGTGATTAAATATTAAATACCACCAAAAGAAAGCTCTATTTGTCTCAAAAAATGATAGAAATGTCATATGAGTACAGTGTTACATGACCGCGCAATTGTCATTCAAAGTGTGACAGCGCTGAAAGTTGAAAATTGGCCTGGGCAGGAGGGGGGCAAGGCAAGTGATTAAAGTGTATTTCCACTTTTGCAGCAGAATTGGGATAATACCTACGTTTTACATTTGTTACATGTCTTATTCACATAGCTCAACTTCAAAAAAAAAAAATTGCAGCTTCCCTTTTTTAGATGCTCTATCCTGGACCCTCCACCAAAAAAAAAAAGAAGCTCATGCTTCTTTTTTGGGGGCGACATGATTTTCAAAGGAGCGTTTTGCCACGATTGCGGAGCGTTTCTGTCGCGGCAAGGTCGCGTCCTGTTTGGGGTGCCATTTAGGATGAATGGCGGCCAAATGCATGACACGCTTTGCAGCGATTGCCACGCAATTTGGAATCGCGGTGATTCCGCCCGGCTACTTTAGATCGAAGTGTGACTGGGGCCTCAAAGACAAGAGAACAGATACAAATCAACGTAAAAGGAAACAAAAACAGTCTAAAGTTGATTGTCTCCGACAGTCTGGCTCCTCTAATGATCTTCTCTCGATTTCTCACCATTCTTTCAGAGACCGTCGCCATTCTTTTTAATACCGGCTGGAAAGTGGAATTCCCGTTTGATCTCCCGGAATTTCTCTCCTACGCCATCCTGGGGTGAGTGATCCTGCGGCTCATCGCTTCTGGTTTAGAATAGTCAAGTACGGTATATATATATATATATATATATATATATATATATATATATATATATATATATATAATGATGGTGGTGAGAAGACTTCATCATTTTATAATTTGTATTATTAGTAGGGTTGCACCGATACCGTTTTTTTTTACCAACGAGTACCAGTACTTTCGGTCAAGTGTGCAATATGAGCCCAATAAAAAATGTTATCACAGTGTTAAAAGTAATTGACCACTTGCCGACCGCAATACACTATATTGTCAAAAGTATTGGGACACCTGCCTTTACACGCACGTGAACTTTAATGACGTCCCAGTCTTAGTCCGTAGGGTTCAATATTGAGTTGGCCCACCCTTTTCAGCTATAACAGCTTCACTTCTTATGGGAAGGCTGTCCACAAGGTTTAGGAGTGTGTCTATGGGGAGGTTTGACCATTCTTCCAGAAGTGCATTTGTGAGGTCAGGCAATGATGTTGGACGAGAAGGCCTGGCTCGCAGTCTCCGCTCTAATTCATCCCAAAGGTGTTCTGTCAGGTTGAGGTCAGGACTCTGTGCAGGCCAAGTCTTTTTTTTTTTTTTTCTCTAGGGTCTCTGCTAAAAAAAATATATGTACATATATACATATATATAATGTTTGGGTGTTCTACGTAATTTTCAAGCAAAAAATACTGATTTTTACTTGCAAACAAAAAGCGTCAGACAAGGCCTGGTTTTAACCGCTTCCCGACCGAAGGGCACGTACAGGCAGATTAACGTACCTGTACATTGCCCTTTAAGAGGCGGCTTGCGGCCACGCGCGCGGCCGCCGGGAGCTCCGTGAGTGTGATCGTGGGTCCTACGTACTCGATGTCCGCGGAGATACCCCTGATCGTCTCACAGAGAGGAAGAACGGGGGAATGCTGATGTAAACAAGCATTACCCTGTTCTGCCTAGTGACACTGACACTGATCTCTGCTCCCTGTAATCGGGAGGGGTGATCAGTGTCGTGTCACACACAGCCCATCCCCCCCTCACAGTTAGAATCACTCCCTAGGACACACTTAACCCCTACAGCGCCACCTAGTGGTTAACCCCTTCACTGTCAGTCACATTTACACAGTAATCAATGCATTTTTAATCGCATCGGTCGCTGTATAAATGTGAATGGTCCCACAATAGCGCCAAAAGTGTCCGATCTGTCTGCCATAATGTCACAGTCACGATAAAAACCGCTGATCACCTCCATCACTAGTAAAAAAAAAATAATAATAAATGCCATAAAACTATCCCCTATTTTGTAGACGCTATAACTTTTTGCGCAAACCAATCAATAAACGCTTATTGCGATTTTTTTTTACCAACAATATGTAGAAAAATACATATCGGTCTAAACTGAGGAAAAAAAATGTTTTTTTATATATTTTTTTGGGGATATTTATTATAGCAAAAAAAAAATGCAAAATTTTCGCTTTTTTTTTTTTATAGCGCAAAAAATAAAAACCGCAGAGGTGATCAAATACCACCAAAAAGAAAGCTCTATTTGTGGGGAAAAAAGGACATCAATTTTGTTTGGGAGCCACGTCGCACGACCGCGCAATTGCCACTTAAAGCGACGCAGTGCCGTATCGCAAAAAGTGCGTGTGGTTTGTTTTCTGCCCCCCCCCCAAAAAAAAAAAAATAGAGCACCAGCCGCCACTGCAGAGGCCTCTGTAGATGTTGGCGATGTTGGGAAGTTACGTTAATGGAAATGTACCGTAAAGCGTTTATCTTGCCCAGTCTGTCATTATTTCTTTAAGAGGGGGGGGTTCTCTTGATCACAAAAGTATGTAAGGTGACAAAGAAACAGATGCCAGAGAAGAGTAGAAGAGTGGGGCTGTAATGGGGCTGTAATGGGGCTGTAATGGGGCTGTAATGGGGCTGTAATGGGGCTGCAATGGGGCTGTAATGGGGCTGCAATGGGGCTGTAATGAGGCTGCAATGGGGCTAGGCCTTGGCTAGAGTTTACAAGAGGTCTGTGTTGTCTCTCTGCTCCACCCAGTGCCAGGACAAGGGGTGGGCAAAGTGTTGGCTGCCCTGGGCACTGTTGCTCCATGTGAGATGTGGGGGGGAGCGGCGCTGCAAGGAGATTGAGGGGGAGGGGATTTTTGTTGGGAGGGGCAATTGGGGGGGGGGGGGGCGTCAGAGGGTAAGAATTGTTAGGAGTGGCGATTTAGGGGGATTTGTGTTGGGAGGGGAGATGGGTAAAGAGGATTTGTGCTAGGAGGGGGGATTTGGGGGGGTTGTGCTAGAAGAGATGATATGGTGAGGGGGATTTGGGGGGGGGGTTGTGCTAGAAGAGATGATATGGTGAGGGGGATTTGGGGGGTTGTGCTAGAAGAGATGATATGGTGATAAGGGGGAGGGGAAATTTTTGTGTGGGTGGGGGATTTGTGCTGGGGGGGATTTAGGGGGTAGATTTGTGCTAGGAGGGGGGATTTGGAGTGGGGGGAGAGGATTTGTACTTGGAAGGAAAATTTGAGGGGTAGAGGATTTGTGCT
Source organism: Lithobates septentrionalis (assembly GCA_037952835.1). Taxonomy (NCBI): domain Eukaryota; kingdom Metazoa; phylum Chordata; class Amphibia; order Anura; family Ranidae; genus Lithobates; species Lithobates septentrionalis. The sequence goes on along the minus strand of JBBDGP010002080.1, from coordinate 161,937 downwards.
AGGAGGGGGTGACTTTTTTAGGATAGGGATATTTGTGTTGGGGGATTTGGGTGATGGAGGGGGGCAAAGATTTTTGCTGGGAGGGAGGATTTCAGCAGGAGGGGGGTATTTGTATTTGGGGAAGTTATGCTTGGGGGGTAAGCATACAGATTAGTGCTCAATTTATTTTGGGGGGCTATTGGCGGCTATTGCTCAATATTTTTTTTGGGGGGGCGCAATCCAGGGCCATTGCTTCTCCTCCAGGCTGAACAGGAAGTGGGTCCTGACTGAGACCCAATGGGGCCGGGAGTCCTAGGACTCCCGGCCCCATCGGGTCTCAGGAACTGCTTCTTGATTGGCTGGGAGGAGAATCAGGAAGGCAATAACGAATATTAATTTGCTATTGTCACACAAGTAGGGGGGGCTCGGGCGCAGTGCCCACCCTTTTCTGAAGCCAATTAGAGCCTAAGGCTCTAACCACGTGCTTAAAAAAAAAAAATCCATTGAAATCCATGCGTCCGGCGCCCCACATGTAGATTAGGGGGCCAGACACATGGATAGGGGGAGAGGCGCCCCCGCGCCCCCTATGGACGAGCTGCCATTGCCCATGCTCATACATATTGAGGGGAGGGTGCAGTTTGGCATGTTCACCCTGGGCTGTAGATGACCTTGTCCCGGCACTGGCTCCACCCTTGGAGTAGAGGAAACTCTGGGGAGCCCCCAAAGATTACAGTGACACCATGTTTACTGCCCCAAGCTGAGGATAAAATTATTATTATATTTCCCTATGTCCCTATGCGCCCTGCATTTCCCCATGTGTCCCCGCGCCTTACAATACTTCTCACCACCCGAAGCTGCTTGGTATGACTTTGGTATACTGCTGAAGTGCATCCCCGGGACCCGTCTGAAAACCAGTCCTCTGCAGTATACACATTTGTTGCTTTTCCGAAAGTCAGAGATGAAGATCGCCCCTGGAGCCTCTCTCCATGCAATGTGGAGCCAGAACAGCCTACTAAAAAGTTCCCCACAATGCATTGTGGGAAGCATTCCCCCCCCCTGAAACCAGGAAGTGGCATAACGCAGGGTCTTGGGTTTTTTAGGGCACCATACTGCTCTCTAGTTTTCTAGTAAATCATGAGAAATGGTCCCGGCAGTACATGGATGAAATGATGGTAGAGGGTTTCTGTCCACCTTCAGTATAAAAGTAGACCGTCAATATGTCCTGTATATGAAGCGCCCCCTTACCCCTGAGAGGCAGGTGAGGACATTCCTTGGTGGGCCAGCATTTCTAACCTCACAATCCTTGACTCTTTGTGGGTTTGAAGAAATTGGGCACCAATCAGTTTAGAACATTTCAGAGAGGCACGGGATACCCAAAAAAAGGCAAAATGCAACTCCAGGCTTCTATGCAGTCAGTACAGAGCTAGGAGCCTTCAAGCTGAAACCAGCAATCTGTGCTCTTCAGATTGTGGAACACCACCCAACATCAAGAGTATCTTTAGAAGGAGCGTCTCTGGCATCCTGCAATTTCCAGCAGCGCTCAATGTTCAAGAAGCCCCATACAGGCAGCCATCTTCCTGCTCCATTCCTCCTTGATGCACTCTCAAGGTGATGTAAAACCCGTCCAGCCCCTACAGAAAAATGGCAACCGATCGCACACAGGACGCCAAAACTAAACCAGATGAGGTAGGATGGCTTCAGCCCTGTTCTCCACCTGCAGAAAAGGTCCCTCAGACATGTTTCACCCCCTAGTGGGACTAATCATTGATTAACGAATAAATCCACTAGGGGCCGAAACACGTCGGAGGAACCTCTTCTGCGGGTGGAGAGCAGAACTGAAGCCATCTTACATTACCTGGTTTAGTTTTGGTAACAGTGAGTCGGCGTCCTGTGTGGGATCGGTTGCCAGTTTTTTGTAGCACATTGTAGCCTGACAAGCTATTTTAAACGCTCTGCACCAGTTCACACAGACAAACATATCATGTTGGCCGATATCAGTAACAGGAGAAGTAGTAGTAGTACTAGTAGAAGAAGTACTAGTAGTAGTAGCTGTACTTTTTATGTTTGACTTTCCAGCCCCTAAACACAGGCCAACTCTTAGCTTCACCCTCCCCAGGCAGCAGGCCTGGGGGGCAGAGACTTCCAATAGAGGCCTCCTCTCCTGGCAACAGCCTAGGAGACAAGGATCTCCTCTCCTGACCACAGCTTAGGAGGCAAGGATCTCCTCTACTGACCACAGCCTAGGAGGCAAGGATCTCCACTCCTGACCACAGCCTAGGAGGCAAGGATCTCCACTCCTGACCACAGCCTTGGAGGCAAGGATCTCCTCTCCTGACCACAGACTAGGATACCAGAATCTCCACTCCTGACCACAGCCTAGGAGACAAGATCTCCTCTCCTGACCACAGCCTAGGAGACAAGATCTCCTCTCCTGACCACAGCCTAGGAGGCAAGGATCTCCTCTCCTGACCACAGCCTAGGAGACCAGAATCTCCACTCCTGACCACAGCCTTGGAGGCAAGGATCTTCTCTCCTGACCACAGTGTAGGAAACAAGGATCTCCTTTCCTGACCATATCCTAGGAGGTAAAGATCTCCTCTCCTGACCACAGATTAGGAGACCAGGATCTCCTCTCCTGACCACAGCCTAGAGTACCAGGATCTCCTCTCCATATCATGTTGGTTGATATCAGTAACAGGAGAAGTAGTAGTAGTACTAGTAGAAGAAGTACTAGTAGTAGCAGCCGTACTTTTTATGTTTGACTTTCCAGCCCCTAAACACAGGCCAACTCTTAGCTTCACCCTCCCCAGGCAGCAGGCCTGGGAGGCAGAGACTTCCAACTGAGACCTCCTCTCCTGGCAACAGCCTAGGAGACAAGGATCTCCTCTCCTCCTGACCACAGCCCAAGAAGCAAGGATCTTCTCTCCTGACCACAGCCTAGGAGACAAGGATCTTCTCTCCTGACCACAGCATAGGAAACAAGGATCTCCTCTCCTGACCACATCCTAGGAGGTAAGGATCTCCTCTCCTGACCACAGCTTAGGAGGCAAGGATCTCATTTCCTGACCACAGCTTAGGAGGCAAGGATCCTCTCTCCTGACCACAGCCTAGGAGGCAAGGATCCTCTCTCCTGACCACAGCCTAGGAGACCAGGATCTCCTCTCCTGACCACAGCCCAGGAGACCAGGATCTCCTCTCCTGACCACAGCTTAGGAGGCATGGATCCCCTCTCCTGACCACAGCCAAGGAGACCAGGATCTCCTCTCATGACCACAGCCTAGGAGGCCAGGATTTCCTCTCATGACCACAGCCTAGGAGACCAGGATCTCCTCTCATGACCACAGCCTAGGAGGCCAGGATCTCCTCTCATGACCACAGCCTAGGAGGCCAGGATTTCCTCTCATGACCACAGCCTAGGAGGCCAGGATTTCCTCTCATGACCACAGCCTAGGAGGCCAGGATTTCCTCTCATGACCACAGCCTAGAGTGCCAGGATCTCCTCTTCTTAGGCAATCTCCTCTCCTGACCATGGCTTAGGAGACAAGGATTTCCTATCCTGACCACAGCTAGGAGACCAGGATCTCCTCTGCTGACCACAGCTTAAAACACAAGGATCTCCTCTATTGGCAGGAGCCCAGGAGACAATGATCCTTCTGGAAGGACACCCCCCATTTTTAAATCTTTCTCCAGCATGCAGCACTGGCAATAAACCTCCTAGTGATTAGCCAGGTGGACACGAATATTTATAACTCAGCAATATTGTTTCATATTACACTACTCTAACACAGGCAGAACTAAACAATACTCCAAGCTTAGGGGAAACCCAACAAAAGCAGAGCTATAACCATCCAAGTTCAGGTTTACTACAACCCAGCTTCAACCCTAAATTTAGGCTGCAGGAAACTCCTGCTTAGGGCAGGTCCCTACGTATAGAAGAGTTCACATGTACAAAACAAATTCAAAGGATACCCAGCAATCACCTCCTGAGATGCATTTCACCTCATTCCTTATCAACAAACAACATCTGCATAAACTTGAGCACAAAGGTCGCCGGGTTGATGGTAATAAATATAGTGACTTTCCATAAAGGAGCCATAGATAAAATATGAACTTCCTACCAGTCATACAGTTTGGCTGAGTACATGTAGATATTGAAGTCAAGCTCCTGTGATTACGGAGAGTAATGTAAGGCAATGTCGCATTGCCTATATATTAAAAACATCTCAGTATCATCTCAGTAATATGTTAAATGGATGATAATAAAAATGGTGCACTAATTAATAGCACGCCATTTTTATTATCATTATTTGTTTTAGAGTGTTAAGGTCACTTGCTAATGGTTGCAGCTTTTTCATGTGCATTTTTAGGGTGATATATTATTCTTTGGTATTTTTTTTGTATATCAGTTTTGGTTGGTTGTGAGGTCCATAGCAGTGCACAAGTACTTCATATTTAATGGTAAATGGATGCCAAATGCAGAGTCCCCCTCAGAATGCACGCTCCCTCAGTGTACCCAGACACCCGCTGCATACATCAGTGCTTTGGACCGTGCATGGTATAGAGGAGCAATTCTAAAATTACACATGGAACCTTCAGATCATATTAAAAAAAATATAGATTTTTTTTATTTTTTTTTATAATGACCTGTAAAATTGTATGACTTTATTGCTGAGGGTTTAGTTAGACTTTGAAGGAAGACTACCTGTATACCTTTAGTCTCTCTTCTCTCACTCTCTTCTTTATCTTTCTTTCTTCTTTTTCTTTCTCTTCTCTCTCTTCCCCTTTTCTTTTCTTTTTCTATCTCTCTCTTATTTCTCTTCTTTTTTCTCTTTTCTTTCTCTCTCTCATGTTTCTTTCTCTTCTCTTTCTCTTATCTTCCCTTTGTCACCTTTCTTTCTCTCTCTCCTTTTTTCTTTTTCCAAATTGTCTCTTCTTTCTCTCCTTTTTCGCTCTCTTCTTTTGCTCTTATTTTTCTTTCTCTTCTCTTTCTTCTTATTCACTCTTCCCTTTTTTTCTTTCTCTCCCTCTTTATTTTTTCTATCCGTCTTCTCTTTTCTTTCTCTCTCCTTTATTCTTTCTCTCTCATTTTTCTTTCTTCCTTTTCTCTTTTCTTTCTCTCTCACTTCTTTCTCTTTTCTTTTTCATCTTTTTTTCTCTCTTTTCTGTCTCTTTTTTTTTTTTTACCTCTCCTTTTTCTTCTCTTCTCTTGTTATTCTCTTCCCCTTTTCTCTTCTCTCTCTCTCTCTCTCTCTCTCTCTCTCTCTCTCTCTCTCTCTCTCTCTCTCTCTCTCTCTCTCTCTCTCTCTCTCTCTCTCTCTCTCTCTCTCTCTCTCTCTCTCTCAATTTTCAATCTCTCTCTTCTCTTTCTCTCTTCTCTTTCTTAATCTCTATTCTCAAATCTCTATTCCTTTTTGACTTTTCATTCTCTTCCTCTCCTTTTTCTCTCTTATTTTTCTTTCTCTCTCCTTTTTATTCCTCCTCTCCCTCTTCTTATCCTCTTCCATTTTTCTTTTTTTCTTTTTCTATCTCTCTCACCTTTTTTCTTTCTTTTCTTTCTCTCTCTCTCTTATTTTTCTTTCTCTCTCTCTTGTTTTTCTTTCTCTCTCTTGTTCTCTCTTCCCCTTTTCTTTCCTCCTCTCTCTCTTTCTTTCTTTACTTTTTCCATCTCTTTCTTTCTTTCTCTCATTTTTTTTTTATCTCGCTTTCTTTCTCTCCTTTTCCCATCTCTCTCTTTCTTTCTTTCTCTCCTTTTTCCACCTCTCTCCTTTTTCCACCTCTCCTTTTTCCACCTCTCTCCTTTTTCTTTCTCCTTTCTCTCTCCTTTTTCTTTCTCCTTTGTCTCTGTCTCTGTCTCTGTCTCTCTCTCTCTCTCTCTCTCTCTTCTTCTCTTTCCTTTTTTTTCCCTAAGCAAAAATATTTGATTAAACCCTCTATGGAATTTTGAGGGCAACCCAACAAAGTCAAAAAAGAAAATAATTTTTGTAATCTCTATAAAGTTGCATCTTTAATATCTGAATAATTTTAAAATCTCACATAGTGAAAATTGGTGTGCAAAAACAGCCGTTACCCAAAAAGATTTGGCAACAAATTGTGTATACATGCTGGGTGGTATTCCCAAAACCATTTACATTCCACAGCTATGATTCCTATTTGTAGCTTGTTTAATGGAATGGGGTAATCCAACATGTTTCGAACCTCCAGAATCAATTTCTTCCTCAGGGATACATTTCCAACAACCACAACACGCTATTGCTTTTCAGTGTGTCAGTCTAACTCTCTACCTCCTCCCATGCAAGGACCACATATGCCCATGGATCAATGGGGCACTATTGAGAGGGCAATGCCCCATATAGACAATGCCCCATATAGAGGTCTCCTCTCCTGGCCTTTTGCATTTCCTTTAGTCACATGTCTGACTCCTGAAAATGTTGTCTCTTTTTTTTTTTTTTTAATCTTGCTCTATTTTCTCTTTTTTTATTCTCTCTTCCTATTCTTTGCCTCTTCTCTCTTGCGCACTCTTCTTTTGCTCGCTCTCTATTCTTTTCGTCTCTCTTCTTTGAATATATGAATACTGCCACCCTTGTAGTGCAGCCCATCTGATCAAATACTAACCTTCCTCCCCATCCCTGTGATCTTCACTGTGTGACCCTGCGGTAGTGCACAGCCTTTCCTGTAAGAAAGCCCCCTTCTTATTCTGCATACGCACCATGACCCCCAGTTGGAGGCCATAGTGAGCGAGGCCCACCTATAGGTATGAGTGAGGCTGTAGTGAGTAAGACCAACCTAAAGGTATGAATGAGGCCACAGTGAGTAAGGCCCACCTATAGGTAGGGTTGCCACCTCATCCCAAACACCTATGATATGATACCTATGAATCTGAGGATAATTTAATGCAGATAAGGCACCAATTGAGTTTAATTAGCACCTTAATCAGCCACAGAACCTGTGTAATTCATATATGTTTGGGTTCAAAGGGATGAGGTGGCAACCCTACCTATAGGTATGAATGAGGCCACAGTGAGTAAGGCCCATTTATAGGTATGAATGAGGCCGTAGTGAGTAAGACCCTCCTATAGGTATGAATGAGGCCGTAGTGAGTAAGGCCCACCTATAGGTATGAATGAGGCCGTAGTGAGTAAGGCCCACCTATAGGTATGAATGAGAACCATAGTGAGTAAGGCCCACCTATAGGTATGAATGAGGCCGTAGTGAGTAAGGCCCATCTATAGGTATGAATGAGGCCATAGTGAGTAAGGCCCACCTATAGGTATGAATGAGGCCATAGTGAGTAAGGCCCACCTATAGGTATGAATGAGGCCGTAGTGAGTAAGGCCCACCTATAGGTATGAATGAGGCCGTAGTGAGTAAGGCCCACCTATAGGTATGAATGAGGCCGTAGTGAGTAAGACCTACTTATAGGTATGAATGAGGCCGTAGTGAGTAAGGCCCACCTATAGGTATGAATGAGGCCGTAGTGAGTAAGACCTACTTATAGGTATGAATGAGGCCGTAGTGAGTAAGGCCCACCTATAGGTATGGATTGAGGCCGTAGTGAGTAAGGCCCACCTATAGGTATGGATTGAGGCCGTAGTGAGTAAGGCCCACCTATAGGTATGAATGAGGCCGTAGTGAGTAAGGCCCACCTATAGGTATGAATGAGGCCGTAGTGAGTAAGGCCCACCTATAGGTATGAATGAGAACCATAGTGAGTAAGGCCCACCTATAGGTATGAATGAGGCCGTAGTGAGTAAGGCCCATCTATAGGTATGAATGAGGCCATAGTGAGTAAGGCCCACCTATAGGTATGAATGAGGCCATAGTGAGTAAGGCCCACCTATAGGAATGAATGAGGCTGCAGTGAGTAAGGCCCACCTATAGGTATGAATGAGGCCGTAGTGAGTAAGGCCCACCTATAGGTATGAATGAGGCCGTAGTGAGTAAGGCCCACCTATAGGTATGAATGAGGCCATAGTGAGTAAGGCCCACCTATAGGAATGAATGAGGCTGCAGTGAGTAAGGCCCACCTATAGGTATGAATGAGGCCGTAGTGAGTAAGGCCCACCTATAGGTATGAATGAGGCCGTAGTGAGTAAGGCCCACCTATAGGTATGAATGAGGCTGCAGTGAGTAAAGCCCACCTATAGGTATGAATGAGGCTGCAGTGAGTAAGGCCCACCTATAGGTATGAATGAGGCTGCAGTGAGTAAGGCCCACCTATAGGTATGAATGAGGCTGCAGTGAGTAAGGCCCACCTATAGGTATGAATGAGGCCGCAGTGAGTAAGGCCCACCTATAGGTATGAATGAGGCTGCAGTGAGTAAAGCCCACCTATAGGTATGAATGAGGCTGCAGTGAGTAAGGCCCACCTATAGGTATGAATGAGGCTGCAGTGAGTAAAGCCCACCTATAGGTATGAATGAGGCTGCAGTGAGTAAAGCCCACCTATAGGTATGAATGAGGCCGTAGTGAGTAAGGCCCACCTATAGGTATGAATGAGGCTGCAGTGAGTAAAGCCCACCTATAGGTATGAATGAGGCTGCAGTGAGTAAAGCCCACCTATAGGTATGAATGAGGCCGTAGTGAGTAAGGCCCACCTATAGGTATGAATGAGGCTGCAGTGAGTAAGGCCCACCTATACGTATGAATGAGGCCGTAGTGAGTAAGGCCCACCTATAGGTATGAATGAGGCCGTAGTGAGCATGCGCAGTAAGATGTCTTTGTTGAAAAGACTGTACGGCTCAGGACATTTTAACCCAATATGTTAACAAAAAAATGGTGGACTTGATGGACCATCTGCCAGCGCTCTTCTATGTTTCTAACTATGGCAGGAATATTTAAACCACTGAATGACCACCTGATGGCGTGTAATGAGCGCACTTTATTGTAGACCCTCTTTTTACTGTTTATTGTGCTCTCTTGTCTTTCCAGCGTTGTGTGCGGCTGTGTGTGCTGCGTCTACCTGTATTTACACCGCGTCACCTTACTCTTCATCAATACCCACGAGCGCGTCGGCAAATTCTTCCGCAACAAGTAAGTGTCATTCTCAATGTTGGTTAATCGGTCTGCTCAGCGAGAATGAATAGAACGCCATCTCTAAGTGGCTTATCCTGATATCTAAGATATTATATTCTTTTATATATTTTTTTTTTTTCTGTAAAACTGCAATTCTATCTGTTTTTTCCTGAGGCTGAGAAATGTGAAAAGATGTACAACTAGTGCAAAATGATAGGGAACCATCAGCCCACTACTGTGTATATACACTGCACCATCAAGTTGATGTGCGTAGCAGGTGCTGCGTCCCTTAAGATGAAGGCTCACCAGCTATGGTGCGGTCTCCGGGGGGGGCTTAAAATTCGAACAAAAATAGAACAGGGCGAAAGAAGACCCCTCTGAGAAAAGGAAGTCACGGGCAGACCAAGCTGCTTATCAAGGGAACTTTATTATTGCACAAAAAAGAATACAAAAACTAGGTACCCACCACCAACACCTAGACTAATATTAAAATAAGAAAACGTTGTCTATATAAAAGCAGCTGTGTCACGTATATACAGGCACACACACCCCATATGCACCCAAGTGAATAGGGGGTTAGATAGGCACGTAAGTCCTGGTGACTAGCACCATCACTAAACGTGCATATCCCATCACTATTAACCATCAAGCCCCCAGCCGGGGGGTTAAGGGGGTAATTTATTGGGAATTCACACACTTGAAAAGTAGACCCTATAAAGAGCGATGCCACTGGGTTTACTTAGTTGACTCTTATTCCACTGGTGATAAACACTTTATAGAGGGTGGCATATAGCCACAAGTAGTCAGTAATTTGTTCAGGTTTTCAGCTTCAGGCCAAGCCGTATAAGCAAGGGTAACCCAGTGTAAAGTTAACTAGGATAGTGGGTAAAGCTCATCTGCAGGTCAGGACAGAAGTATTGTGCAATTATATAGATAATCACAGGACCACTGGTCCCCTCACCCGACCGTTGTGGACAAGAGTCTCTGATAGCTGGCTGGTGTCCCAGGTATCTCCATAGGATGCCGTCTCTAAGGGAAACTCGCTGGTCCCTTCACCAGACCAGGGCCGGTCCCAGGCGGGTGCACGGGGTGCAGTGCACCCAGGCGCCAGAGAGGTGGGGGCGCTGAAGCGCCAGAGTGCTCCCTTCCCTCCTCCTCCTCCCCTCCGTGTCCAGAAGTAGCTCTGTCCGCAGCAGCAGCAGCTCACCGCCGCGGAGCGGCCGCGCCGGCGCCGCTGTGCTTTACATTGCTAGAGCCTGTCCCCCCTCCCTCCTCCTCCTCCTGTCAGAGGAGAGCAGCCGCCGGAGATCGGAGCGGCTGGTCTCTGTGTTGAGAGAGACCAGCCGCGCAGTGACTTCGCTGGGGGGAGTGGGGAGGGGGGGCGGCCCGTGCCTGCAGCCTGACACAGGTTCTCTCTCTCATCCGCTGTCTCTCACTCCCGCCTAAGCTGATGCCTGCAGCCTGTCTCGATCTGTTCATGGCTGCACACTGTCCTCTCTAGCTGCTGCCCGGGTGTTAATGTGTCTATCTGTACTGATAGAGGGAGGTTTGTCCCTGGGGCGGTCTGTGCTAATGGGGGGGTTGTCCTGGGGGGGCGGTCTGTACTAATGGGGGGGTTGTCCTGGGGGGCGGTCTGTACTAATGGGGGGGTTGTCCAGGGGGCGGTCTGTACTAATGGGGGGGTTGTCCTGGGGGGCGGTCTGTACTAATGGGGGGGTTGTCCAGGGGGCGGTCTGTACTAATGGGGGGGTTGTCCTGGGGGGCGGTCTGTACTAATGGGGGGGTTGTCCTGGGGGCAGTCTGTACTAATGGGGGGGTTGTCCTGGGGGCGGTCTGTACTAATGGGGGGTTGTCCTGGGGGCGGTCTGTACTAATGGGGGGGTTTTCCTGGGGGGGCGGTCTGTACTAATGGGGGGGTTGTCCTGGGGGGGCGGTCTGTACTAATGGGGGGGTTGTCCTGGGGGGGCGGTCTGTACTAATGTGTGGTTGTCCTGGGGGGGCGGTCTGTACTAATGGGGGGGTTGTCCTGGGGGGGCGGTCTGTACTAATGGGGGGGTTGTCCTGGGGGGGCGGTCTGTACTAATGGGGGGGTTGTCCTGGGGGGCGGTCTGTACTAATGGGGGGGTTGTCCTGGGGGGGCGGTCTGTACTAATGGGGGTGTTGTCCTGGGGGGGCGGTCTGTACTAATGGGGGGGTTGTCCTGGGGGGGCGGTCTGTACTAATGGGGGGGTTGTCCTGGGGGGGCGGTCTGTACTAATGTGGGGTTGTCCTGGGGGGTCTGTACTAATGGGGGGGTGTCCTTGGGGGTCTGTACTAATGGGGGGGTTGTCCTGGGGGGGCGGTCTGTACTAATGGGGGGTTGTCCTGGGGGGGCGGTCTGTACTAATGGGGGGTTGTCCTGGGGGGTCTGTACTAATGGGGGGTTGTCCTGGGGGGGCGGTCTGTACTAATGGGGGGTTGTCCTGGGCGGTCTGTACTAATGGGGGGGTTGTCCTGGGGGGTCTGTACTAATGGGGGGTTGTCCTGGAGGGTCTGTACTAATGGGGGGGGTTGTCCTGGGGGGTCTGTACTAATGGGGGGTTGTCCTGGGGGGTCTGTACTAATGGGGAGGTTGTCCTGGGGGTCTGTACTAATGGGGGGTTGTCCTGGGGGTCTGTACTAATGGGGGGGGTTGTCCTGGGGGGTCTGTACTAATGGAGGGGGAGTTGTCTTGGGGGGGTCTGTACTAATGGAGGGGGATTTGTCCTGGGGGGTCTGTACTAATGGAGGGATTTGTCCTGGGGGTCTGTACTAATGGAGGGGGGGTTTGTCCTGGGGGGTCTGTACTAATGGAGGGGGGTTGTTCTGGGCGGTCTGTACTAATGGGGGGGTTGTCCTGGGGGGTCTGTACTAATGGGGGGTTGTCCTGGAGGGTCTGTACTAATGGGGGGGTTGTCCTGGGGGGTCTGTACTAATGGGGGGTTGTCCTGGGGGGTCTGTACTAATGGGGGGGTTGTCCTGGGGGTCTGTACTAATGGGGGGTTGTCCTGGGGGTCTGTACTAATGGGGGGGTTGTCCTGGGGGGTCTGTACTAATGAAGGGGGAGTTGTCTTGGGGGGGTCTGTACTAATGGAGGGGGGATTTGTCCTGGGGGGTCTGTACTAATGGAGGGATTTGTCCTGGGGGTCTGTACTAATGGAGGGGGGGTTTGTCCTGGGGGGTCTGTACTAATGGAGGGGGGTTGTTCTGGGGGGGTCTGTACTAATGGAGGGGGGTGTTTGTCCGGGGGGTCTGTACTAATGGAGGGGGGGTCCTGGGGGGGGCTGTACTAATGGAGGGGGGTTTGTCCTGGTGGGGGGTCTGTACTAATGGAGGGGGGTTTGTCCTGGTGGGGGGTCTGTACTAATGAAGGGGGGATTTGTCCTGTGGGGGTCTGTACTAGTGGAGGGGGGGTTCTCCTGGGGGGTCTGTAGTAATGGAGAGGGTTTGTCCTGGGGGGTCTGTACTAATGGAGGGGGAGTTTGTCCTGGGGGGGTCTGTACTAATGGAGGGGGGGTTTGTCCTGGGGGGTCTGTACTAATGAAGGGGGGATTTGTCCTGTGGGGGTCTGTACTAGTGGAGGGGGGTTCTCCTAGGGGGTCTGTACTAATAGAGGGGGGTTTGTCCTGGGGGTCTATACTAATAGAGGGGGGATTTGTCCTGGGGGTCTGTACTAATGGAGGGGGCTTGTCCTGGGGGGGTCTGTACTAATGGAGGGGGGTTGTCCTGGGGGGGTCTGTACTAATGAAGGGGGGCTTTGTCCTGGGGGGATCTGTACTAATGGAGGGGGGGTTGTCCTGGTGGGGGTCTACTAATGGAGTGGGGGTGGTTTGTCCTGGGGGGGTCTATACTGATGAAGGGGGGTCTGTACTGAGAGAGGGGTTTATACTTAGTGGGGGTCTATACTTAGTGGAGGGAGGTCTGTACTGAGGGGTGACTAAAGTTGGTGGAAGGAGGGTGACACCATGTAATACCGCACCTGGTGACACCAACCCTAGTGACGTCACTGCAGCTGCAGGCTCTTCTTTCGCCCCTTCCCCTCCCTCTCCCTCTCCTACGCACGTGCACTGCTATACTAGTGAGCGGCACTGGCCAGCACAGCCTCCCACTATGTTTCTTCCCCCGCCTTCATATCAGCCAGGGAAAAATAGAATAGAAAAAGGAGAAGAGGATTGTGGGACATGTAGTCCTGAGGACTGGCAGCCCCACTGTAACACGGAAACTGCAGTCCACACAGCAGGCTCAGCTGAATGGGAGAGAGAGAGATACAGGAGCCAGAGGGAAAGCCACACAGCCTGGTGCCATCCCTAGCGGAGAAAGGAATGGAGTCATTGCCAGAATACAGATCTGGGTGCTACCCAGCGGAGTCACCACGGGCAATTCAGAGTGAGCTTACTCCTGATCAGAGGAACCATCGCTGGGTCAGGTGAGAGGGCCAATCGGCCATTATCTACTAATGTCCATAGGAACTGCAGTCTCTGACCATCTCCTGTATTATATCTGCAGTCTCTGACCTTCACTTGTATCATGTCTGCAGTCTCTGACTATCTCCTGTATTATATCTGCAGTCTCTGACCTTCTCTTGTACCATGTCTGCAGTCTCTGACCTTCTCTTGTATCATATCTGCAGTCTCTGATCATCTCCTGTACCATGTCTGCAGTCTCTGATCATCTCCTGTACTATGTCTACAGTCTCTGATCATCTCCTGTACCATGTCTGCAGTCTCTGACCTTCTCTTGTACCATGTCTGCAGTCTCTTGTATCATGTCTACAGTCTCTGACCATGTCCTCTACTATGTCTGCAGTCCCTGACCATCTCCTGTATTATATCTGCAGTCTCTGACCTTCTCTTGTATAATGTCTGCAGTCTCTGACCATCTCCTGTACTATGTCTGCAGTCTCTGATCATCTCCTGTATTATATCTGCAGTCTCTGACCTTCTCCTGTATTATATCTGCAGTCTCTGACCTTCTCTTGTACCATGTCTGCAGTCTCTGACCTTCTCTTGTATCATATCTGCAGTCTCTGATCATCTCCTGTACCATGTCTGCAGTCTCTGATCATCTCCTGTACTATGTCTACAGTCTCTGATCATCTCCTGTACCATGTCTGCAGTCTCTGACTGTCTCTTGTATCATGTCTACAGTCTCTGACTATGTCCTCTACTATGTCTGCAGTCTCTGATCATCTCCTGTACCATGTCTGCAGTGTCTGATCATCCCCTGTACTATGTTTACAGTCTCTGATCATTTCCTGTACCATGTCTGCAGTCTCTGATCATCTCCTGTACTATGTCTGCAGTCTCTGATCATCTCCTGTACCATGTCTGCAGTCTCTGATCATCTCCTGTACCATGTCTGCAGTCTCTGACCAACTCCTGTACCATGTCTGCAGTCTCTGACCATCTCCTGTACCATGTCTGCAGTCTCTGACTGTCTCTTGTATCATGTCTGCAGTCTCTGATCATCTCCTGTACTATGTCTACAGTCTCTGATCATCTCCTGTACTATGTCTACAGTCTCTGATCATCTCCTGTTCTATGTCTGCAGTCTCTGATCATCTCCTGTACCATGTCTGCAGTCTCTGATCATCTCCTGTATCATGTCTGCAGTCTCTGACCAACTCCTGTACCATGTCTGCAGTCTCTGACCATCTCCTGTACCATGTCTACAGTCTCTGACCAACTCCTGTACCATGTCTGCAGTCTCTGATCATCTCCTGTACCATGTCTGCAGTCTCTGATCATCTCCTGTACTATGTCTACAGTCTCTGATCATCTCCTGTACCATGTCTGCAGTCTCTGACTGTCTCTTGTATCATGTCTACAGTCTCTGACTATGTCCTCTACTATGTCTGCAGTCTCTGATCATCTCCTGTACCATGTCTGCAGTCTCTGATCATCCCCTGTACTATGTTTACAGTCTCTGATCATTTCCTGTACCATGTCTGCAGTCTCTGATCATCTCCTGTACTATGTCTGCAGTCTCTGATCATCTCCTGTACTATGTCTACAGTCTCTGATCATCTCCTGTACTATGTCTGCAGTCTCTGATCATCTCCTGTATCATGTCTGCAGTCTCTGATCATCTCCTGTACCATGTCTGCAGTCTCTGACCAACTCCTGTACCATGTCTGCAGTCTCTGATCATCTCCTGTATCATGTCTGCAGTCTCTGACCAACTCCTGTACCATGTCTGCAGTCTCTGATAATCTCCTGTATCATGTCTGCAGTCTCTGACCAACTCCTGTACCATGTCTGCAGTCTCTGATAATCTCCTGTATCATGTCTGCAGTCTCTGACCAACTCCTGTACCATGTCTGCAGTCTCTGATCATCTCCTGTACCATGTCTGCAGTCTCTGACTGTCTCTTGTATCATGTCTGCAGTCTCTGATCATCTCCTGTACTATGTCTGCAGTCTCTGACCATCTCCTGTACCATGTCTGCAGTCTCTGACCATCTCCTGTACCATGTCTGCAGTCTCTGACTGTCTCTTGTATCATGTCTACAGTCTCTGACCATCTCTTGTATCATGTCTACAGCCTTTGACCGTCTCTTGTATCATGTCTGCAATCTCTGACCAGCTTCTGTACCATGTCTGCGGTGTCTGACTGTCTCTTGTATCATGTCTGCAGCCTCTGACCATCTATTCTATCTTGTCTGTAGTCTCCGACCATCTCCTGTATCATGTCTGCAGTCTCTGACCATCTCTTGTATCATGTCTGCTGTCTCTGATCATCTCCTGTACTATGTCTGCAGTCTCTGACCATCTCCTGTACTATGTCTGCAGTCTCTGATCATCTCCTGTACTATGTCTGCAGTCTCTGATAATCTCCTGTATTATGTCTGCAGTCTCTGATCATCTCCTGTACCATGTCTGCAGTCTCTGATCATCTCCTGTACCATGTCTGCAGTCTCTGTTCATCTCCTGTACTATGTCTGCAGTCTCTGATCATCTCCTGTACTATGTCTGCAGTCTCTGATTATCTCCTGTACCATGTCTGCAGTCTCTGTTCATCTCCTGTACTATGTCTGCAGTCTCTGATCATCTCCTGTACTATGTCTGCAGTCTCTGATCATCTCCTGTATTATGTCTGCAGTCTCTGATTATCTCCTGTACCATGTCTGCAGTCGCTGTTCATCTCCTGTACTATGTCTGCAGTCTCTGATCATCTCCTGTATTATGTCTGCAGTCTCTGATCATCTCCTGTACCATGTCTGCAGTCTCTGACCATCTCCTGTATTATATCTGCAGTCTCTGACCAATTCCTGTACCATGTCTACAGTCTCTGTCCAGCTCTTGTATCATGTCTGCAGTCTTTGACCGTATCCTGTATTATGTCTGGGGACTCTTTCTAACAGAAGCCCTCTCTGTGTGGATCAGAGAGTCTCCCCTCCAGGTCTCATTAGTGTTCTCTCTTCCTGTATTTTCTTTATTGTTAAGAGATCATGGGAGGATTTCAGGGTAACAAAGACTTCTTAGGGGAGCAGCTCTGTATTTGAGTCGTTGCCATAGAATCATTTGTAAAGGGGTGGAGTTGGTAAGATGACCACGCCCATGTGGGGGCGCCAGAAATATTTCTGCACCCAGGCGCCGGTGACCCTAGGATCGGCCCTGCACCAGACCGTTGTGGACGAGAGTCTCTAATAGCTGGCTGGTGTCCCAGGTATCTCCATAGGATGCCATCTCTAAGGGGATCTCGCTGGTCCCCTCACCCGACCATTGTGGACAAGAGTCTCTAATAGCTGGCTGGTGTCCCAGGTATCTCCATAGGATGCCGTCTCTAAGGGGATTTCGCTGGTCCCCTCACCCGACCATTGTGGACAAGAGTCTCTAATAGCTGGCTGGTGTCCCAGGTATCTCCATAGGATGCCGTCTCTAAGGGAAACTCGCTGGTCCCTTCACCAGACCGTTGTGGACGAGAGTCTCTAATAGCTGGCTGGTGTCCCAGGTATCTCCATAGGATGCCGTCTCTAAGGGGAACTCGCTGGTCCCTTCACCAGACCATTGTGGACGAGAGTCTCTGATAGCTGGCAAGTGTCCCAGGTATCTCCATAGGATGCCGTCTCTAAGGGGATTTCGCTGGTCCCCTCACCCGACCGTTGTGGACGAGAGTCTCTAATAGCTGGCTGGTGTCCCAGGTATCTCCATAGGATACCGTCTCTAAGGGGATTTCGCTGGTCCCCTCACCCGACCGTTGTGGACGAGAGTCTCTGATAGCTGGCTGGTGTCCCAGGTATCTCCATAGGATGCCATCTCTAAGGGGATCTCGCTGGTCCCCTCACCCGACCATTGTGGACAAGAGTCTCTAATAGCTGGCTGGTGTCCCAGGTATCTCCATAGGATGCCGTCTCTAAGGGGATTTCGCTGGTCCCCTCACCCGACCGTTGTGGACGAGAGTCTCTAATAGCTGGCTGGTGTCCCAGGTATCTCCATAGGATGCCGTCTCTAAGGGAAACTCGCTGGTCCCTTCACCAGACCGTTGTGGACGAGAGTCTCTAATAGCTGGCTGGTGTCCCAGGTATCTCCATAGGATGCCGTCTCTAAGGGGAACTCGCTGGTCCCTTCACCAGACCATTGTGGACGAGAGTCTCTGATAGCTGGCAAGTGTCCCAGGTATCTCCATAGGATGCCGTCTCTAAGGGGATTTCGCTGGTCCCCTCACCCGACCGTTGTGGACGAGAGTCTCTAATAGCTGGCTGGTGTCCCAGGTATCTCCATAGGATGCCGTCTCTAAGGGGATTTCGCTGGTCCCCTCACCCGACCATTGTGGACAAGAGTCTCTAATAGCTGGCTGGTGTCCCAGGTATCTCCATAGGATGCCGTCTCTAAGGGGATCTCCCTGGTCCCCTCACCCGACCGTTGTGGACGAGAGTCTCTAATAGCTGGCTGGTGTCCCAGGTATCTCCATAGGATGCCGTCTCTAAGGGGATTTCGCTGGTCCCCTCACCCGACCATTGTGGACAAGAGTCTCTAATAGCTGGCTGGTGTCCCAGGTATCTCCATAGGATGCCGTCTCTAAGGGGATTTCGCTGGTCCCCTCACCAGACCGTTGTGGACGAGAGTCTCTAATAGCTGGCTGGTGTCCCAGGTATCTCCATAGGATGCCGTCTCTAAGGGGATCTCCCTGGTCCCCTCACCCGACCGTTGTGGACGAGAGTCTCTAATAGCTGGCTGGTGTCCTATACATCTCCATAAGATGCCGTCTCTAAGGGAAACTCGCTGGTCCCTTCACCCGACCGTTGTGGACGAGAGTCTCTAATAGCTGGCTGGTGTCCCAGGTATCTCCATAGGATGCCGTCTCTAAGGGGATTTCGCTGGTCCCCTCACCCGACCATTGTGGACAAGAGTCTCTAATAGCTGGCTGGTGTCCCAGGTATCTCCATAGGATGCCGTCTCTAAGGGGATTTCGCTGGTCCCCTCACCAGACCGTTGTGGACGAGAGTCTCTAATAGCTGGCTGGTGTCCCAGGTATCTCCATAGGATGCCGTCTCTAAGGGGATCTCCCTGGTCCCCTCACCCGACCGTTGTGGACGAGAGTCTCTAATAGCTGGCTGGTGTCCTATACATCTCCATAAGATGCCGTCTCTAAGGGAAACTCGCTGGTCCCTTCACCAGACCGTTGTGGACGAGAGTCTCTAATAGCTGGCTGGTGTCCCAGGTATCTCCATAGGATGCCGTCTCTAAGGGGATTTCGCTGGTCCCCTCACCCGACCATTGTGGACAAGAGTCTCTAATAGCTGGCTGGTGTCCCAGGTATCTCCATAGGATGCCGTCTCTAAGGGGATCTCCCTGGTCCCCTCACCCGACCGTTGTGGACGAGAGTCTCTAATAGCTGGCTGGTGTCCTATACATCTCCATAAGATGCCGTCTCTAAGGGAAACTCGCTGGTCCCTTCACCAGACCATTGTGGACGAGAGTCTCTGATAGCTGGCAAGTGTCCCAGGTATCTCCATAGGATGCCATCTCTAAGGGGATCTCGCTGGTCCCCTCACACGACCGGTGTGGACAAGAGTCTTTTATAGCTGGCAGGTGTCCCAGGTATCTCCATAGGATGCTCACGAGAGATCCCCTTAGAGACGGCATCCTATAGAGATACCTGGGACACCTGCCAGCTATTAGAGACTCTTGTCCACAACAGTCGGGTGAGCAGACCAGTGGTCCTGTGATTGTCTATATCATTGCACAATACTTGTGTCCTAAACTGCAGATGAGCTTTACCCACTATCCTAGTTAACTTTACACTGGGTTACCCTTGCTTATATGGCTTGGCCTGAAGATGAAAACCTGAACGAATTACTGACTACTTGTGGCTATATGCCACCCTCTATAAAGTGTTTATCACCAGTGGAATAAGAGTCAACTAAGTAAACCCAGTGGCATCGCTCTTTATAGGGCCTACTTTTCAAGTGTGTGAATTCCCAATAAATTACCCCCTTAACCCCCCAGCTGGGGGCTTGATGGTTCATAGTGATGGGATATGCATGTTTAGTGATGGTGCTAGTCACCTGGACTTGCGTGCCTATCTAACTGCCTATTCACTTGGGTGCATATGGGGTGTGTGTGGCTGATGTATACGTGACGCAGCTGCTTTTATATAGACAACGTTGTCTTATTTTACTATTAGTCTAGGTGTTGGTGGTGGGTACCTAGTTTTTGTATTCTTGTTTTCATTAATTGTGCAATAATAAAGTTCCCTTGATAAGCAGCTTGGTTCGCCCGTGACTTCCTTTCTTAGGGGGGTCTTCTTTCCCCCTGTTCTATTTTTGAAAGATGTACAACTACTTTTTTTTTTCACAATTTTTTTTGCAATACAATAACAGTACTACAAAAAAAAAATGTAAAATTAAAAAAAAAAAAAAAAAAACTATAAAATGATTTTTTTTTTTTTACATCTTTGCACATTTATCAGCCTATAAAAAAAGGGAGGGGGGTTATATAATTAAAATAAATTAAAATCCTTATATCCAGGGCTGCTGTTAGAAATCACGGGGGCCCCATACGGTCTACCCTACAGGACCCCCCCCCCCCCCCCCGGCTGAAAGGACATACATTTATCAGTCCCCTTCCTCTGTAGGCTCAGCTGCACAGATGAATGAATAGCAAGCGCTCCAAGGCTTCCTGCTCATTCACAAACTGAAGCATAATAAACACAGTTTACTATGCTTCAGTGATGAATGGGCACAGGAGTGATTGGTACCGATCGCTCACTTTGTTCATTTCAGGAAAGGAAGGGGCCAGTAAATGACGTATTTACCGGCTCCTTCCCCTGCTCTCTATCCTGAAACATCCCCAGCAGCTGCCAGCGGGAGAGGAGAGGAGGGAAGCTCACCAGGGGGGCCCGGACAGCAGATGGAAGGGGCGCATGTGCTAGAACCCATCCCCCTGCAGTGCAGCTGGAGGAGGAACGAGGAGAAGCTGGGAGCACTGCAGGAGGAGGCAGAAGAGGATCGGTGTCTGCAATAAGACAGTACAGCTGGACCTCGGGCTCAGCAGGTGCCTGGGCCCCCCTTTTGAACTGACGGAGCCCGGGGCCAGGTACAGGAGGGCTTTCTGTACTGCCTTATCAGCAGCCCTGATCATATCTTCTTTAAAATTACAATTACAGTATTTGACAATTTTTATATATATATTTTTTTTTAAAGGATATATATTATTATTTTTTTATAATAAAAAAAAATCCTGTTTTTTATGAGCTGACAAATGTGCAAAGATGTTATATTTTTTTTAATTATTCATTAATTTATTTATTTTTGCAATATTGTAATTGTATCTGACAATTACAGTGGTAAACAAATGAACGCTGCCAGCGTTGTGCTTCAGCAGCATCTGCACTGCCACCTGCAGGCTGATACTTATTTTGTCAATGAATGCTTCACCATAGCGGGCAATAGAGATCACATGATCGGGAACCGCCCTGATTGGTTCCTGATAGTTAGCGGGGTCCTGAGCTGGCAGTGACAACTGAGGACAGTTAGCATACGGATTTATTTGTAAATCTTTTTTTGTAGTAGTCAAGAGAGCTGACAGTCACGCTGACGCCCATGTGATACTTTTATTTTACAGTCGCATTGTCTACGCTGCATTTGTTTCCCTGGTATTGGCCAGCATCACCTTTCCTCATGGGTTTGGACAGTACATGGGGGGGACTCGGGTAAGTACACGGTGCAGTGACTGAGGCTTTTTAATGGGGGTGGGGACTGTGAAAATCTCAGTGGCAAGAGCAAATGCAATAAACGAAATTTTAAAGTGTAAGTTCACCTTTTCACCTACCCCGGCCAGTACCGGGAGAGGGTGGTCCAGTGCCCAGGGCAAGGATCCAGGATTGCACCTCAACCTCCTCCACTGTTAATACATGCCATAGAATGGGTGTACATCCCTGCTCCTATTCTCTGCCCCCTTGCTTCACTGCGCCCGGGGCAGCTGCCCCTCCTGACCCCGACCCCTGCTGTACTTACCTTTGTGGCTGAGCAGCTAATGGTGCCCACGCAGTGGGTGTAGCGCTCTGGGGATCTGAAATCCTCCGCTCTTCTTCCCCTTCTTTCTGTAGGGCTTCCGGGACGGATCAGATCGATTCTGATTGGTCAAAGCATTCACACTTGACGGCGCTGAACCAATCAGAATCCCTTTGATCCGCCCCAGAAGCCCTACAGAATGAAGGTAAGGGAGAGCAGGGATTTCAAATACCCAGTGCACTGACAGCTTATCACCTACAGAGGTCAGTACGGTAGGGACCAGGAGGGTGTTGGGTGTTAGTTCACCTATTTATTTATTTATATTTTAACTATCCCTTTAATTCTTAAACTGTATTCCTGGGGATGGTGTTCTGTAGTCCAGGCTTGGAGACCAATACAGAAATAAAAATACTGCTTGGAATTTAGTGCAGCAGAGGTATTGAGGTGTCAGCCCTGCCTAGTTCTCTTCTACTGGGCTACCCATATCCTCATCTCCATACCATCTCCATACCATTGCTGGGAGATGTCCTGGGAGATGTCCTGTAGCCCCATCAAAGGAGGAATTAGGCAAAGAGGAACACGGCGGTTAGACTTTCAGTGCAGCAGAGGCATTGTGTTGTCGTCCATGTCTAGTTCTCTTCCCCTGGACTCCTTATCTGCATACCATAGCGGGAAGAAGTTCTGTACTCCAGCAAAGGGGAACTCAGGCAGGGCTGACACCACTGCTGAAGCATTCAGTGCAGCAGAAGCAGTGTTGTCACCTCAAACAGTAAGTAGGGGGCGCACTGTATCTCTAGCAGATCAGCAGGTATTTTTACCTCTGTGAGATAGATATATATATAGATATATATAATAATTATATTGTATTATATTATACAGTACATATTATATTTATTATATATAAATTGTATTTAATAATATTAATGATATATATATTTTTCAAAACTGTTATATTATATTACATTATATTATACAGTATATATTATAATATATGTATGTATGTATGTATGTGTGTGTGTGTGTGTATATATATATATATATATATATATATATATATATATATATATATATATATATATATATATATATATATAGTGTGTGTATGTGTGTGTATATATATATATATATATATATATATATATATATATATATATATATATATATATATATATATATATATATATATATATATATATATATATAGTGTGTGTATATATATATATATATATATTATTATTATACAAGATTTATATAGCGCCGACAGTTTACTCAGCGCTTTACAATGTATAAGGGGGGACAACACAATTACAGTACAGTTCAATACTAAAGGTACAGGAGGGCTCGTAGAGCTTACATTGTAAAGGGAGGGGGTGGTGGTACAAAAGGTAATAGCTGCAAAGAATGATGTGATGGGGGTGGCGGCTCGGGGACAGTTGTTAGGTGGGTGTGGGATAGGCTTCCCTGAATAAATGAGTTTTCAGGGATCTCCTAAAGGTGGACAGGGTAGGTCATTATATATATATATATATATATATGTATATGTATATATATATGTATGTATGTATGTATGTATGTATGTATATATATATATATATATATATATATATATATATATATATATATATATGTATGTGTGTATATATATATGTGTAGCAATAACTCTCGGTGGAGCTGCTGGTTTAAAGCAGGCTGTTACCTTCACTCCCGCTTCCTCTGTTTCACCGGCACCGGGTCTAGGGTCCCGTTGAGTTTACCTCTGGACAATGTAGGCACCAAACACTTGAGTATCTTTTCCAATGCTTTAATGAATAAGTAATAAAGGAAGTAGCAGGAAAGAGGCAGAAGGAAAGCTGCAGGGTAGCTCAAATACCTTTTCGTAGTATTCTTTAGAACATTCTTAGTAATTGAACACTTGTAGTTGAATGCACTCCCCTTGTGGGATTCAATCTTTGCCCGCCTGGATAGACCTCTCTCACTTACCTAGCAGCCAGTACGTAGCACGAACAAAAGTCTCTGCCACAGACTTGTTTGGAATAAAACCCGTACGATCCTCTGCCACAGGATGTATTGGTTCACGATGAATATCAGACACAGTACCTGAACCTTTAAGCCAACCCGGCAATACTATACTGTAAGATTACTTCAGGATGCGTCCTCCAACCGAGTCACCAGGCCCCTCTCCAGACCAGCACTCTGCATGATCCGTCCATGACGGGTCCTCCCCTGGGATCTCCTCGGTTGTCCAGCTTCTTCTCTCAGGATAGACAGCTCAGGACCATTCCTCTGCCACTGTGGTAGGCCCCAGACAGGCTTCTGGGCCCACCCACACGCCACAGCGAAGCGGGCCTCCGGAACGGAGGACCATGAGGTGGTACTCTTAACACATACCTGTTGGGCAGGAGTGCCAGCAGGTGACTTAAAAACAAACCCCAGAACATGGCGTCTGTCCCAAAAAATACCCTCTCCCAGAATGCAACTCGGAGGACCACCTCCACCGAGTTATCTTCGGGACAGAGGAGCACTCATACGCTTTGACACTTTGTCTTTCCAACACCAGCCCATGGTGACAACGACACCCACCGGCGCAGTGTGGAACCACACGCATCTCAGCCAAGCTGGAACAGAGGCAAATCTAACTTCCTCTAACAAGTAACCCACAAAATTTACCTATCAGCAGTAGATTAAAAATCTACCAGCGCTACATATATATATATATTACCAATTGTATTATGTTGTATTCTATTATATTATTGGTTCCATTATATTATAATAATTATATTTATATTATACAGTATGTGTGTGTATGTGTACATATATATATATATATAGTGTGTATATGTGTGTGTGTGTGTGTGTGTGTGTGTGTGTGTATATACATATTATATATTATTATATACATTGTATTGTATTACATTATATTATATTTTATTATACAGTATATATAATCTATTTATATTATACAGTATTTATATATTATATATATGTATATACATATTATATAAATTGTATTATATTATACAGTATATATTATATTATATACATTGTATTATATTAATTATATTCAATTATACAGTATATATTATAATTATTATATTATATAATCTGTATTATATTATAATTTTTTATGCAGCTGACGATGAAAGAACATATAGAGACTTTCATCAACAACATCACATGGGGAGAGGAAGAATTGTCCTTGCATTTGAATGCCTCGCGACAGCCGCCGAATCCCACATATGATGACAATTGGCTGCAGTGGACACACCCACAACTGTCAGCTGTAGAGAAGCTCGCCATCTTCATAGTTCTCAAGGTAGGTAGCACTGCTGTCAGTTGTCACCAGTCCATGCCTCTACTGTAACCTCAGCTTTACCATGAAAGGGGGCCTATAGATGTAGGGTGGTGATGGAAACTTTAGGGTGGAATAAATGAGGAAAATTATCTCTAATTACTGATATAATATATGCTTTATCCCTGCACCAGAGGAGCTTACACTCTAATGTCCCCCCACAGTCACACTCTATTATTATACATCTATATAGCTCTGACATATACCCCAGTGCTGTACAGAGAACACTGAGCCAGTCACATCAGTCTCTGTACCAGAGGAGCTTACACTCTAATGTCCCCACCACAGTCACACACTATTAATATTATACATTTATATAGCTCTGACATATACCGCAGTGCTGTACAGATATCACTGAGCCAGTCACATCACTCTCTTGCCAGAGGAGCTTACAGTCACTCTAAAGTCCTCCCACAGTCCAATGACTGTGATTATTGTTTTATCTTCTGAGACACTGACAGCGCTCTTCTCCTCTCCATAGTTCTTCATGCTGCTGTTTGCAAACACCATGATCATCCCCGCCGGGTATTTCCTGCCTGTGTTTGTCTATGGTGAGTTACCTCTACTCTACGGGACTCCTCCTCCATCTGTCAATGTGAAGTCACTCCGACACGTAAAGCAATATATTGGTTGGGGTCAGTCAGTAGAAAAAGAATAACTCCAGCCAATCAGAAAAGGAAAGATGACGTTACTGTATCCAGGCTGGCCCAACACAGAGATTGCAAATCAGGATTTTTTACACCGAGTTATCACAGCTGCTATCTATGGATCGTTAGAGAGCTAAAGAGGGACTGTAATGGCCTGTTAGCTAAGAGATAGGAGAAAGAAGTTCCATCCTTGGATATTTGTAATGACGGTGAAACTCCTCCTTAACCTCCTGACCCTTGGATGATTTATCCCCCTACGTGACCATTCTTTTGCTATTCAGCACTGCACTACTTTAACTGGTAATTGCATGGTCCTGCGTTACTGTACCCAAATGACATTTGCTATAAGTTGGTTCACACAAATAGAACTTTTTTTTGGTGGGATTTCATCACCTTTGTGTTTGTTTTTTTTGTTTTTGTTTTGTTTTTATTATATAATTGAAAAATTATTGAAAAGTAATAATAATTATTTTTTATTCAAATTTTTAACCTTTTTTTTTGGGGGGGGGGGGGGTTTATCAGGGATTTTTTTAAATTTTACATTATTATTGCTTATAACAGTGATGATCACTGTTATAAGCAATAGTTTTAGATGTCATGAATGGCGTTCATTCATGACAGTTTGATTTACTTTTGTGATTTCTGATTGGATACAGCTAAGCACAGGGTACACGGTACTGCAATTGGCCCAGACACAATGTGATAGCTGTGGGCCAATCCCAGCATCACAGTAACTAAGTAAAACGGTTATGAACGGAAGCCATTCATGAATGTTTTGTTGACATTCTAATCATGTACCAGTAGCACATTTCTCATTTAACCACTTCCAGACTGCCCTATAGCAGATTTACTGCTATAGGGCGGCCCTCCTGTGCAGGATCACGTATATATACATGAATATACACTTCCACCTACAGGGGACGCGCACGGGCCGCTTCTGCTGCGATTAATCACAGCGGAAGCCGATCTGCGGGTTCCAGGGACTGGATGTCCAACGGCACCCACCGATCGTCAGTAAAACACACAGATTTGGAGACCTGGCTATGTAAACAAGGCAAGTCTCAAAATCCATCTCTTCCCGGAGTAAAAACAGCACACAAAGTACACATAAACGCTGGCTAGGTACACATTTAACCCGTTCATTGCGCTAGATGTTTAACCCCTTCCCAGCCAGTGGCATTAGTACATTGTATACTGTTAGCGCTGATCACTATATTAGTGTCAAAAGTGTCAGTGTCCAATTGTTCGCCGCAATATCGCAGTCCTGCTATAGGTCGCTGACCGCCGCCATTTCTAGTGTAAAAAATAAATAAATAATAATCCCTTAAAAATATCCCATAGTTTGGAGACACTATAACGTTTGCGTAAACCAATCAATATACGCTTACTGGGATTTTTTTTATTTTTTTTTACCAAAAATATGTAGCAGAATACATATTTACCTACATTTATGAAGAAATTACATTTTTTTTATGTTTTTATTGGATATTTTTTATAGCAGAAATTTCAAAATATTGTTTTGTTTTTTTTTTGGTTTGTTTTTAATTGTCGATTTTTCTTTTGTTTATAGCACAAAAAATAAAAACCGCAGAGGTGATCAAATACCACCAAAAGAAAGCTTTATTTGTGGGGAAAAAAATTACATAAATTTTATTTGTGTACAGCGTCGCACAACCGCGCAATTGTCAGTTAACAGATAATAGATAAAATAATGCACTCACATGTCATGCTGACATTTCCTCTACCACATGTGAGTGCATTATTTTCATCTATTTATACGATTTGCTGGCTTGCACACTCTACACTCAGATGGAGATGCCCTCTGCTCCTTTTTTATGTTTACTAGGTTGACTCAGGACCTCTACAGGGGAGCTGCCTCTTCGCTCTGAGTGTCCATATTCCAGAATGTCGATTCAATTTTTCCCTCACATCAACCCTAGTGCATCTCTGGGAGGCTACAGCAGCACTGTCGTTTTTTCCTATATAGGTTTTCTGTAGTCCTGTCCTAAGGTGACAATGCTCACTCGCTGCACTGTATCTATAGAGGAGAAGCCTGACTACAGAGCGCCTCCCCGTCTCCTCATCTCCATAAGATTGGGAGAGATGTTCTGTAGCTAGGAACAATGTTAACTGAGAACAGTGCAGCACAGACAGAGAGCGCAATCACTCATCAGCTCACTGAATTTCTGGCAGGATCATCTGGTATCTTTTGCACTTTTTGAACACGTCTGCAGAAACAAAATCTGCAAAATAATTATTAGATCAGCTGGGAAGATTTTCATTGGATGCAAGGAGCAGAAAAAGTGAAATCTCCGAACTGGAGGCAGTGGCTGGAGAAATAAAAGGTCAAATATGGCTACCACCCTACACAGACACAATAATAGGGGTTATAAACCATTACTACGCTTTAATCATTCATATTAATTACAAGCAGATGGCATTCCTAGGTAAAAAGGATTAGTGATTCCATATTAGGTTCCTAGAAGCCCTCCTGTAGATATTGGATGGTTTTCCCATCTGGGGTGGTCACTTAAGATGCCTCGGAGTGGACCGATCATTCACATCCTCGTATTTCGTGTCTCTTACAGGTGCCGGCCTCGGACGACTGTATGGAGAAATTATGGCAAAGATCTTCCCAAATGGCTTCATCTCAGAAGGCATCCCCATCAAGATCACTCCGGCAGGATACGCACTCGCAGGTTACAAAACAACACATGTTCTTAAATCTGATCTCCGGCCTTTCCTTCAGTATTGCACAGTTGTACCCAGGGCCATCTTTAATATTAATTGGACCCTGGGCTAACATTTTCTTGGGCCCTCCCGAATCCACTTATCAACTATTTGCTGGCAGTGCGGACTTAAGGTGCAGCTGCTTTGGGCCCCACAACAATGACTGGGCCCAGGGCAGCTTCCCCTTTTGCCCTGCCTTAAAGACGGCCCTAGTTGTACCGGCTCCTCTCCTGGAATGAAATCGCTTCCTCCGATTTCACCGCACTCGGTGCATTAGAAGCTGCAGCAAGTCGCACAGAGTCTTCCTCATTTCCTGGTTGGTGGACATACAGCTTGACTATCCTTCCCCTTTCATTCATTGGATTTCAGTTCCTTCAATCCTTTTATACCCTGTGATGTTCTGCCATCTTGCCCCTCTCCTCACGCCGTCTTTTCTCCTTCCCGCAGGTGCGGCGGCGTATTCCGGAGCGGTCACCCACACCCTCTCTACAGCTCTGCTGGTGTTTGAGCTGACGGGACAAATGTCCCACATTCTGCCGGTCCTCATCGCTGTTCTCATAGCCAACGCCATCAGCCAGAGCTGCCAGAACTCCTTCTTCGACCTCATCATCATCATCAAGAAACTGCCGTACCTCCCCAAGCTGAAAATTGGGAAGAACTGGTAATGCACAAATCGGTTAATTATGGGATTGGTTCTGCTGGGTGAAAGAAGCATTAACCCTTTTCGCTCCTGGGGGCCTTTTTTATTTTATTTTGCACGCAAACACTCCAGCACCAGTGGCAGCTGCTCATGCGGGGCGCAGGGGCACTGCCCCCCTAATCCATGCGCCTGACTCCTAATCTGCATGCAGGGCACCGGACGCTAATTCGGATTCTAATGTGGTTTTTTTTCGAAGCACGTGATTACAGCCTGAGGCTCTAATTGGCTTCAAAAAGGGTGGGCTCGGGGCGCAGTGAGCCCACCCAGTTGTGTGACAATGATGAATTATTATTCACTAATGTCTTCATGTTTCTCCTCCCAGCAAATCAGGAAGCGGGCCTTGAGGCTTCACAGCCGGTTTCCTACTGGGCATGCGCGAAGAGCACTGCGCTTTGTGAATGGGCCGCAGTCTTCTCGGACCTGTGAAGTTTCCTTGAATGCTGCGGGGGAAGGAGGGGGGCTGCGGTGAACTGAGCTGGAAGTGGTAGTGGGTAACTCTCAAACCCAGGTACCCATTCCCCCCCCCCAAAAGGTTCCAAATGTGGCAGCGGCAGGGGGGAGGAGGCAGACAGACGAAGCTTCCCCTTTTGGGTGGAGCTCCACTCTAAGCAGCTACAACAACAGGTTTCTTTTTTTTTCTCTTTTGGGTTTGAACCATAGGAAAAGGCTGCTATGGACAGCTTGGTCTGCATGTAAATGTGGAGAAAATTATTAGTAAAGGCATGTAAAACAACATAAAAAAATAAGGCATCGTTCATATGGGCCGTACCATTGTGTACACTCATGCAGGCCCATGTTTACCCGCATGGGGATGCAGAGGTGTTCCATGCAGTCAGTCCCATTGATGTTAATTAGGGTGCAGCATCTTTACGGACACAGCCACTGCTCCCAATATGACATCCAGGTGGGTGCATGTCCCCGAATTAGCACTGTTTGCATTTGAGGACACGCACCAGCTCAGAGGTCATACTGGGAGCAGTGTCTATGTCCGTGAAGTCGCTGCATCTGAATTGACACCAATGGGACTCCCTGCATGGGAGTGAACAGAACACCTGTGAGGGTAAACATGTCCCTGCATGGGTGTACGCTATGGTACGGCCCATGTGAACGAGGCCTAGGTATTCTCAATACAATAATTAGAGGTTTTAAACACGTACAGTAACCAGAATATATTATTTTTCACTATAGTGGACCTAATTATGTGCTCTTCCCCTCCCAGTGCCCATGACGTGTGTGCCGAGGACTTCATGGTGACAGAGTTGAGATATCTGGTGAAAGGGTTTAAGTACAAGGACATCCGACACCTGCTGAAAACCTCTGATCTAAAGCAGTACCCCATCGTGGATTCCGAAGGTTGGTACCTTCCCCTTTTCTATATCTGTAGTCTTAAAGGCTAAGCTCACCATTGTAATAACCTGTACCGTGCTGTCCAGGGACCCCCATATGTTGTAAAAGAATGCAAAGCTTAAAAAAATTTGGAGTTTGATTTAAGTGCCGTACTTCTAGGCCAATCGCAGCTTACCCGCAGCCTGGCTGAAAAGCGACTAAATTCTGCACCATCCTGCCTGTGATCTGGGATGCCCCGAACATTGGGCGTGCTCCCGGCATCTCTGGAATGAGCGATCTCCTGCTTTCAAGACCTGCGCATGCACAGTGCGCTCTCCTTCCCTATTCAAAAGGAGAAATTCTCGCTTCATAAAATGTGTTGATTTTGTTAAAAAAAAAATATTACTTTACAAAAGCAACTCTCAGCTCTGTACTAGTTGTATGTCACATCTGCTCATTCAAGGACGCTGCACCACAGGGCACTTACTACTTCTAAGTGGTTGCCACTGTGTATGATGACATCATAATGCTTAGCCCTTAGCATTTTGCCTCAGAAGACTTTCTCAGGAGCAGTCAATGTTCCTGAAGAAGCCTTCTAAGAAGAAACATGTTGGGATAGGCATTGACCCATTGACCAGTAAGTGCAAACTTAATTTGCGCTAGTGAGCACCATAAGCAGGCAGAGTAGCTAGGAAGAACCCTTAAAACATGTAAAAATGAGCCGAGTGCTCCCTCTGCTGGCTGGAGAGAACCCTACATACAGTAATATTTATATACAGCAGGGATATGCAATTAGCGGACCTCCAGCTGTTGCAAAACTACAAGTCCCATCATGCCTCTGGGTGTCATGCTTATGGCTGTCAAAGTCTTGCTATGCCTCATGGGACTTGTAGTTCTGCAACAGCTGAAGGCCCGCTAATTGCATATCCCTGATATAGAGAATATTTGTACAAAAAACACTTTACAGTCTCTTTATTTTTAAATGAACATATCCAAATGCAGCTGAACAAAATGAAGTAATTGTTCTACTATAAGCTCAGTCTCTGCTGTTGTGTTTCTCTCTCTCTCTCTCCCAATATGCCACTGAACCCTCTTTTCTTATCTCACCCAGACTCTAAGATCCTCCTCGGCTCGGTCAGCAAAAAATCCCTCAGCAAACTTTTGGCAGATCAGCTCAGCACAGAACGCAGGATCCAATTCATGATAAACCAAACTGGCACCCACCTTGACAGCAACCTGACTGTTACTGTAAGACAACTGTTGGGGACTTAACTGAGGGGTGAAGGGTACAAAATCCTATACTTATAGAAAAACCCAGGAGGTGAGAGGGATAGCTAACGTCACTCCCCCTTCTCTCCTCCTGGCCGGTGCCAGACAGCACTGCAGGTCTTTTAGCTGTCCAACAGCAGCCATCAGACACGGGTGTGAAAATGTCAATAGTGAGGACATGCACTGTTGATATTTTCTGAAACAATGGCAGCAAACAGCAATATCAACACTACGCATCGGTGCATGCAATAACCGGAGGAGGGGTAAGGCTCACATGCAGTCCCGTCTACCTTGGGACTCTGAACCCAA
The DNA here is from genome assembly GCA_037952835.1 of Lithobates septentrionalis. Classification (NCBI taxonomy): domain Eukaryota; kingdom Metazoa; phylum Chordata; class Amphibia; order Anura; family Ranidae; genus Lithobates; species Lithobates septentrionalis. The sequence continues at coordinate 130,142 of JBBDGP010002080.1, read as the reverse complement.
CCACAATGGCCCTAAGGTCGGGTTGAGTTTTAGAAGATCCCAGCTAGGGGAGTAGAAAAGTTGAACATCCCTTCTGCACCTGGTTGGGTTGAGGTTTGGTACATTCCAGCTAGGGGAGTAGAGGAACTAAACATCCATTCTTCCCCTGGATCCTTTGCTAGTTTCCAAAGTGAACATATGTTGACATAATTCCCAATGCCTTGGGACCATGAACCCAACCACGATAACCTTATGGAGTCTCAATTCGGGGTGATTGGCGCTGTTCCACTAAACCACATCTGATGTGTAGAAACTAGTGAAGTGTATCAAGTAAAAATGAATAGTGAAAAACTAAAAATATATATTATTATATATGTGGGAATAGTAAAAATGCAAATGTATGGGAGAAATAGTCTGGTGTAAATGCAAAATGTGCCCACAAGTATACAAAGTGCAACGTGTATTATCACCTTACTAGATTAGAGTTGATTAAAACAAAACGGTATAAATTAATATATAAAAAGGTGTACATTCCAAAAAAGTTTCAAAAAATCCTTAAATAAAAATAGTGAAAATATGTGCATAAAAAAGTGCTAAAACATATGCATAAAAACCATATAAACATAAATGCGCATGAAGGTGTTTAAAAATAAATCATTAAATCATCAATCCTAAAAATGTCCCAAAAGGAAAAAAGGAAGGAAAGTCCATAGAACGTTCTTCCTAAAGTGCAATATTAAGTTTCTTCAAACATCTAGCAGTACTCTTGATGTTATAAGCTCCTCCAGCCTTCCAAAGGACCCCCCTATGTGCCCTCACTCACCGGAAGAATTCACCCCTGCAGGGGTATTAAGCCTGTCAGCCGTATCCTGCAGCAAAGGTCCCTGGTGACAGTCCTCTGTTCGGATCTCCACTCCTGGTGTCCCGATCACTTCCAGTCACTCCCCGCAGGAACATCCATATGAAACAAGAATGAGCCCCATCGCGTAAATCCGTAAAAAAACTTTGCTTTATTGTAAATAGTAAAAAGGAAGCAAAAGTGCTCCGCTGACTAGTTAACAGTCACACAACAAATGGTAAAAACAGCGCGGTGCGGCGTGCGTTCCACCGCTCGCTCCACACCCGGAAGTCAACCAGAAAGACCAGAAAGACCCTGGGTTAAGGTTTAGTAGATCCCAACTAGGGGAGTAGAAGAGTTTAACATCCATTCTGCACCTGAATCCTTTGCAAGTTTCCAAAGTGAACATATGCTGACATAAATCCCAATGCCTTGGGACTTTAAATCCAACCACAATGGCCCTAGGGTTGGGTTGAGATTTAGTAGATTCCAGATAGGCGAGTAGAAGAGCTGAACATCCATTCTAAACCAAATCACAAAGGCTCTAAGTTTGGGTTAAGGTTTAGTAGATCCCAGCTAGGGGAGTAGAAGAGCTGAACATTCTGCATTTAGATCCTTTGCAGCTTTCCAAAGTGAACGTATGCTGACATAATTGCCAATGCCTTGGGACTCTGAATCCAACCACAATGGCCCTAAGGTTGGGTTGAGGTTTAGTAGATCCCAGCTAGGGGAGTAGAAGAGCTGAACATCCATTCTGCACCTGAATCCTTTGCAGCTTTCCAAAGTGAGCGTATGCTGACATGATTCTTGTGTCCATACAGTGTTACTGCTGTTACATGTGTACATGACAAAGTTGCAAAAGTACATGCTCGGGCATTAAGATTTGTTTTGACTTTGCTCATGAAGGTGTTCATTTCATTATGTAAAACATCTAAAACCGGTCTACTCACAAAAGGCAACCTCGGCATTGTCTGCAATATTAGTATTTGTCTCACTGCATCCACATGTACTTCTTCACGACACTGTGGTGCACCAATTCGCACGTCTTCACTTGCTGCTTCTGCACCAACGCTCATTTCTGCACTCGTAGCCATTGCTCCGACGCTTAATTCCCTTGCTGCCCCTGAACCAATATGCCCTATCTCACCAATGTGCATTATCCCACTCACTGCTGTTGCACTCTCATACCCACTGCATTCACACATACTTTTGCATTCACTGTCACTGCACTAGAGCACCCTTCTGCATTCTTCACCACTGCACCATCGCACACTACCCCACGCTATGCCACTGCGCCAACATGCACTTCTGCACTCACCACCACTCCACAGGTGCACACTTCTGCACTCACCGCCACTCCATGGATGCACACTTCTGCACTCACCGCCACACCATGGATGCACACTTCTGCACTCACCACCACTCCACAGATGCACACTTCTGCACTCACCACCACTCCACAGATGCACACTTCTGCCCTCACCACCACTCCACAGGTGCACATTTCTGCACTCACCGCCACTCCACAGGTGCACACTTCTGCACTCACCACCACTCCACAGGTGCACACTTCTGCACTCACCGCCACTCCATGGATGCACACTTCTGCACTCACCACCACTCCACAGATGCACACTTCTGCCCTCACCACCACTCCACAGGTGCACATTTCTGCACTCACCGCCACTCCACAGGTGCACACTTCTGCACTCACCACCACTCCACAGGTGCACACTTCTGCACTCACCGCCACTCCATGGATGCACACTTCTGCACTCACCGCCACACCATGGATGCACACTTCTGCACTCACCACCACTCCACAGATGCACACTTCTGCACTCACCACCACTCCACAGATGCACACTTCTGCACTCACCACCACTCCACAGATGCACACTTCTGCACTCACCACCACTCCACAGATGCACACTTCTGCCCTCACCACCACTCCACAGGTGCACATTTCTGCACTCACCGCCACTCCACAGGTGCACACTTCTGCACTCACCACCACTCCACAGGTGCACACTTCTGCACTCACCGCCACTCCATGGATGCACACTTCTGCACTCACCACCACTCCACAGATGCACACTTCTGCCCTCACCACCACTCCATAGGTGCACATTTCTGCGCTCACCACCACTACACAGGTGCACACTTCTGCACTCACCACCACTCCACAGATGCACACTTCTGCACTCTCCACCACTCCATGGGATGCACACTTCTGCACTCACCACCACTCCACAGGTGCACACTTCTGCACTCACCACCACTCTATGGATGCACACTTCTGCACTCACCACCACTCCATGGATGCACACTTCTGCACTCACCACCACTCCACAGGTGCACACTTCTGCACTCACCGCCACTCCACAGATGCACACTTCTGCATTCACCACCACTCCACAGGTGCACACTTCTGCACTCATCATCACTCCACAGATGCACACTTCTGCACTCACCACCACTCCACAGGTGCACATTTCTGCACTCACCGCCACTCCACAGATGCACACTTCTGCACTCACCACCACTCCACAGATGCACACTTCTGCACTCACCACCACTCCACAGATGCACACTTCTGCACTCACCACCACTCCACAGATGCACACTTCTGCACTCACCACCACTCCACAGATGCACACTTCTGCACTCATCAGCACTCCACAAATGAACTCTTCTGCATTCACCACCATTCCACAGATGCACACTTCTGCACTCACCACCACTCCACAGATGCACACTTCTGCACTAACCACCACTCCATGGATGCACACTTCTGCACTCACCACCACTCCACAGATGCACACTTCTGCCCTCATCACCACTCCACAGATGCACTCTTCTGCACTCATCACCACTCCACAGATGCACTCTTCTGCACTCATCACCACTCCACAGATGCACTCTTCTGCACTCATCACCACTCCACAGATGCACTCTTCTGCACTCATCACCACTCCACAGATGCACTCTTCTGCACTCATCACCACTCCACAGATGCACTCTTCTGCACTCATCACCACTCCACAGATGCACTCTTCTGCACTCATCACCACTCCACAGATGCACACTTCTGCACTCATACCGATGTACCGATATGCACTGTCTTACTTTCCCCCACTGTACTGACACACTTCTGCACCCTTTGCCACTGCACCAGACTCTACCACTGCACTGACATGCACTTGCTTGCGGCCTATAGAATGAATATCCATGTAGCAATTATAGAACACAAGTTAAAAGTAATTTTTCTTTATTTCAGTCTATGGGAGAATTGTACACATCCAAACCCCGTCTCAACAGAACAGGTAAGATTTTACTTAAAATGATATACATAACATGATATACAATTAGAATGATCTAAAAAATAAAAAAAAATTCTACAGTGCTATAGGACTGCATGTAGACCGCAATACCAGCAGCAGGTCTCCATTCTGCACACCAAACTACAAATGGTTCCCACCACCTCCACCCTACCCACCCCCCTCCTGGGAGGTCACCATGGTACCTCCCACACCCATCCAAAAGGCACACCCACTGCAAGGCTGATTTCAGTTTTAGCTTCAGTCTTAGCTTTTAGAAGCAACTTCCAGCGGTTTGAGGAAATACGTAGGTGAAGGAAAGGGTTCAGGCTGGAGTTATTTCCTTAAACCCTTGTATGCTTTTTTTTTTTTTTTTTCACTTTACCAGAGTCAGAAGCTACAGAAATCGAGTACAGCAACCAGGACACCGTCACATTTGAAAGCGAAGAGGTAAGTTATAGAACTCACATTGGCATGCAAGATTTTAAAAAATGCTGCTTGCTGCATGTTTGTGCGATTTCCAGACATTGCACCTCCCACAGGTAGACCACTTTAGAAAAAAAACGCACCACGCAAAACAAAAAAATACAGAGGTGTGAATGAGCCCCTGTATACCGTATGCAAGTCAGTCAATAAATGGAGGGTAGATGTAAGGGAGTGGCAGTTGCTGGCTTCTCCTTGAGGGTTCTTTCACATGCCAAACATGACCCATTCAAATGAATGGGGTCACGCTGCAACCACTGCCACGCACAACGCACATGTGTGGGTGGGTGCAGCCATAGGTGTGTTCAACCTATTAGGGCAGGGGTCTCTACCTATTGGCCCTCCAGCTGTTGCGGAACTACAAGTCCCATCATGCCTCTGCCTGAGGGAGTCATGCTTGTAACTGTCAGCCTTGCAATGCCCAGGGCTTTTTTTCAGCGGGGACGCGGGGGAATGCAGTTCCGGCACCTCCAGCACTGAATGTATTCTATGGCAAAGTGTGCTGGAGAGTCAATTAATTGCTGACTGCTGGGGGATCTATTGTCACTGGGGATCTATTTTTTTTGTGGGGGTCTACTGTTGCTGGGGTGGTATTTTGTTGCGGGGGATACATTGTTGCTGGGGGGAGGTCTGTCGTCGTGTGTGGGGGGGATCTATTGTTGCTGTGGTGGTTTCTGTTGCTGCTTGGGTGGGGGGTCTATCAAATTCCATACAATTTAGTAGCACAAAATTATGGTTCTGTATTCCCTAAAATGGGGTGGTACTGGGAGGTGGGTAGGGGGTGGAGCCACGAGACAGTGCTCGGAGGTGGGTAGGGGGCAGAGACGAAGGGGGACTCATAAGGGGTGAGTTCCTGTACCTATTCTCTGAGAAAAAAAGCCCTGGCAATGCCTCATGGGACTTGTAGTTTTGCAACAGCTGGAGGGCCGCCAGTTTGAGACCCCTGCATTAGGGTGTGCACCCCAGAGCAAAAACACACATGCGTGTATATCAGCAGAGCAGTGGACAGAGTCAGTAGAGCAAAGATTGGTGTCAGTAGGGCGGTGGACGGACTGTGTCAGTCGATTTTTAATTTAATTTTTTTTTTTATTATTATTTACATTTTTTTTTTACAATATTATTTTTTATTTGTTTTTATCATTTTTTTTTTTTTTGGGAGCTTTGGTGAAACATCAAGGGTCTAAACAGACCCCGGAGCTCTCATTTTTGAGACAGAGGAAGGAACTGAGGACAGAGATTCCCCAGTCCCTTCCTCTGCAGCCTCAGCTGCATTGGACAGCGAAGGAATGGGAAGTGTTCTGTGCTGAGCGGCACAGTTTACTGTGCTTCAGTTAGGAATGAACACAGGAGCGATCGGTACAGATCACTGACCCTGTGTTTTTTTCAGAAAAGGAAGGGGCCGGGAAATAAAATATTCACCGGCCCCTTTTCCCACTCTCAATCCTGAAACAACCCCTGGAGTGGGCGGAGGGGGGGGGGGGAGCTGGCAGCACTGCACGGGGGAGACAGGGGGGTGCCAGAAGCAGGGGGAATCAGTACCACATGGAGTGATTAGGGTGTGCCCAGGCACATCCAGCACACCCTGTGCGCACACCTAATGGGCGCAGCTTTGTGCAGCGGGCAGTGAGCACAGTTTGATAGTAACAATATATTGTAGAAAAGTTCAGCAAATACAACAAGCACAGCGGGGGAGCACCCCTGACCGGAGCCATTTACAACAGAGACAACGGTGAGCCAGTGAGATGCGAAATGCAAGATGCCGACAGCGCCTGCCATGTGGAACAGTCCACATCCAAAAGTGAAGGCTTCCTGGAAGGTAGACTTAAAAACCTAAACTGTTCCTACTCCTCCACAACATTTTCCTATCTAGTACTGTCCCTGACAGACTGGGATCCTTTCCCCACACCAGTCACTCACATTCAGTGCGCCAAGCCTGGGAGGCGTGAGTCTTCAATAGACTCTGCCTGACCCAAGATGGCGGTCAGAGTCACATGGGGCGCCCGCATCCAATCAGATATCCGCCCTCTTGTGACCAAGGAAGCCATAGAAGAAACATGTTTGAGCGCCACCTGCAGTGAAGAATACAGACTGCACCTGCCTACTAGCGGCTGTGGCAAAGTAGTGCAGCATTTAGGAGGCTAAAGCAGGCAGTGAGGAGGCTGCATGGCATTTCTCCTGATGGTGCCAACAGTTGACCATGCCTGATTGTTGAAATGACCCGTTGTAGTCTCCATCGGAAGCCTATTACAGTGGCTTGCGAAAGTATTCGGCCCCCTTGAACTTTTCAAACTTTTTATTTTTTGTGAAGAATCACCAACAAGTGGGACACAATTGTGAAGTGGAACGAAATCTATTGGATAGTGTAAACTTTTTTAGCAATTAAAAAACTGAAAAGTGGTGCGTGCAAAATTATTCGGCCCCTTTACTTTCAGTGCAGCAAACTCACTCCAGAAGTTCAGCGAGGATCTCTGAATGATCCAATGTTGTCCTAAATGACTGATGGTGATAAATAGAATCCACCTGTGTGTAATCAAGTCTCTGTATAAATGCACCTGCTCTGTGATAGTCTCAGAGTTCTGTTGAAAGCGCAGAGAGCATCATGAAGACCAAGGAACACACCAGGCAGGTCCGTAATACTGTTGTGGAGAAGTTTAAAGCCGGATTTGGATACAAAAAGATTTCCCAAGCTTTAAACATCCCAAGGAGCACTGTGCAAGTGATCATTTTGAAATGGAAGGAGTATCAGACCACTGCAAATCTACCAAGACCTGGCTGTCCCTCTAAACTTTCAGCTCAGACAAGGAGAAGACTGATCAGAGATGCAGCCAAGAGGCCCATGATCACTCTGGATGAACTGCAGAGAACTACAGCTGAGGTGGGAGAGTCTGTCCATAGGACAACAATCAGTCGTACACTGCACAAATCTGCCCTTTATGGAAGAGTGGCAAGAAGAAAGCCATTTCTCAAAGATATCCATAAAAAGTCTCGTCTAAAGTTTGCCACAAGCCACCTGGGAGACACACCAAACATGTGGAAGAAGGTGCTCTGGTCCGATGAAACCAAAATCCAACTTTTTGGCCACAATGCAAAACGATATGTTTGGCGTAAAAGCAACACAGCTCATCACACTCAACACACCATCCCCACCGTGAAACATGGTGGTGGCAGCATCATGGTTTGGGCCTGCTTTTCTTCAGCAGGGACAGGGAAGATGGTTAAAATTGAGGGGAAGATGGATGCAGCCAAATACAGGACCATTCTGGATGAAAACCTGTTGGAGTCTGCAAAAGACCTGAAACTGGGATGGAGATTTATCTTCCAACAAGACAATGATCCAAAACATATAGCAAAATCTACAAAGGAATGGTTCACAAATAAACGTATCCAGGTGTTAGAATGGCCAAGTCAAAGTCCAGACCTGAATCCAATCGAGAATCTGTGGAAAGAGCTGAAAACTGCTGTTCACAAACGCTCTCCATCCAACCTCACTGAGCTCGAGCTGTTTTGCAAGGAAGAATGGGCAAGAATTTCAGTCTCTCGATGTGCAAAACTGATAGAGACATACCCCAAGCGACTTTGCAGCTGTAATCGCAGCAAAAGGTGGCTCTACAAAGTATTAACGCAAGGGGGCCGAATAATTTTGCACGCCCCACTTTTCATTTTTTTTAATAGTTAAAAAAGTTTCAAAAATCCAAAAGATTTCGTTCCACTTCACAATTGTGTCCCACTTGTTGGTGATTCTTCACAAAAAATAAAAATTTTATATCTTTATGTTTGAAGCCTGAAATGTGGCAAAAGGTTAAAAAGTTCAAGGGGGCCGAATACTTTCGCAAGGCACTGTAGATGGGGTGACAGCCCAGGACCACAACTGGGAGACAAGGGAGAGTGTTGCCACTCCATAATAGGAAGTTTCTATTACCGGAAATTATTTTCATTAAAGTAGAATTCCAGGGTTAACCCTAGCTACCCTTAAAACTGCCCCCCCCCCCCCTTCTAACACCTATGCCTACCAGCCCTTGTTATCTGGGCTTTGGCTTCATTTAGTAAACTAAAAAATCTTCTGTGTTCTCTTTGTTACAGACGCCTAAGCCAAGGAGTGAAAGCCGCAGGAGACGCTCGGGCAGGTTCCGCAGCCAATACCTGAAGATGGTGAGAGCTTATACTACAATACAATGATACAAGTCACACCGGGGCTGTGCACACATCACTCACATTTACTTGGAGGATTTATAATACTAAAGCCAATCTCAGTAATCATACTGAAGGAGGGTCTGTGTGCCGGAAGGAGGTCAAATCAGACATGTGTGAAGATACACCACTGTGCTGTGTTGGCCAGGTCCATATATCATGAGAGATGGGTCTTTATACCGTGGGTGACGGCCCTTTATACCGTGGGTGACGGCTCTTTTTACCGTGGGTGACGGCTCTTTATACTGTGGGTGACGGCTCTTTATACCGTGGGTGACGGCTCTTTATACCGTGGGTGCCGGCTCTTTATACCGTGGGTGACGGCTCTTTATACCGTGGGTGACGGCTCTTTATACCGTGGGTGACGGGTCTTTATACCATGGGTGACGGGTCTTTATACCATGGGTGACGGGTCTTTATACCATGGGTGACGGGTCCTTATACCATGGGTGACGGGTCCTTATACCATGGGTGACGGGTCGTTATACCATGGGTGACGGGTCTTTATACCATGGGTGACGGGTCGTTATACCATGGGTGACGGGTCTTTATACCATGGGTGACGGGTCCTTATACCATGGGTGACGGGTCTTTATACCATGGGTGACGGGTCTTTATACCATGGGTGACGGGTCTTTATACCATGGGTGACGGGTCTTTATACCATGGGTGACGGGTCCTTATACCATGGGTGACGGGTCGTTATACCATGGGTGACGGGTCGTTATACCATGGGTGACGGGTCTTTATACCATGGGTGACGGGTCTTTATACCATGGGTGACGGGTCCTTATACCATGGGTGACGGGTCTTTATACCATGGGTGACGGGTCTTTATACCATGGGTGACGGGTCTTTATACCATGGGTGACGGGTCTTTATACCATGGGTGACGGGTCTTTATACCATGGGTGACGGGTCTTTATACCATGGGTGACGGGTCTTTATACCATGGGTGACGGGTCTTTATACCATGGGTGACGGGTCTTTATACCATGGGTGACGGGTCTTTATACCATGGGTGACGGGTCTTTATACCATGGGTGACGGGTCTTTATACCATGGGTGACGGGTCTTTATACCATGGGTGACGGGTCTTTATACCATGGGTGACGGGTCTTTATACCATGGGTGACGGGTCTTTATACCATGGGTGACGGGTCTTTATACCATGGGTGATGGGTCTTTACACCATGGGTGACGGGTCTTTATACCATGGGTGACGGGTCTTTATACCATGGGTGACGGGTCTTTATACCATGGGTGACGGGTCTTTATACCATGGGTGACGGGTCTTTATACCATGGGTGATGGGTCTTTACACCATGGGTGACGGGTCTTTATATCATGGGTGACGGGTCTTTATATCATGGGTGACGGGTCTTTATATCATGGGTGACAGGCCTATATATCATGGATGATGGGTCTTTATACTGTGGATGACAGGCCTTTATAACGTAGATGACAGGTCTATATATAATGGGTTACGGGTCTTTATACCATGGGTGACAGGCATTTATACCATGGGTGACAGGCCTTTATAATGTAGGTGACAGGTCTATATATCATGGGTGACGTGTCTTTATACTATGGATGACAGACCTTTTTATCATGGGTGACAGGCATTTACTCCATGGGTGACAGGTCTATATATCATGGCTGATGGGTCTTTATACCTTGGTTGACAGGTCTTTATGTCATAGCTGAGAAGTCTTTAGACCAAGGCTGATGGGTCTTTATGTCATAGCTGACAGGTCTTTATACCTACGTGCCGGGTCTTTATACCGTAGGTGACATGTCTTTATACCGTGGGTGACGGGCCATTATACCATATACTGTACATTTAAACCTTTATATTTATACCATGGGTGACGGACCTTTATATACCGTGGGTGACAGGTCTTCATACCATGGGTGATGGGCCTTTTTATCCTGGGGGTGACATGGGTGACAGGCCTTTATACAGTAGGTAGCAGGCCTTTATACCATGGGTGATGGCTCTATATACCATGTGTGACGGACCTTTATACCGTGGGTGAGGCCCTTTATACAGTGGGTGACGGGTCTTTATAACTCATGAGCCTTCAGCCCTGGTCCAAGCATTGGGCTGGTTCTTGGGGAAGAGTTATGTAAATATCAAAATGCCTTGATGTGTGGATGTCAGTCTGGAGGAGTGGGTGTTCCTAGACAGACTGTGTTTGCATGCAGACCACAATAGGTACAGTAATGCCCACATGTGATGCTGAGCCTCCATGATTGAAAGAACTAAGTTTCATTAAATGAAGGGGATGGGCAAGTTAGAACTAGATGATGCTGGATGCCCTCAAGGCAGGAAAAGAAGAGGGTTCTATCTGACTTTCTGCAGCTTCTAATGCACATTCTGAGAAGCTCACAATATCCAGTGAAACCAGAGTAAGTAATTTCAGTCCAGGAGAGGAGTCAGTACCTGTGCAAGACTAAAGTGAAGGCCGGAGTTTAGCTTGGGGGGGGGGGGGGGGGGCTGGGGGACAACCATACTCTGTATGACCGCTGGAGGTCGCCATGCATACGGTTCCCCTCATAGCCTCATAGGAATAAAGAGGACTGTGAAGTGCATGCACAGGCTGAAGAGGACCCACAGAGGACATTTTGTGATTAAGGGGGTCAACAAGGCCGCAGAGTGAAGATTGCGGGATGGAGGTGGATGATGAGTATACGACTAGGTGGGCTGTTCTCTGCAGGATAGCTATATTCATTAAAGGACAACTTGTAGGAAGAGTACAGATGTCTTTTAAACAATCCAGTCAGGTATGCCAGCAAACGACACATTTGATGGTAAATATTGCTGACTTACCAGGTTAAGTTTCATTGTATCCTAACAGAACTTTATTTTATAGGTGGAGGAATGGGAGTGCCGTCAGCTTAATGAAGTGGTGCCTATAGAGGACCTGATGATCGATCCAGCTCCGTACAGGCTTCTGGAGAAGCAGACTCTTTACCAGGTAAGGAAGAATCAGAGGTTGATCAGATGATCTGAGTTGGATCTTGACCGCTACGGCTCAGTTCCCTCATCTTTAGTTTCAATTTTAAGAGCTTTCTTTTACCTAATACTTCTATCTCCTTCAGCTAGGGCAGGGGTCTCCAAACTTTCCAAAGGGCCAGTTAATTGTCCTTCAGACTTTAGGGGGGCTGGACTGTGGCAATTGGAAGTAGAAAATGTCCTGGCATCAGTAGGAGTAAACAATGCCCCACCCTTGGTGTCAGTGAGAGGAATTGTGCCCCATCGTTGGTGTCATTGGATGGAAGGAATCATGCCCCATCATTGGTGTCACTGGGAGGAACTGTGCCCCACTGATGGTGTCATTGGATGGGAGGAATCATGCCCCATTGTTGGTGTCATTGGGAGGAACTGCGCCCCATTATTGGTGTCAGTGGGGAAAAGTATGACCCATTGTTGGTGTCAGAGGATAAAATAATGACCCAAGCACCGGATAGAAGCAAGCAAAGGGCCAAATCCGGCCACCAGGCCACAGTTTGGAGACCACTGAATTAGGGTATGGGGTGTCAGACTTTGGAGGAGTGGAAAGTCTAAACAACAAAAGCTTGCAGCCAGAGTAGGACTGGGTTGAGGGACTCAGAGTCAGCAACAAATGGTGGTCATTATAAAGCTACCTCTTTCAGATATGTGGTTACAGCACCTAGCAGAGGCAAGTCTTCCAGCTCCAACTTCCTGTACGGCTCTGAGATGGCATGTGACCGAATGCGGAAAGGTGCAAAGGAAGCTGGGTGGTGCGGCAAGGTTTGTCATCATAAGCCACATTCTTTAGGAAGACCCACCTTTCACTAGGCCCACCAGTCACAGTGGCACCATTTTGCATGATACACTTTATTCTGTCCCTTTCATGAAAGGTGAAATTTTTGTGGTCACCCCCCCCCCCCCCCCAGGACAGAAAGGTTCAGAATAATGACACAGTGACACACTTTCATGTTCAGTAACAAGTTCTTATGTGGAAATGTTCTCCTTTCTCTTTAGGTTTACGACTTGTTCAACCTCCTCGGCCTGCGCAGGGCCTATGTCACCAACACAGGACGGCTGGTAGGAGTCGTCTCCCTGACTGAGGTATGACATCCTAGGTCACTTTGCACAGCTTGTGGCACTTACTCACTCCATACTAGTAGGGCATAGATCCTTGGACTGCCTGTTAAAGTCTTGGAGGGGAGAGCATGTGGCCTTATGGTCAGAGTCACCCTTCAAGGGAGCTCCACCTAGTACTTGGGTGGACCTTGCCTCGGCAGGTCACCTGAATTATGGGCCCCAGTCGGTTTAAGCCAGGTGAACCTTGAGCACCCCAGTCCCGGTTAGGGATCTTGTGAGGAATGAGTGCTGGGGTCCTTTCTCTTTAGGGAAGAACCATGTGTACACCCTGTGCACTTTTTTTGTGCATTCTTGCACCTAGTGTTAATTTCGAGTATTCACACTAAAATTACGTAGTAGGTCTGCTAGACACAGATGAACTTTACAACTGATTGCAATGCAACCTGTCTGAATGGATGGATCTGAACAGGCTAAAGGAATCACTGCTTAAGATTCAGAAACTGGCGGTTCATGTAATCTCACAATAACTCCTCCATAGAGAACAGTAGAGAGTTTGGCAAACGCTGCCTCACAATATTCAAAGGCTTCAGGTAGAGTTCTACCACCTTCCAACTTAGGATGAGCAACTCAAAAGTCAAGCAAGCACAGAGTTCACTACTGATAAACTATAAATAACGGCCAGGTTCTGCCACCCATGAGGCCATTTAAGGCAACCACACTTGGATAGGACTTATGGAAGCAGTGGGGGGCAGCACTGAGGCCAGACTGAATATTCATCCCCGGGGGGGGGGGGACACAGCATCAGTGGTTGTTATGGTGCTGTGTGCCCTAGCAACCAGCATCAGGAAGGATCCAGCAAAAATGCCCAACTTAGTCGCCATCCATCCCTGGCAAGGCCCTGACAATGGCCCTGTATTTAAAGCTATTTGTAAATGTGTTTGAGCAACATTTTAGTAGGATGACTTAAAGTGGAAGTCAATTCTAAAACTGCAAGCAGATGGGGAGGGTTAAGTAAAGTACTGGCAACTTACCTTGTAAAAAAAACTCACCAAGAAAATTTTATGGAAAAGACGCTTAAAGTGGAAGTAAACCCTCCTATCATTTTCAGTCAAGGAAGCTGCCATCTTGGCCTCTGTTTAATCTTCAACTGCCATGATGCTGCACATGTGATCAGTTATGACACCAGCCATTGGATGGTTTGACAGTTGGGTTGAGAGCACAATCAATGCGACAGTTAGCATTCCCGGCATGCCGGGAATGTAACTGCTTTTTGAAACTGATGGGTTTACTTCCGCTTTAAGCATTTCAGAGAGCTGGCCCATGGAATTGCCAAGAGTTGTATACAACTCAACAGATATCACATGTACTGTATATTTACTTAAAAAAAGCCTGTGTGTAAGGATCGTTCCTAACGCTCATGACATCAAACATTCATCCATTTAATCTCTGACTTTCCACAGCTACAAGACGCTGTTCATGGAACGGTAAAAGGAACCTTCACCTCACGTGCAATCCCCAAGACAGAAGAAAAGGGCCAGGAGGACTATACTCTGGAGCCCCTGGTCCATCTACCTTCAGAATACCACGAAGAAGAAACCATCACTGCTCCAAAAACATCAACCACGTGACACCACACTTCCTTGTGGAGGCTGAATACACAACGACTGTGCACATATCTCCAAATGTGACCACATAAATCATCTCAGACTGAAAGTGTTATTGTATATTCATTTTATTTTATAATGCCCGGCCAGAACCTAGTTGCAAGAGACTTGAACATTTTTAACTAATGTCCAACCGGAATCTGGTAATGTTGAGACTTGAACATTTTTCACTAACCTCCAACCAGAACCTGGTCACTTCAGGAGGCCTGAACATTTATAACTAATGTCCAACCAGAAACTGGTCATGTTAGGGGTACTTGAACATTTTTAACTAATACCCAGCCAGAATCTGGTCGTGTTAGGAGACCTGAACATTTATAATAAATGTCCAACCAGAACGCAGTTGGGTTAGGAGACTTAAAGAGGAGTTCCACCCGAGGTCCAGTCAAAAAAAAAAAATTAAAAGTCAGCAGCTACAAATACTGCAGCTGCTGACTTTTAATTGGACACTTACCTGTCCCTGGGTCCAGCGATGCGGGGGGATCGAAGCCCCGCTCGTCTCCCCCTCCATTCAGCGGCGCCGGCATTGCAACTGTGGGCGCCGGGCAGTGGCTTCACAGCCTGGCACCCACTGTGCATGCGCGAGCGGCGTCGCGCGCCGTGATTGGCTGCTCAGTCACCTGGGACCTGTAATGGGTCCCAGATGATTGACAGAAGGGAGGGAGCAGAGCTGAGCCCTTCCTGTGCCGAGGGGGAAGTGATGTCACCAGCCCAGGCACTGGAAGAGGCAGACTACCAGGGACCACCTAGCAACAGGCATTTAGAGGTAAGTAAAAAAAAAAAATCCAAATGTTTTTTTGTATTTTTTTTTAGGACTTTTCATGTAGTTTTTTTTTTTTTTTCAACCAGAACTTTATCATGTCTGAAGACCTACACAATTTTAAATAATATGCAACCAGAATGTAGTTCTATTAGGAGACTTCAACATTTTATCTGATGTCCAAGCAGAATCTGGTCATGTTAGAAGACCTAAATATTTTTACCTAACATGCAACTAGAACCTGGTCATGTCAGAAGACTTGAACATTTTTACCTAACGTCCACCCAGAATCTGGTCATGTTAGGAGACCTGAGCAAACCAGAACATAGTTGTGTTAGGAGACTTCAATATTTCCCGATGTCCATGCAGTATCTGGTCATGTTAGGGGACCTGAACATTCCTAACTAATCCCTAGCCAGAACCTGGTCGTGTTAGGAGACCTAAATATTTTTACCTAGCATCCAACTAGAACCTGGTCATGTTAGAAGACTTGTACTTTTTTACCTAACGTCCAACAAGAACCTGGACATGTTAGGAGACTTGAACATTTATAACAAATGTCCAACCAGAACGTGGTTGGGTTAGGAGACTTGAAATTTTCAACCAGAACCTGATTATGTCAGAAGACCTGAACATTTTTAATGAATGTGCCACCAGAACCTGGTTGTGTTAGGAGACTTCAACATTTTACTCGGTATTCAAGCAGAATCTGGTCATATTAGGCAATTAGAGCATTTTCCCCTAATGTCCAAGCAGAACCTTGTCATGTTAGGGCACTTGAACATTTTTAACTAATTTCCAGCCAGAATCTGGTCATGTTGGGAGGCCTGAATATTTATAACTAACGTCCATCCAGAACCTGGTCCTGTTAGGAGACCTGAATATTTTTACCTAACATCCAACTAGAACCTGGTCGCGTTAGAATACTTGAACATTTGTACCTAACGTCCAACCAGAACCTGGTCATGTTAGGAGACGTAAACATTTTTAACTAATACCCATCCAGAACCTGGTCCTATTGGGAGACTTAAATATTTGCAAACAGAACCTAGTTGTTTGGAGACAGGAACATGTTTAACTAATACCCATTCAGAACCTGGTCCTATAAATATTTTCAACCAGAACCTGGTTGTGTTTGGAGACATGAACATTTTTACCTAATCTCAACAGAATTTCCAAATAGGTCACTATATAAGTTATATATTTTAAACTGTTGTTAGAATTCAGGAGTAAATCAGCTCATTTTTAAATCCAGAATTACAGTGCCTTGAAAAAAAAATTCATACCCCTTTAAATTTTCCACATTTTGTCATGGTACAACCACAAACGTAAATGTATTTTATTGGGATTCTATGTGATAGACCAACAAAAGTGGCACATATTTGTGAAGTGGAAGTAAAATGATAAATGGTTTTCCAATTTTTTTTACAAATAAATATCTGAAAAGTGTAGGGGGGCATTTGTATTCAGCCCCCTTTACTCTGATAACCCTAACTAAAATCTAGTGGAACCAATTGCCTTCAGAAGTCACCTAATTAGTAAATAGAGTCCACCTGTGTGTAATTTAATCTCAGTATAAATACAGCAGTTCTGTGAAGCCCTCAGAGGTTTGCTAAAGAACCTTAATGAACAAACAGCATCATGAAAGCCAAGGAACATACCAGACAGGTCAGGGATAAAGTTGTGGAGATGTTTGGGGTTACATTATAAATAAATATCTCAAAGTTTTGAACATCTCACGGAGCACTTTTCAATCCATCATGCGAAAATGGAAAAAGTATGACACAACTGCAAACCAACCAAGACATGGCCGTCCACCTAAACTGACAGGCCGGGCAAGGAGAGCATTCATCAGAGAAGCAGCCAAGAGGCCCATGGTAACTCTGGAGGAGCTCCAGAGATCCAGAGCTCAGATGGGAGAATCTGTCCACAGGACAACTATTAGTCGTGCTCTCCACAAATCTGTCCTTTATGGAAGAGTGGCGAGAAGAAAGACATTGTTGAATGAAACCCATAAGAAGTCCCGTTTGCAGTTTGCGAGAAGCCATGTGGGGAAAACAGCAAACATGTGGAAGAAGGTGCTCTGGTCAGATGACACCAAAAAATTGAACTTTTTAGCCTAAAAGCAAAACGCTATGTGTGGTGGAAAACTAACACGGCACATCACCCTGAACACACCATCCCCACTGTGAAATATGGTGGTGAAAGCATCATGTCGTGGGAATGCTTTTTTTCGACAGAGACAGAGAAGCTGGTCAGAGTTGATGGGAAGATGGATGGAGCCAAATACAGGGCAATCTTAGAAGAAAACCTGTTAGACTTTGAGACTGGGGCGGAGGTTCACCTTCCAGCATGACAACGACCCTAAACATACAGCCAGAGCTACAATGGAATGGTTTAGGTCAAAGCATATTCATGTGTTAGAATGGTCCAGTCAAAGTCCAGGCCTAAATTTAATTGAGAATCTGTGGCAAGACTTGAAAATTGCTGTTCACAGACGCTCTCCATCCAATCTGACAGAGCTTGAGCTATTTTGCAAAGAAGAATGGGCAAAAATGTCAATCTCTATACGTGCAAAGCTGGTAGAGACATCCCCAAAAAAGACTTGCAGCTGTAATTGCAGAGAAAGGGGGTTCTACAAAGTATTGACTCAGGGGGGCGCCATACACGCCACACTTTTCACATATTTATATGTAAAAAAAATTGAAAACCATTTATGATTTTCCTTCCACTTCACAATTATGTGGCACTTTGTTTTGGTCTATCACATAAAATCCCAATAAAATACATTTACATTTTTGGTTGTAACATGACAAAATGTGGAAAATTTCAAGGGGTATGAATACTTTTTCAAGGCACTGTATATTCAAATGTTAACTTAAAGCTATGTTAACAGTCTTGCTAGAATAGATAAACTATGAGTAATAGGAGGACTCAAACACCATTCCTGGACAAAAGGTTGGTTCAAGCTAGCTGCAGTGCTGGCCATGTTTTGGCAGGCATAGCATTTGATGATATGATCTCTGTTGATGTTGAGGATCAGAGTTTAGATTTGGCTAATCTTCCCCTTCAGTAAAAAAAAAAAAAAAATCACATGAACAAGAACTTAGGTCTTTAGACAACTGGACAGCATTGAGGGGAGTCCACAGCAGCATTCCAGGAAAGGTACTTTTATTACTCTAATCTACTCTACTGTACTCTACTCTTTTCTACCCTACTACTACTGCCCTGCATTCTGCTAACATAGCCTAATATCTTAGTATAGGTCCACTTTAAAAGGAAATTATAGTGTTTTTATGTTTTTGTTTTGTTTTTTTTTTAGCCATGGAATACGCTTTTGTTGTTTTAAAGATATCAATATGTAAAATTTGCACACAGAACTCAATGATTCCTCACAGTGACTCATCCTCTCCCAGAGGTTTCAATGAGAGTTAATCTGCCTGAAAGAAGACAATGAATGATGTGTCTCTTTAGATAACTCATTGTGCTCTGGGAATCCTTTGTAATGTATGAAATGTTATTTGTAAAGCAAAGGTTGTATACAAAATGTAAATAAACAGATATAAAAACAAAATTTTTAGCTGTATAAACTAAAATAAAACTGGTTCACAAACTTTATAGTTTCCTGGTAATGGTGAACTTGGCTTTATCATTGTGTGTTAATATCTTATACATGTTGCTCTATGCATAGTTTGATCACTACATATGTAAGTTGTGGTCTCTCTTCATTTGTCATATACTCTGGGTATACCCAAGGGCGGAGCTACCGCCAGGCGAACTAGGCAGCCCCTTAGGGCTTGGTATACTGATCACATTATACAGGATCTCACAACTGCTGTCTCGGGTCCCCCCTCCAGAGGAAGCAGACCTTGTCCGGTCTCAGTGGTTCTCTTCCACGCCAGCTCCACCATCTTACTCTATCCCAGCACAGAGACACCGACTTCTCTCCCAGCCAATCCCTGCCTAATGTAGAACACTGGGCCATGCACTTCACTCTGGGAAATCCATGGCCCACATCCTCCTCCGTGTTGGGGCAGCCGACACAGCTCAGAACTATATTTCCCAGAATGCAAGGGTTTGTACGGAGAAAACTTTATTCAAGCACCGGAAAACATTCCAAAATGTTGAGTGAGTTGCCCAGCAGAAGGGCAGATGTGTCGGGTGGGTCACATCTCAATGTGAATCTACTACATCCCAGATTTTATAGATTTTATAGAGGATGATGTACAGAACGATATAGGTGGGTGGGGCATTGAGAGACCCTGGAAAAACCAGGAGAACGAAGGACTGCTAAATGTATGCAGTGTGCTGTGAGTATAGGGGTGTATAGGGAATGTATGCAGTGTGCTGTGAGTATAGGGGTGTATAGGGAATGCATGGAGTGTGCTGTGAGTATAGGGGTGTATAGGGAATGCATGCAGTGTGCTGTGAGTATAGGGGTGTATAGGGAATGCATGGAGTGTGCTGTAAGTATAGGGGTTGTTTTTTTTTGGGGGGGGGGATGCAAGTAGCTGGTCTTGCCTAGGGGCAGAATAGTCAAGCACCAGCCCTGGGTATACCTTATTGTTGCTCTCGCTTAGTGCAAGTCTACCAAGTAAGGCTGGCCATACATTATATAATATACACTATGTTACCAGAAGTATTGGGGCACCTGCCTTTACACACACAGGAACTTTAATGGCATCTCAGTCTTAGTCCGTAGGGTTCAATATTGAGTTGGCCCACCCTTTGCAGCTATAACAGCTTCAGCTCTTCTGGGAAGGCTGTCCACAAGGTTTAGGAGTGTGTCTATGGGAATGTTTGACCATTCTTCCAGAAGTGCATTTGTGAGGTCAGGCACTGATGTTGGATGAGAAGGCCTGGTTCACAGTCTCCACTCACAACACCTTTGGGGTGAATTATATCGGGTTGAGGTCAGGAGGACTCTGTGCAGGCCAGTCAAGTTCCTCCACCCCATACTCGCTCATCCATGTCTTTATGGACCTTGCTTTATGCACTGGTGTGCAGTCATGTTGGAACAGTAAGGGGCCATCCCCAAACTGTTCCCACAAAGTTGGGAGCATGAAATTGTCCAAAATGTCTTGGTATGCTGATACCTTAAGAGTTCCCTAAGAACTAAGGGGCCAAGCCCAACCCCTGAAAAACAACCCCACACCATAATCCCCCTCCACCAGATGATTTGGACCAGTGCACAAAGCATAGATACCCTCCTAAACCCTGTGCAAAGCCTTCCCAGAAAAGTTGAAGCTGTTATAGCTGCAAAGGGTGGGCCAACTCAATATTGAACCCTACAGACTAAGACTGGGATGCCATTAAAGTTCATGTGCATGTAAAAGCAGGTGTCCCAATACTTTTAGTAATATAGTGTATTATGTATGCAATCAGGCAGGTACTTCCACTACATATCTCAAGGTAAATCTAAAGATAATTTAATAAGAAAAGCTTAGGACCAGACTGGAAACAATCCACTCTCTGTCTGGCTGAGATCATATCTCAACTGTCAATCATGGAGGCTGAATTGTGGCCACTGTATATATAATATTATAAAGCATCTAAGAAACAAAAAAAATTTATAAAAAGGAATGTTACTTTAAAACAAACATTACTATTAGAAATTAGTAGACTTCTGCAAATGTTTGATCAGTTGTGGTGCAACCAAGCTTCCCAAAAATTGTTGTTTCTCAGAAATGTGGACTTCCTGAACTGAAAGTCCCATTGAAGTTAATGGAATCCAAACTGGATGCCAACAAAATGTATAGTATAGAGCAGCAAAAGATGTAAGTGTGAAGAATGGTTTAGGAAGCTCCTTCCAGGCCAACCTGACAAGATGATGGGACCAAAAAACAGTCTGAGACAACTTCTTAAAAATTCAACCGTGATTCTAAGATAAGAGTATGGGACTGGCAGTCAAGATAAGGGTGCTAAGGGCAGACTTTGCCGCAGCCCTCACGCTATAAATGGGTAACATGTGTAGCAAGTAGGGATGAACCGAACAAGACCACCCCCCCCCCCCCCCCCCCCCCGGTTCAGTTTCGCACCAGAACATGCAAACAGGCAAAAAAAATTTATGAACAAGGAACACCGTCTATGGGACACGAACATGAAAAATCAAAAGTGCTCATTTTAAAGGCTTATATGCAAGTTTTTGTCATAAAAAGTGTATGGGGACCCGGGTCCTACCCCAGGGGACAAGGATCAATGCAAAAAAAAGTTTTAAAAAATTCTGTTTTTTCAGGAGCAGTGATTTTAATAATGCCTTAAGTGAAACCATAAAAATGAAATATTCCTTTAAATATCGTGCCTGGGGGGTGTTTTTGGTATGCATGTAAAGTGGCGCATTTTTCCAGTGTTTAGAACAATACCACAGCAAAATGACATTTCTAAAGGAAAAATGTGATTTAAAACTACTCGCAAATGTAATGTATTGTCGGATTCCAGCAATATAGATAAAAGTCATTGAAAAAAACAGTATGGGGACCCGGGTCCTGCCCCAGGGGACATGTATCAATGCAAAAAAAAGTTTTAATAACTACAGTTTTTTTGGGAGCAGTGATTTTAATAATGCTTAAAGTGAAACAATAAAAATCATTGAAAAAAATGGCATGGGTCCCCCCCAGTCCATTGCCAGGCCCTTTGGACTGGGGGGAACCCCTAGCCAAAATTTGAAACAGAAAATGCGTGGGGGTCCCCCCAAAAATCCATACCAGGCCCTTCAGTTCTGGTATGGATATTAAGGGGAACCCTACGCCAGTTTTTTTTTAAATTGCAAAGGGGTCCCCCCAAAATCCATACCAGACCCTTATCCGAGCCCACAACCTGGCAGGCCGCAGGAAAATAGGGGGAGGACGAGAGAGCGCCCCCCCTCCTTAACCGTACCAGGCCACATGCCCTCAACATGGGAAGATGCTTTGGGGTTGCCCCCAAAGCACCTTGTCCCCATGTTGATGGGGACAAGGGCCTCATCCCCACTTGAGACGAGGGCCACACTTGAGCTCCCAGTCTCTCACTAGACCCTCTGATTCACTGACTCTGAATCCCTTGAGCTTCTCCAATCTTTGAGGTGGTATCTCCCTCAAGCATCACCCCCCCTTCCTTGCTGGGTCGCTCGTTTGGCACTCCAGATACTTCTCAAGCTTCACCCCTGCTGAGCGGCTCTGTCCCTGGCTTAACGCACAAGGCTGCTCTGCAAGCATCACCTCCGCTGGTTGGGTCCCTGACTTGGTCACCGCCTGAACTTTCCCGATTCTCCACTGTGCTTGTTCGGTGAGAATGCTGCTCCGGTACTTGCTTAAGTTACTCACTGTGGTCCCTGGTAAAGGTGGTTGGTCCCTTTGTGGTAACAGCTTCCCTTTCTACCTCCGACCACTGACAGGTTCTCAGGCCGGCAGAACCGTCACTTCTGGTTGGACTGCAAGCCGCAATCCCAATCCTGCGCTGCTCTCTTGTGTCTGGATAGGCCCTCACACAGCCTAGCAGCCAGATGCTCCCAGGATAGGCACAATCTCCGGCCTAGCAGCCCAGGGCACACAACACACGTCCACCCAGACAGCCGTCCAGGTGGCACAGAACATAGATCACCTGACTCCACCTGAATATATAGGTTCTCCCAGCAGGCCAAGGGAGCTATGACTAAGCACTCCTTGTAGGGCAAAACGCGTAAGCTTTGTTCCACTTTGCTGTGACCTGTATTTTGGATGACACCTTATTGAATAAAGACAAATATTTTCGGAGTGCGGTTGTCCAGAATTTCTTTGATGTCTAAAGGCCAAGGGATTCAAGAAAACCCCTGCCCATTGGCTGAGATACCCCACATACCCATAACTTGACCTTGGGTTGCCCTTCTCATATCTAGCACCACCAAGTACCCGGCCACCTAGTGGTAGAAGAGAAAAGTGCAACAAGGCCAAACTTAGGGAGAAATCAATAGATCTCTATCAATCAACCAGGATAACTACTAACTACTCCTGGCAAGTAAATTTGCGAGGAGCTCCCTGCCTAAACTACAGGGTGCTACTCATGCAATATTAACCTACTGGATTATGCTCCCACCTTCAGGTAAGGATGTGGGTAAACAAAGTTGTTAGGACAGCCCATATAACCCATTCTGCTCCAAGCAATCTTAATTTTTTTTTTAGCGAGTAATCAGAGGAAAACACCTGGACAGGGGAGGGTGGCCTCAATGGCCTGTGAACTGTACACAAAAAAAAAGATTTTACAGGTAAGTTATAAACTCTGTCACCAAGCAATACAAATGAAGGATGGGCAACACAGCAAATAAACGTACCTAAAACAAGAATCTGGTCCCCAACTTAAAGAGATGCTTGAAGCACCTTTCAGCCAAGGTCATTATCAGCAGAGGCCTGAGCATCCACTTGATAAAACTTGACATAAGAATGGGGGGGGGGGGGGGGGGGGGGCAGGTGGTGGCCTTGCAAATCTGAAAAAAATGCTAAGAAGTACCGACTGAACAAGTCAAGTAGGCCTTAACAGGGAAGGGAGGAATCCTATCCTTCAAAGTGAAAACCGAAGTAAAAACTTGTCCAATCCACCTAGAAATGGTGGAGGGAAATGCAGGACACCCTTTGCAAGAGCCCACAGGCATATAAGAGAGAGAATCCAAACCTTGGTTGGAAGCGGTGGCCGAGGGATAAACTCGCACTTGTGTACACTACAGTGTAGGATGATCTCTTCAGTGTTCCTATGGAGCAAACAAAGACAAAGAGAGGACTAAGAGAGAATTAAGGTGGAAGGGAGAGACCACCATGTCTAGAACAAGGAAAGGATTGTCTTTACAGGATAAGGCCTCCAGTTCTGAGGCCCGACTCGCTGATGTGATAACCAAGAAAAAAACTACCTTACGAGGAAGGACAGTCAGGGGAATATCTCAAATAGGCTCAAAGGTTCTGTAGAGCCAACAGGCCTAAGTTAAGATCCTAGAGCAAGACAGGTGCATGAACGCTGGTCCCCCACCAAACATAAGCCTTCACCAATGAATGAACTGCTAGAGGTCTCTGAAAGAGAATAGCCAAGGCCAAAATTTGACAAGTCAGGGTGCTCCAAGCCACATGTTGCATCAGCCTAGACTGGAGACAGGGCAGCAAATGTCCCACGGAGTATCACCCAGGGTGAAATTTCCGTGCCTCGCACCATGTGAAGTATGTCTTCAAATTGTGATGACATACCTACCAAGAGGTCGATTTTGCATGTCGAGTTGTAGGTGTAGCTTTTCTCCCTTCCTTATGGCCCAAGGAACACTGTGATTCCATGTAGTCAATTGCAACAATCGATCTGAATGTAATAACTTGCAGATTGCCCAAACCAATACACTGGGAGAACCACCTGGAGATTGTGTGACCGATTTAGGGACTAACTTTAATTTATAAATAATAAAAATGGTTCTAATGTGGCTAACCATTTTGTTCAAGTTAATAATATGCAACCTGGACTCACTGAAAGTTAAGAATATAGAACATGTTGATAGTCCTATTAGAGGACCAGTTTTCTATTATGAACAGAAGGAAAGTTTTTTGGATTTTCGCTTTGGCTTCAAAGAATTTTACTGAATTCTAAGGGAACATAACATGTAAGATAGAGCATTTCGAAACATTATTGGGCAGCTTGAGGCTTTTCTCATATAACAATTGAAGCCGATACAAGTTTTGGTTATACAACATCACCAGTAGGGTTGGGCCGAACACCCCCCCGGTTATGTTCACACCAGAACTCCCAAACATATAAAAAGTTTAGAGCCGAGCCGCGAACCATATTAAAGTTTATGGAACCCGAGTTTGAACAATCAAAAGTCCCCATTTTGAAGGCTTATATGCAAGTAATTGGCCATAAAAAGGGTATGGGGCAGTGGCGGCTGGTCCACAAGGGATATAGGGACGCCAAGCCTGCACCATGTGTGTGACCGTGCACTGTGCGGGGCGCCGGACCAACAGGTCTCTACTAAGTCTGTCACCCCCTCACAAGCACGTGACCCGTGCCTGAGGCCCCAATTGGGCTGTTTCATGTTGTCTTCGGGGTGCAGATCACTGCGCCTCGAACCCTGCAATACCAGCAAATCAACACTTGCCATCGGCTTCCTGCCCCGGCCAATCAGGGCAGGAGACCAAAGACCCAGAACCCAGAAAGAAGACACGGTCAACACAGAAGCCGCGGCGCCAGGCACCAGGTGAGCCGTGACCACTGGAGGGCTCCACCCATAGAGTGAGTGCAGACCTGGGGGAGCCCCGCCCGCATCCCCCCCCCATATGGGGGCCCAGGTACTGCCCTAAGTAACATGTATCAATGCAGAAAAACATTTTTAAACGATATTTTTTAAAGGAGCAATGATTTTAATGATGCTTAAAGTGAAACAAAACAAATAAAAAATATCTGAGGGTTCTCCTTAGTCTGCCTGTAAAGTGGCGCATCTGTACTGTGTATAGAGCCTGCTGCAGCAAAACTGACATTTCTAAAGAAAAATAAAAGACATTTATTATGCCATTACCGGCAATAGAAAAATGTTTAAAAAACGGTGTGGGGGGTCCCCCCCATCCATACCAGGCCCTTTGGGTCATGCCCACACCAAATTAATTTTTTAAAATGGCATGGGGTCCTCCCCCCAAAATCCGTACCAGACCCTTATCTGAGCATGCAGCCTGGCAGGCCAGGAAAGGGAGCCCCCCCAAAACCATACAAAGCTCGGCCCCCCCTACCCCAAAGCACCTTGTCCCCATGTTGATGGGGACAAGGGCCTCTTCCTGACAACCCTGGGCTGTGGTTGTGGGGGTCTGCAGGCAGGGGGCTTATCATAATCTGTAAGCCCCCTTTAACAATGTGGCCCTTAGATCCCAGCCCCACCCCCCATGTTATTGAGTATGGGGTACACAGTACCCCTACCCATTCACCAAAAAAGTGTCAAAAATAAATAAAAACACACACACGGTTTTTGACAATTCCTCCCCGATGTAGATCGTCAATTATGACGTTCACTGCCACCGCTAGACCCTAAGGCTGCATTCACACCTGAGCGTAGCGTTTTTGAGAGTTTCTTCCGGCGTTTTGTCGCGCGTTTTTTCGGGCATATTTGCGCGTTTCCATGCAGCGTTGTCCGGTGTTTTTGAGCATTTTTTTTATTAGCCAATAGGAAAAATGATCATCTGTTTCATCATTTGTTGCTATGTTGTTAGATTTTGTCTTCTGCTTCCTGCTCCAAAAATGCCCAAATCTGCCCGATTCGCGCAGCAAAAAAGGGTCCAGTACCTGTTTGAGCTTCAGGCGTAGGGCTTCAGGCGACTTGGAGTGGAGATGTGAACCATCTCCATAGAGAATAATGGATTTTTTCCCCTCAAGCGTTTTGTAGCTTCAGGCTTCAAGCTACAAAACGCTCAGGTGTGAATGGGCTCTAAAGAAGAAGAAATAAAAGCTCTGCAGGCGACGAAGGCTACCCACCGACTACAGGCTCCGCCATTTTACAGTTCTTATATAGGTAAGGGGCACGGTCACCTGGAGATATCCCCTGGTGGCACCGCCCTTATGTGACTTTACAAACCTGCCAGGTTGCATGCTCGGATAAGGGTCTGGTATGAATTTGGGGGGGGAACCCTACACCATTTTTTGAAAATTATTTTGACACGGAGTTCCCCTTAAAATCCATACCAGACCATCCATAAGGGTGCTGGTACCAAGTATTTTCTAGAGTAATTTCTAATCATGAAAATGCTCCGATCCCCGAAACTGATACCTTTGCGGTGCGATTTGAGCCCATACAAAATGAATAACCTCAAATCGCACTGCACAGAATCGCATGTGATTTGAACAGGAACGTGGTGCGGTTTCTGTCCGAATCGCATGCGGTTTACCACACTGCTCCTGTGTGAACCCAGGCTTGTCATAGTGATTTCAACCTGGTTTCCCACAGGAGCGGTGCGGGGAAATCGCATGTGATTCGGACAGGAATCCCACCACATTCCTGTTCAAATCATATGCGATTCTTTGCAGTGCGATTTGAGCACATTCATTTTGGATGGGCTCAAATCGCACCGCAAAGGTACCGGTACTCGGTATCGCCGAGTACTTGACTGAAAGCATCCGTACTCGTTGGTAAAAAAATGCTAACGGTGCAACCCTATATTTATATATATATACAGTACTGTGCAAATGTTTTAGGCAGATGTGTTGCTAATGCTGTAAATGAAGAATGCTTTTCAGAAATAGAAGTGTTAATAGTTTATGTAGCAAGGTCCGAGACCTCCAAAGGTCTAGTGGTGACCTCCAGAGTCAAGGACAGCTTCTGTGTAAAGTGGGTTGCAAGGCATGGTGGGTGTAATGCAAGATGGTGGGCGCCAGACACTTTTTGAATGCAAAGAGATTTATTGTCTCTTGAACAGAACTGTGGGAGAGAGGGTTAGGGCCAGGACACTCTTAAGGAGATGCGATTATAATTAGCAGACTCCGAGACGTCTATAGGAAGACAGCTATACAGGTAAAGGCCTCCAGGCGGACACCACTTCTATATAGGTAGGACCGCTGTCTCCTATGGCAACAGTCTTGTAGTAGATACTAACGGTAGTATATTCAACTATTGACAACACAAGCAGTTCTCTGTTTACTCCTCAATTACTCACTGTGGATCTTCGCTCAATGAACTCCCAGTCTTTCACTAGACTTCAGATCCAATAGCCACTGGATCCCCTGAGCTCCTTCACTGTTAGTATCTTCCTCAAACGTCACCCCCTCTTCCCTGCTAAGTCCCTGGCTTGGCACTCACAGATACTCTTCAAGCATCACCCCCGCTGACCCGCCAGGTCCCTGGCTTGGCACCCACTATTGCTCCTCAAGCGTCACCTCTGCTGTCCCGCTGGGTCCTGGCTTGGCACTCACTGAAGTTTTCCCACTTCTTGACCGTCCCCGGCTGGCGAGAAGACTGCTCTGGTACTGACTTCAGATTATTCACAGTGGTCTCCGGTAGGGATGAGCCGAACACCCCCCTGTTCGGTTCGCACCAGAACATGCGAACAGGAAAAAAGTTCGCTCGAACACGCGAACACCGTTAAAGTCTATGGGACACGAACATGAATAATCAAAAGTGCTAATTTTAAAGGCTTATATGCAAGTTATTGTCATAAAAAGTGTTTGGGGACCTGGGTCCTGCCCCAGGGGACATGGATCAATGCAAAAAAAAGTTTTAAAAATGGCCGTTTTTTCAGGAGCAGTGATTTTAATAATGCTTAAAGTCAAACAATAAACGTGTAATATCCCTTTAAATTTCGTACCTGGGGGGTGTCTATAGTATGCCTGTAAAGGGGCGCATGTTTCCCGTGTTTAGAACAGCCTGACAGCAAAATGACATTTGGAAGGAAAAAACTCATTTAAAACTACCCGCGGCTATTGCATTGCCGTCAATACACATAGAAGTTCATTGATAAAAACGGCATGGGAATTCCCCACAGGGAAACCCCGAACCAAAATTAAAAAAAAAAAAATGAAGTGGGAGTCCCCCTAAATTCCATACCAGGCCCTTCAGATCTGGTATGGATATTAAGGGGAACCCCGGCCAAAATTAAAAAAAAAATGACGTGGGGTTCCCCCTAAATTCCATACCAGACCCTTCAGGTCTGGTATGGATTTTAAGGGGAACCCCGCGCCAAAAAAAAAAAAAAAACGGCGTGGGGTTCCCCCAAAAATCCATACCAGACCCTTATCCGAGCACGCAACCTGGCAGGCCGCAGGAAAAGAGGGGGGGACGAGAGTGCGGCCCCCCCCCTCCTGAACCGTACCAGGCCACATGCCCTCAACATTGGGAGGGTGCTTTGGGGTAGCCCCCCAAAACACCTTGTCCCCATGTTGATGAGGACAAGGGCCTCATCCCCACAACCGTGGCCGGTGGTTGTGGGGGTCTGCGGGCGGGGGGCTTATCGGAATCTGGAAGCCCCCTTTAACAAGGGGACCCCCAGATCCCGGCCCCCCCCTGTGTGAAATGGTAAGGGGGTACTTACCCCTACCATTTCACTAAAAAAGTGTCAAAATAGTTAAAAATGACAAGAGACAGTTTTTGACAATTCCTTTATTTAAATGCTTCTTCTTTCTTCCTTCATCTTCTTCTTCTTCTGGTTCTTCTGGCTCTTCTGGTTCTTCCTCCGGCGTTCTCGTCCAGCATCTCCTCCGCGGCGTCTTCTATCTTCTTCTCCTCGGGCCGCTCCGCACCCATGGCATTGGGGGGGAGGCTCCCGCTCTTCTCTTCATCTTCTTCTTCATCCTCTTCTCTTCTTCCTTCTTCTCTTCTTCTCTGTTTCTCTTCTTAATTTTCTTCTCCGGGCCGCTCCGCATCCATGCATGGAGGGAGGCTCCTGCTGTGTGACGGCATCTCCTCATCTGACGGTTCTTAAATAACGGGGGGCGGGGCCACCCGGTGACCCCGCCCCCTCTGACGCACGGGACATGACGGGACTTCCCTGTGGCATTCCCCGTGACGTCACAGGGAAGTCCCGTCAAGTCACCGTGCGTCAGAGGGGGGCGGGGTCACCGGGTGGCCCCGCCCCCCGTTATTTAAGAACCGTCAGATGAGGAGACGCCGTCACACAGCGGGAGCCTCCCTCCATGCATGGATGCGGAGCGGCCCGGAGAAGAAAATTAAGAAGAGAAACAGAGAAGAAGAGAAGAAGGAAGAAGAGAAGAGGATGAAGAAGAAGATGAAGAGAAGAGCGGGAGCCTCCCCCCCAATGCCATGGGTGCGGAGCGGCCCGAGGAGAAGAAGATAGAAGACGCCGCGGAGGAGATGCTGGACGAGAACGCCGGAGGAAGAACCAGAAGAGCCAGAAGAACCAGAAGAAGAAGAAGATGAAGGAAGAAAGAAGAAGCATTTAAATAAAGGAATTGTCAAAAACTGTCTCTTGTCATTTTTAACTATTTTGACACTTTTTTAGTGAAATGGTAGGGGTAAGTACCCCCTTACCATTTCACACAGGGGGGGGCCGGGATCTGGGGGTCCCCTTGTTAAAGGGGGCTTCCAGATTCCGATAAGCCCCCCGCCCGCAGACCCCCACAACCACCGGCCACGGTTGTGGGGATGAGGCCCTTGTCCTCATCAACATGGGGACAAGGTGTTTTGGGGGGCTACCCCAAAGCACCCTCCCAATGTTGAGGGCATGTGGCCTGGTACGGTTCAGGAGGGGGGGGGCGCACTCTCGTCCCCCCCTCTTTTCCTGCGGCCTGCCAGGTTGCGTGCTCGGATAAGGGTCTGGTATGGATTTTTGGGGGAACCCCACGCCTTTTTTTTTTTTTTTTTGGCGCGGGGTTCCCCTTAAAATCCATACCAGACCCTTCAGGTTCTGGTATGGAATTTAGGGGGAACCCCACGTCATTTTTTTTTTTAAATTTTGGCCGGGGTTCCCCTTAATATCCATACCAGACCTGAAGGGCCTGGTATGGAATTTAGGGGGACTCCCACTTCATTTTTTTTTTTTTTAATTTTGGTTCGGGGTTTCCCTGTGGGGAATTCCCATGCCGTTTTTATCAATGAACTTCTATGTGTATTGACGGCAATGCAATAGCCGCGGGTAGTTTTAAATGAGTTTTTTCCTTCCAAATGTCATTTTGCTGTCAGGCTGTTCTCAACACGGGAAACATGCGCCCCTTTACAGGCATACTATAGACACCCCCCAGGTACGAAATTTAAAGGGATATTACACTTTTATTGTTTGATTTTAAGCATTATTAAAATCACTGCTCCTGAAAAAACGGCCGTTTTTAAAACTTTTTTTTGCAATGATCCATGTCCCCTGGGGCAGGACCCAGGTCCCCAAACACTTTTTATGACAATAACTTGCATATAAGCCTTTAAAATTAGCACTTTTGATTTCTCCCATAGACTTTTAAAGGGTGTTCCGCGGCATTCGAATTTTCCGCGAACACCCCAAATTGTTCGGTGTTCGGCGAACTTGCGAACAGCCAATGTTCGAGTCGAACATGAGTTCGACTCGAACTCGAAGCTCATCCCTAGTCTCCGGTAACAAGGTGGTTGGTCCCTTAGTGGCGACAGCTTCCCCTTCTACCTCCGACCACAGCTGGTTCCCCGTCCGGCTGAACCGCTACTTCTGGTTGGACTGCATGCCAGTAGTCCCAACCCTGTGCTGCTCTCATGCTTCTGGATAGGCCTCAGACAGCCTAGCAGCCGGATGTCCCCGGGATAGGCCTCAGCCGTCCAGGTGGCACAGAACCCCGATCAGAGGCGGCTCTAGGCTTTGTGAGGCCTTAGGCAAAACTTACACATGAGGCCCCACGGACTGGGACGCTCCGTGATGAGGCCGGTATTCCTCCGGCTGCGGGCAGTATCTGTTTTGTCCGTCAGCTCCTAAGCCACAGAGTCCCAGTGGGGGTAGGCGGAGCCGCCGGCGTCAACTTAAGTGATTGAGAACAGGCAAATTAGGCAGCCATGAGGCCCCTGTGAGTGCGAGGCCTTAGGCGACCGCCTAATTTGCCTAATTAGAGAGCCGCCTCTGACCCCGATCCCCTGACTCCACCCAAATAAGTGGGCTCTCCCAGCAGGCCAAGGGACCAAAGAAAATTCTGCCCATTGGCTAAGACACCCCATCCATTCATGTCTGAGCTTGCAAACCCCTGTCTTATCTAATGTCACTAGCACAGTGCCACCCAGTGACAGAAAGGAAAGGGTGCAACAAGTCCAGATTTAGAGGAATCAATTGACCTCCTAACAGTTGGCCAAGGCAACTATCGCCTGGCAACTAAATTTAATAGCGAATCTGCCTAAACAGATTAGATTTTTTTTTTTGTCAATTAACAAAATGGAAAGTAAATGAAGAGAAATCCAAATCAATATTTGGTGTAACCGCCCTTTGCCTTCAAACCAGCATCAGTTCTTCAGTTCTTCTAGGTAGACTTGCACACAGTTTTTGAAGGAATTCGGCAGATAGGTTGTTCTATGTACATCTTGGAGTAATAAGCACAGATCTTCTGCGGATGTTTGCTGCCTCCAATCGTTCTGTCTCTTTACGTCATCCCAGACAAACTCCATGATGGTGAGATCAGGGCTCTGTGGGGGCCAAACCATCAGGACTCCTTGTTCTTCTTTACACTGAAGATAGTTCTTAAAGCAAAGCTCCACCCACTCCCCTCCTCCCCTCTCCCCTCATTTGGAACTTTGTGGGGGGGAGCGGGTACCTGGTTTTGACAGGTACCCGCTCCCACTTCCGTCTCCGTTCGCCGTGGCAAAATGAGGCAGGAGTTCGACCCAATGTCCTTCTGCCACAGTCTTCTTGGACACATCACAGGTCCCAGAAGACTACTGGACCATTCACAAGGTGCAGCGCGACACATGTGCAGTATGAAACTGGCTGTGAAGTTGCAAGACTTCACTTTTTCTTTCCCTTACTTCAGATGCTGGTGCCTCCATCAGAAGCCGATTAAAGAATTGGCTCAGGTGAGGACATCACTGGATCCAGGGGCGGGTAAGTGTCCTTATACTAAAAGTCATCAGCTACAGACTTTTCATTTTTTTGCGGGGGGGGGAGCCTGGAGCTCCTCTTTAATGACATTAACTGTATGTTTGGGGGCGTTGCCCTGCTGCAGAATAACTTTGGGGCCAATCATACGCCTTTCTGATGGTAATGCATGATGGAGAAGTATCTGCCTGTATTTCTCAGCATTGAGAATGCCATTGATCCTGACCAAATCTCCAACTCCATTTGCGGAAATGGAGCCCCAAACTTGCAAGGAACCTCCACCATGCTTCACAGTTGGCTGCAGACACTCATTATTGTACCGCTCTCCAGTCCTTTGCCAACAAAGTGCCTCCTGCAACAGCCAAAAATGTTAAATTTTGACTCATCAGTCCAGAGCACCTGCCGCCATTTTTTTGCACCCTTGTTCCTACATGGGGTATCATTTTTGCTGTGAAGCAAAGCATTGCAGGCATAGAATACAGTGGGGACGGAAAGTATTCAGACCCCCTTAAATTTTTCACTCTTTGTTATATTTCAGCCATTTGATAAAATCATTTAAGTTCATTTTTTCCTCATTAATGTACACACAGCACCCCATATTGACAGAAAAACACAGAATTTTTGACATTTTTGCAGATTTATTAAAAAATAAAAACTGAAATATCACATGGTCCTAAGTATTCAGACCCTTTGCCGTGACACTCATATATTTAACTCAGGTGCTGTCCATTTCTTCTGCTCATCCTTGAGATGGTTCTACACCAGAGGCGGCTCTCTAATTAGGCAAATTAGGCGGTTGCCTAAGGCCTCGGACTCACAGGGGCATCGCAACTAGCTAATTTGCCTAATTAAAGAGCTTGAGATGGCTAGAAATAGCAGCGCCCGGGTGGCTGGAGGACGGGGTGAGTAGCAGAGCTCCCGCCTCTACCGCACTAGCTGCTCTGTATCACATTCCCTGCCTGTGTGCTCGGCCGGTGATCACTGGCTCCTCCGGGTCGCTCTCTCCTTCCCCATGCAGCACCGCGCAGCCCAGAATCATCCCCAGCCAGAGCTCCGCCCCCCGAGTCGGCTGCATCCATTCAGGAGCACTGTACACTTCTCCCGCGCAAAGTTTAAGCACACAGGTGCAGCTGTATGAGAGCCGGAGGACACCGCAGGCTTGTCTGCCAGCCCCCCTTCTCCCATCATACACAGATCTTCCTCGCCTCAGAGATTTGCTGATTGCCCTGTCTGTGCTGCTGGAGGAAGTACAGGCAGCCATGAAGTGTGCTCTTGCAGACTTGCTCAAGGTGAGTGAGACTCCATATCCCCCACAGACAATTCCATACTACACTCCATCCCCCCATCTCCCATGGGGACAGGGACCCCCATCTTAGCTAGGGACAGGGACTCCATCTCACCTAGGGACAGAGACCCCCATCTCACCTAGGGACAGGGACCCCCATATCACCCAGGGACAGGGACTCTCATCTCACCTAGGGACAGGGACCCCTTCTCGACTGGGGACAGGGGCCCCATCATACCTGTGGACAGGGACACCTATCTCACCTGGGGACAGGGACCCCATCTCACCTGGGGACAGGGACCCCCATCTCAGCTAGGAACAGGGACCCCCATCTTACCTGGGGACAGGGACCCTTCTCACCTAGGGACAGGGACCCCGATCTCACCTGGGGATAGGGACACACTTCTCCCCTGGGGACAGGGACATCCTTCTCCCCTGGAGCAAGGGACCACTTCTCACCTAGGGACAGGGACCCCTTCTCACTTGGGGACAGGGACCCCTTTCCACCTAGAGACAGGGACCCCCTTCTCCCCTGGGGATAGGGACCCCTTCTCCCCTGGAGACAAGGACCCCATCTCACCTGGGGACAGGGACCCCCATCTCCCCTGGGGACAGGGACACCCATCTCACCTGGGGACAGGGACCACATCTTACCTGGGGACAGGGACCCTTCTCACCTAGGGACAGGGACGCCCAATATCACCTGGGGACAGGGACCACTTCTCACCTAGGGACAGGAACCCCTTCTCACCTAGGGACAGGGACCCCATCTCAGCTAGGGACAGGGACCCCCATCTCACCTGGGGACAGGGACCTCTTCTCCCCTGGGGACGGGGACCCCTTCTCACCTAGGGACAGGGACCCCTTCTCCCCTAGGGATAGGGACTCCTTCTCACCTAGGTACAGCATCGATAGAGACAGAGCACTGACCCCCACTGAGAAAGAGGACACTGACTCCAGCACAAAGACAGAGTGCACTGAAAAAAAGTGCCCTGACACCAGCACTGAGAATACACTGACGCCAGTGCTCAGAGAGTGCACTGACACCTGCGTTGAGATAGAGGACACTGAAACCAGAACTTTAAGGCTGTTAATATATGCAATTTACGCAGTTAATTTTTATCGCTTGAATTATTTTTTCCATTAGGGGCGTGAGTAGGGGGGGGCGTGAGTGGGGCCTCATGTCTAAGTTATGCCTAAGGCCTCACAAAGTCTAGAGCCGACTCTGTTCTACACCTTCATTTGAGTCCAGCTGTGTTTAATTATACTGATTGGACTTGATTAGGAAAGCCACACACCTGTCTATATAAGACCTTACAGCTCACAATGCATGTCAGAGCAAATGAGAATCATGAGGTCAAAAGAACTGCCTGAAGAGCTCAGAGACAGAAATGTGGCAAGGCACAGATCTGGTCAAGGTTACAAAAAAATTTCTGCTGCACATAAGGTTCCTAAGAGCACAGTGGCCTCCATAATCCTTAAATGGAAGATGTTTGGGACGACCAGAACCCTTCCTAGAGCTGGCCGTCTGGCCAAACTGAGTGTCAGATGTGGGTATGGAGATCGAGATGCTAAGGGGGCTCCCCTTGCGGCTAAGTGCAGCGCGTTCCTGGATTTGGGAACAGGAAGCGAGGTGCCCAAAGAAGTACGGTTTTCCAGGTGCTCGTCTGCAGTCCAAGGAGCTCAGCCACGGAGGGATGGTCAATGCTGGCAAGCAGAACTTGCAGTGTCCAGGTAAAAGGAGAAACCAGGAGACAGGCCAGGGGTCATACACGGATAAATCAGTCCAGTACTAGGACGGCCATGTCCCTGACACTGAGCTATCAGGGGAGAAGAGCCTTGGTGAGAGAGGTAAAGAAGAACCCAAAGATCACTGTGGCTGAGCTCCAGAGATGGAGTCGGGAGATGGGAGAAAGTTGTAGAAAGTCAACCATCACTGCAGCTCTCCACCAGTCGGGGCTTTATGGCAGAGTGACCCGACGGAAGCCTCTCCTCAGTACAAGACACATGAAAGCCTGCATGGAGTTTAATAAAAAACACCTGAAGGACTCCAAGATGGTGAGAAATAAGATTCTCTGGTCTGGTGAGAACAAGATAGAACTTTTTGGCCTTTAATTCTAAGCGGTATGTGTGGAGAAAACCAGGCACTGCTCATCACCTGTCCAATACAGTCCCAACAATGAAGCATGGTGGTGGCAGCATCATGCTGTGGGGGTGTTTTTCAGCTGCAGGGACAGGACGACTGGTTGCAATCAAGGGAAAGATGAATGCGGCCAAGT
The DNA here is from genome assembly GCA_037952835.1 of Lithobates septentrionalis. Lineage (NCBI taxonomy): Eukaryota > Metazoa > Chordata > Amphibia > Anura > Ranidae > Lithobates > Lithobates septentrionalis. Next base: position 93,824 of record JBBDGP010002080.1, on the reverse strand, counting down.
TCAGGGATATCCTGGATGAAAACCTTCTCCAGAGTGCTCAGGACCTCAGACTGGGCCGAAGGTTTACCTTCCAACAAGACAATGACCCTAAGCACACAGCTAAAATAACGAAGAAGTGGCTTCACAACAACTCCGTGACTGTTTTTGAATGGCCCAGCCAGAGCTCTGACTTAAACCCAATTGAGCATCTCTGGAGAGACCTAAAAATGGCCGTCTACCAACGTTTACCATCCAACCTGACAGAACTGGAGAGGATCTACAAGGAGGAATGGCAGAGGATCCCCAAATCCAGGTGTGAAAAACTTGTTGCATCTTTCCCAAAAAGACACATGGCTGTATTAGATCAAAAGGGTGCTTCTACTAAATACTGAGCAAAGGGTCTGAATACTTAGGACCATGTGATATTTCAGTTTTTCTTTTTTAATAAATCTGGAAAAATTTTAACAATTCTGTGTTTTTCTGTCAATATGGGGTGCTGTGTGTACATTAATGAGGAAAAAAATGAGCTTAAATGATTTTAGCAAATGGCTGCAATATAACAAAGAGTGAAAAATGTAAGGGGGTCTGAATACTTTCTGTCCTCACTGCATGTACAGCCCCCTGCAGCTGCAGTACATATTGGTGCAAAACAATCTACAAAAAAAGAATCATGTATTGCCGTTAATAATTATGTTCAAAATTTTTTGCGTCGAATATAAAGAATAAGAGATGGAAAGTCAACATACTGAGGAAACGGCCCGGATAAAACAGCTCTGGAGTCACCACTCTTACCTAGAACAGCGAAGACAATTGTTTCATGAATCCCGGTTTCTTGCTATTGTCATCATGTACACACCGGTATACAGACAATACTGCAATTCAATGAGTAAGCCGGTGACACAAATGTGCATTCACTAAATGCCAAGATCACATTCTGTACAATACAAGTTTCAAAAAAAAGTTACAAGGTTATAGATATATAACTGACGTGAATGTGAAACCCTAAACATGATAATAAGGCTATACAACAATATGAAAGCAAAACAAGAGATGACTTTGAGCATTGATGCTGCTATTTCAGAATAATCGCTGGCGCTGATCTTCTTTCCTTTAAAGTATGTGCCCAGACTATGGACATGTAGAGCTTAACCCCTAAGGGGCCACTGAGAATACACCCAGGTCTCTCGTGTAGTACCGAGGCTGCCAGGCACACAAGCACCCATCCCGCACCCACCGACAGATCAGGCTCAGCCTAGGGCAGCCTTTATTAAATGGCGGACCGCGGTCTGGACCCGGCCTGAGTGACGCTCCCGTCTGGACCGTCAGCCTGCCAGTCTGCAGCGCTAGATCCACACTTCACTACTGTCTTGGGTGCTAGGACTGTCAGCCTCCTAGCAACCAATGAAGTCTATTGTGCGCCCTGCCCTCTTCAGCAAGTTTCTTCACCAAGCTCAGGCCCCCTGCAGCATGCTTCTTCTTCAAGCGCTCACTCTACCCACCCCCCAACCCCCTTGGCTACAAGGGACTTATCCAAATACCAATCTACAGTTGCACTGTGATGGTTCACAATGGAAATTTATGGATGGGCACTCTAATGGGGACAACTGCTCTATGGGTAGACTCTGATGGGGACACCTGCTCTATGGGTAGACTCTGATAGGGACACCTGCTCTCTGATGGGGACACCTGCTCTATGGGAGCATTCTGATGGGGACACCTTCTCTCTGATGGGGACACCCGCTGTCTGATGTAATGGGGACATTTGCTCCATGGGTACGCTCTGATGGGGACACCTGCTCTCTGATGGGGACACCTGATTGGAGGGGGCTCTCTGATCAGGACACCTGCTCTATGGGTACACTCTGATGGGGACACCTGCTCTCTGATGGAGACACTCTAATGGGGACACCTGCTCTATGGGTATTCTCTGATGGGGACACCTTCTCTCTGATGGGGACACCCGCTGTCTGATGTAATGGGGACATTTGCTCCATGGGTACGCTCTGATGGGGACACCTGCTCTCTGATGGGGACACCTGATGGGAGGCGGCACTCTGATCAGGACACCTGCTCTATGGGTACACTCTGATGGGGACACCTGCTCTATGGGTACACTCTGATGGGGACACCTGCTCTATGGGTACACTCTGATGGGGACACCTGATCTCTGATGGAGACACTCTAATGGGGACACCTGCTCTATGGGTATGCTCTGATGGGGACACCTGCTCTCTGATGGAGACATTCTAATGGGCACGTCTGCTCTATGGGGTCCCCCTGATGAGGACACATACTCTACTGATAAGGCTGCATTTGATGGTCACTGATGAGGCTGCATTTGATGGGCACCGGTAGGCTGCATTTGATGGGCACTGATGAGGCTGCATTTGATGGGCACCGATAAGGCTGCATTTGATGGTCACTGATAAGGCTGCATTAGATGGGCAATGGCAGGCTGCATTTGATGGGCACTGATGAGGCTGCATTAGATGGGCAATGGCAGGCTGCATTTGATGGGCACTGATGAGGCCGCCATGATGGGCACTGATGAGACTGCATTTGATGGGCACTGATAAGGCTTCGGATTTTATTCCGACGGCAAAGTCGGTCGTGTGTACGCGGCATTAGAGCTGTGAAAATGTGGAATGGACTTCCTCCAGAGGTGGTTCTGGCCAGCTCAGTAGATTGCTTTTAAAAAGGCATGGATACTTTCCCAAATGTACATAATATAACAGGATACCAACATTTATAGGTAAAGTTCATCCAGGGACATCAGATTGTCTCTCGGGGGATCAGTAATTAATTTTTTTCCACCGCTGGAGCAAATTGGATCATGCTTTATTTTATTTTTTTTGCCTTCCTCTGGATCAACTGTAGGTATAGGATTGTATCTATGGAGGTTTTCTGTGTCTTTTTTTTTTTTCAGTAGGTTGAACTGGATTTTTTTTTTCAACCAGATTAACTATGTAACTTTGTAACTATTAAACTACACAAATGTGTGCAAACTGTTTGAGCTGTCGCCATTGATAAGTAAAGGATTATATTTTAATGGGAATTCCATAAAATCCTCCATCACAGACCTGGTGGCACAGCCAAGCATCTCTCTGGCGCCCATCACTGTGAGACATAAAGGGAAGAATGGGTGCCATCCGGCTACCCTAGACGAGAGCCAGCCTGTGAGCGGCGCTATGATACGTATCTGTGGGGGGGGGGGGGGGATTTTATCATCAGATGAGAATATATCAAATGTTCTTCCTGGCCAGCTAATCTTATTCTAGTGTAAAAGTCCTTGTGGCCTAGACAGATAGCGGAGAAGACAATCGGCCTGGGAAATGGCCTGTTTACATCTTGCAGGATGTTTGTCCGTAGGCTGAGCTGTCTGGCTGGCCTGGGGGGCACCTCAGACCGGAGCTGAGTCACATCGAAATGGCTGTACCTTCAATCGGAGACAGGGAGCTCCTCATCCTGACTAGTGATTTATGATTCTTGCCATTTAAAAACAGAAATTATGCACAGAAAAAATTACCACGTGGGTGACTTTACGTTAGGGTTGCCACCTTTTCTTCAAGTCAAACCCGAACACTTTAGCGGCACGCAGCAATTTTTTTTTTTTGTAGTATAAACTATACATATATTTTGCTATTTTAATATATTTTACATATATTTTGCTATTAACCACTTAAGGACCGAGCCCCTTTCTTATATTTGGTGTTTACAAGTTAAAAACTGTTTTGTTTTGTTTTTTGCTCGAAAATTACTTACATATATATTACACACACATTACACACATATATATATATATATATATATATATATATATATATATATAATTTTTTTTTTCTAACATCCTACAGAATAACATGGCGGTCGTTGCAATACTTTTTGTCACACCGTATCTGTGCAGAGGTCTTACAAGCGCACTTTTTTGGGGAAAAAATGCACTTTTTTTAATTAAAAAATAAGACAACAGTAAAGTTAGCTCAATTTTTTTTTTTTAATATTGTGAAAGACAACGTTACGCCGAGTGAATTGATACCCAAAATGTCACGCTTTAAAGTTGCGCCTGCTCGTGGAATGGCGACAAACTTTTACCTTTAAAAATCTCCATAGGCGACGTTTAAAAAAAATTCCACAGGTTGCATGTTTTGAGTTACAGAGGAGCTAGAATTATTGTTCTCGCTCGCGGCGATACCTCACATGTGTGGTTTGAACACCGTCATATGCGGCCGCTGCTCACGTATGCGTTCGCTTCTGCACGCGAGCTCGGCCGGACGGGGCACGGTTAATTTTTTTTTTTTTTCTTATTTATTTTACCTTTTATTTTTGATTTTTACACTGTTCTTTTAAAAAAAAAAAATTGGCTCATTTTTTTTTCCTATTACAAGGAATGTAAACATCCGTTGTAATAAAAAAAAAGCATGACAGGTCCTCTTAAATATGAAAAAAGACCTCAGATCTCATATTTACACTAAAATGCAAAAAAAAAAAAAAAAAAAAATGTAATGTCCCTTAAAAAAAAAAAAAAAAATGTCTCTTTAAGAGCATTGGGAGGAAGTGACGTTTTGATGTCGCTACCGCCCTGCAATGATATGAGGATGGGTGGGGGTCATCTTCCCCTCACTCATCTCCATGTCAGGCCAGAAGAAGGATCCGATCGCCTCCGCCTCTACCGACGGCTCCGGTAAGCGGCAGAGGGCACCAGAGAGCGGTGGGGGGGGCCCTCTCCCGCCGCCGATAAAAGTGAGAGCCGCAGAGACCACTTTTGTCTTGAAGCGGACCGCTCACTGAAGAAGAGGATACTACTACTACCATAACAACGGTATTCCTCTTCAAAGTAGCGACGTAAAACGAAGGTGGGTGGTCCGTAAGTGAAATAACATTTCTAATTGTATGAAGTTAATTACAAGAGTTCCCCTTTACATCAGAGTCCACAGAGTTCCCCTTTTTACATCTGAACTCGCAGAGTTCCCTTACACTGTAAGGGAGGACTCTGCAGACTCTGATGTAAGGGAGAACTCTGGGGACTCTGACATAAGGGATGCTCTGGGAACCCTGATTTAGGGGGAACACTGAGTACTCTGATGTACAGAGAGGACTCTGATGTAAGGGGGAGCACTGTGGCCTCCGGTGTAAAGGGGAACTGTGATATAAGGGGTGCTCTGAGAACCCTGATTTACCTTAGTGTACTCACTCAGAGGCAGCCACTGGCATCATTCCAGGTCCATTACACGAGTAGCTCCTGGCCACTAACATCATTCCAGGTCCATTACACGAGTCGCTTCGGGCCACTGGCATCATTCCAGGTCCATTACACAAGTCGCTTTTGGCCACTGGCATCATTCTAGGTCCATTACACGAGTAGCTCCTGGCCACTGGCATCATTCTAGGTCCATTACACGAGTCGCTCCGGGCCACTGGCATTATTCCAGGTCCATTACATGAGTAGCTCCTGGCCACTGGCATCATTCTAGGTCCATTACACGAGTCGCTCTGGGCCACTGGCATCATTCCAGGTCCATTACATGAGTCGCTTCGGGCCACTGGCATCATTCCAGGTCCATTACACGAGTAGCTCTGGGCCACTGGCATCATTCCAGGTCCATTACATGAGTTGCTCCTGGCCACTGGCATCATTCTAGGTCCATTACACGAGTAGCTCCTGGCCACTAACATCATTCCAGGTCCATTACACGAGTCGCTTCAGGCCACTGGCATCATTCCAGGTCCATTACACGAGTAGCTCCTGGCCACTAACATCATTCCAGGTCCATTACACGAGTCGCTTCGGGCCACTGGCATCATTCCAGGTCCATTACACGAGTAGCTCTGGGCCACTGGCATCATTCTAGGTCCATTACACGAGTCGCTCCGGGCCACTGGCATTATTCCAGGTCCATTACACGAGTAGCTCCTGGCCACTGGCATCATTCCAGGTCCATTACACGAGTCGCTTCGGGCCACTGGCATCATTCCAGGTCCATTACACGAGTAGCTCTGGGCCACTGGCATCATTCCAGGTCCATTACACGAGTCGCTCCTGGCCACTGGCATCATTCCAGGTCCATTACACGAGTCGCTTCGGGCCACTGGCATCATTCCAGGTCCATTACACGAGTCGCTCCTGGCCACTGGCATCATTCCAGGTCCATTACATGAGTCGCTCCTGGCCACTGGCATCATTCCAGGTCCATTACATGAGTCGCTCCTGGCCACTGGCATCATTCCAGGTCCATTACACGAGTCGCTTTTGGCCACTGGCATCATTCCAGGTCCATTACACGAGTAGCTCCTGGCCACTGGCATCATTCCAGGTCCATTACACAAGTCGCTTTTGGCCACTGGCATCATTCCAGGTCCATTACACGAGTAGCTCCTGGCCACTGGCATCATTCTAGGTCCATTACACGAGTCGCTCTGGGCCACTGGCATCATTCCAGGTCCATTACATGAGTCGCTCCGGGCCACTGGCATCATTCTAGGTCCATTACACGAGTCGCTCCGGGCCACTGGCATCATTCCAGGTCCATTACACGAGTCGCTCCGGGCCACTGGCATCATTCCAGGTCCATTACACGAGTCGCTCCTGGCCACTGGCATCATTCCAGGTCCATTACACGAGTCGCTCCTGGCCACTGGCATCATTCCAGGTCCATTACACGAGTCGCTCCGGGCCACTGGCATCATTCCAGGTCCATTACACGAGTCGCTCCGGGCCACTGGCATCATTCCAGGTCCATTACACAAGTCGCTTTTGGCCACTGGCATCATTCCAGGTCCATTACACGAGTAGCTCCTGGCCACTGGCATCATTCTAGGTCCATTACACGAGTCGCTCCGGGCCACTGGCATCATTCCAGGTCCATTACACGAGTCGCTCCTGGCCACTGGCATCATTCCAGGTCCATTACACGAGTCGCTCCGGGCCACTGGCATCATTCCAGGTCCATTACACGAGTCGCTCCGGGCCACTGGCATCATTCCAGGTCCATTACACAAGTCGCTTTTGGCCACTGGCATCATTCCAGGTCCATTACACGAGTAGCTCCTGGCCACTGGCATCATTCTAGGTCCATTACACGAGTCGCTCCAGGCCACTGGCATCATTCCAGGTCCATTACACGAGTAGCTCCTGGCCACTGGCATCATTCTAGGTCCATTACACGAGTCGCTCTGGGCCACTGGCATCATTCCAGGTCCATTACATGAGTCGCTCCGGGCCACTGGCATCATTCCAGGTCCATTACACGAGTAGCTCCGGGCCACTGGCATCATTCCAGGTCCATTACACGAGTCGCTCCTGGCCACTGGCATCATTCTAGGTCCATTACACGAGTCGCTCCGGGCCACTGGCATCATTCCAGGTCCATTACACGTGTAGCTCCTGGCCACTGGCATCATTACAGGTCCATTACATGAGTCGCTCCGGGCCACTGGCATCATTCCAGGTCCATTACACGAGTCGCTCTGGGCCACTGGCATCATTCCAGGTCCATTACATGAGTCGCTCCTGGCCACTGGCATCATTCCAGGTCCATTACACGAGTCGCTCCTGGCCACTGGCATCATTCCAGGTCCATTACATGAGTCGCTCCTGGCCACTGGCATCATTCCAGGTCCATTACACGAGTCGCTCCGGGCCACTGGCATCATTCCAGGTCCATTGCACGAGTCGCTTCGGGCCACTGGCATCATTCCAGGTCCATTACACGAGTCGCTCCTGGCCACTGGCATCATTCCAGGTCCATTACACGAGTCGCTCCGGGCCACTGGCATCATTCCAGGTCCATTACACGAGTCGCTCCGGGCCACTGGCATCATTCCAGGTCCATTACACAAGTCGCTTTTGGCCACTGGCATCATTTCAGGTCCATTACATGAGTTGCTCCTGGCCACTAACATCATTCCAGGTCCATTACACGAGTCGCTTCGGGCCACTGGCATCATTCCAGGTCCATTACACGAGTCGCTCCTGGCCACTGGCATCATTCTAGGTCCATTACACGAGTAGCTCCTGGCCACTGGCATTATTCCAGGTCCATTACACGAGTAGCTCCTGGCCACTGGCATCATTCCAGGTCCATTACACGAGTCGCTCCGGGCCACTGGCATCATTCCAGGTCCATTACATGAGTCGCTCCTGGCCACTGGCATCATTCCAGGTCCATTACACGAGTCGCTCCTGGCCACTGGCATCATTCCAGGTCCATTACACAAGTCGCTTTTGGCCATTGGCATCATTCCAGGTCCATTACACGAGTAGCTCCTGGCCACTGGCATCATTCCAGGTCCATTACACGAGTCGCTCCTGGCCACTGGCATCATTCCAGGTCCATTACATGAGTCGCTCCGGGCCACTGGCATCATTCCAGGTCCATTACACAAGTCGCTCTGGGCCACTGGCATCATTCCAGGTCCATTACATGAGTCGCTCCTGGCCACTGGCATCATTCCAGGTCCATTACACGAGTCGCTCCGGGCCACTGGCATCATTCCAGGTCCATTACACGAGTCGCTCCTGGCCACTAACATCATTCCAGGTCCATTACACGAGTCGCTTCGGGCCACTGGCATCATTCCAGGTCCATTACACGAGTAGCTCTGGGCCACTGGCATCATTCCAGGTCCATTACATGAGTTGCTCCTGGCCACTGGCATCATTCCAGGTCCATTACACGAGTAGCTCCTGGCCACTAACATCATTCCAGGTCCATTACACGAGTCGCTTCGGGCCACTGGCATCATTCCAGGTCCATTACACGAGTAGCTCCTGGCCACTGGCATCATTCCAGGTCCATTACACGAGTCGCTCCTGGCCACTGGCATCATTCCAGGTCCATTACACGAGTCGCTCCTGGCCACTGGCATCATTCCAGGTCCATTACACGAGTCGCTCCGGGCCACTGGCATCATTCCAGGTCCATTACACAAGTCGCTTTTGGCCACTGGCATCATTCCAGGTCCATTACACGAGTAGCTCCTGGCCACTGGCATCATTCCAGGTCCATTACACGAGTCGCTCCTGGCCACTGGCATCATTCCAGGTCCATTACACGAGTCGCTCCGGGCCACTGGCATCATTCCAGGTCCATTACACGAGTCGCTCCTGGCCACTGGCATCATTCCAGGTCCATTACACGAGTCGCTCCGGGCCACTGGCATCATTCCAGGTCCATTACACGTGTAGCTCCTGGCCACTGGCATCATTCCTGGTCCATTACACGAGTCGCTCCTGGCCACTGGCATCATTCCAGGTCCATTGCACGAGTCGCTCCTGGCCACTGGCATCATTCCAGGTCCATTACACGAGTCGCTCCTGGCCACTGGCATCATTCTAGGTCCATTACACGAGTCGCTCCGGGCCACTGGCATCATTCCAGGTCCATTACACGAGTAGCTCCTGGCCACTGGCATCATTCCAGGTCCATTACACGAGTCGCTCCTGGCCACTGGCATCATTCCAGGTCCATTGCACGAGTCGCTCCTGGCCACTGGCATCATTCCAGGTCCATTACACGAGTAGCTCCTGGCCACTAACATCATTCCAGGTCCATTACACGAGTCGCTTCTGGCCACTGGCATCATTCCAGGTCCATTACACGAGTCGCTCCTGGCCCCTCGCATCATTCCAGGTCCATTACACGAGTCGCTCCTGGCCACTGGCATCATTCCAGGTCCATTACACGAGTCGCTCCTGGCCACTGGCATCATTCTAGGTCCATTACACGAGTCGCTCCTGGCCACTGGCATCATTCCAGGTCCATTACACGAGTCGCTCCGGGCCACTGGCATCATTCTAGGTCCATTACACGAGTCGCTCCTGGCCACTGGCATCATTCCAGGTCCATTACACGAGTCGCTCCTGGCCACTGGCATCATTCCAGGTCCATTACACGAGTCGCTCCGGGCCACTGGCATCATTCCAGGTCCATTACACGAGTAGCTCCTGGCCACTGGCATCATTCCAGGTCCATTACACGAGTAGCTCCTGGCCACTGGCATCATTCCAGGTCCATTACACGTGTAGCTCTGAGCCACTGGCATCATTCCAGGTCCCTTACACGAGTAGCTCCTGGCCACTGGCATCATTCTAGGTCCATTACACGAGTAGCTCTGAGCCACTGGCATCATTCCAGGTCCCTTACACGTGTAGCTCCTGGCCACTGGCATCATTCCAGGTCCATTACACGTGTAGCTCCTGGCCACTGGCATCATTCCAGGTCCAATACACGAGTAGCTCTGAGCCACTGGCATCATTCCAGGTCCCTTACACGTGTAGCTCCTGGCCACTGGCATCATTCCAGGTCCATTACACGAGTAGCTCCTGGCCACTGGCATCATTCCAGGTCCATTACACGTGTAGCTCCTGGCCACTGGCATCATTCCAGGTCCATTACACGAGTCGCTCCTGGCCACTGGCATCATTCCAGGTCTATTACACGAGTCGCTCCTGGCCACTGGCATCATTCCAGGTCCATTACACGAGTCGCTCCTGGCCACTGGCATCATTCCAGGTCCATTACACGAGTCGCTCCTGGCCACTGGCATCATTCCAGGTCCATTACATGTGTAGCTTCGGGCCACTGGCATCATTCCAGGTCCATTACACGAGTAGCTCTGAGCCACTGGCATCATTCCAGGTCCCTTACACGTGTAGCTCCTGGCCACTGGCATCATTCCAGGTCCATTACACGAGTAGCTCCTGGCCACTGGCATCATTCCAGGTCCATTACACGTGTAGCTCCGGGCCACTGGCATCATTCCAGGTCCATTACACGAGTCGCTCCTGGCCACTGGCATCATTCCAGGTCCATTACACGAGTCGCTCCTGGCCACTGGCATCATTCCAGGTCCATTACACGAGTCGCTCCTGGCCACTGGCATCATTCCAGGTCCATTACACGAGTCGCTTCGGGCCACTGGCATCATTCCAGGTCTATTACACGAGTCGCTCCTGGCCACTGGCATCATTCCAGGTCCATTACACGAGCCGCTCCTGGCCACTGGCATCATTCCAGGTCCATTACACGAGTCGCTCCGGGCCACTGGCATCATTCCAGGTCCATTACACGAGTCGCTCCTGGCCACTGGCATCATTCTAGGTCCATTACACGAGTCGCTCCTGGCCACTGGCATCATTCCAGGTCCATTACACGAGTCGCTCCGGGCCACTGGCATCATTCTAGGTCCATTACACGAGTCGCTCCGGGCCACTGGCATCATTCCAGGTCCATTACACGAGTAGCTCCTGGCCACTGGCATCATTCCAGGTCCATTACACGAGTAGCTCCTGGCCACTGGCATCATTCCAGGTCCATTACACGTGTAGCTCTGAGCCACTGGCATCATTCCAGGTCCCTTACACGAGTAGCTCCTGGCCACTGGCATCATTCTAGGTCCATTACACGAGTAGCTCTGAGCCACTGGCATCATTCCAGGTCCCTTACACGTGTAGCTCCTGGCCACTGGCATCATTCCAGGTCCATTACACGTGTAGCTCCTGGCCACTGGCATCATTCCAGGTCCAATACACGAGTAGCTCTGAGCCACTGGCATCATTCCAGGTCCCTTACACGTGTAGCTCCTGGCCACTGGCATCATTCCAGGTCCATTACACGAGTAGCTCCTGGCCACTGGCATCATTCCAGGTCCATTACACGTGTAGCTCCTGGCCACTGGCATCATTCCAGGTCCATTACACGAGTCGCTCCTGGCCACTGGCATCATTCCAGGTCTATTACACGAGTCGCTCCTGGCCACTGGCATCATTCCAGGTCCATTACACGAGTCGCTCCTGGCCACTGGCATCATTCCAGGTCCATTACACGAGTCGCTCCTGGCCACTGGCATCATTCCAGGTCCATTACATGTGTAGCTTCGGGCCACTGGCATCATTCCAGGTCCATTACATGAGTAGCTCTGAGCCACTGGCATCATTCCAGGTCCCTTACACGTGTAGCTCCTGGCCACTGGCATCATTCCAGGTCCATTACACGAGTAGCTCCTGGCCACTGGCATCATTCCAGGTCCATTACACGTGTAGCTCCGGGCCACTGGCATCATTCCAGGTCCATTACACGAGTCGCTCCTGGCCACTGGCATCATTCCAGGTCCATTACACGAGTCGCTCCTGGCCACTGGCATCATTCCAGGTCCATTACACGAGTCGCTCCTGGCCACTGGCATCATTCCAGGTCCATTGCACGAGTCGCTTCGGGCCACTGGCATCATTCCAGGTCTATTACACGAGTCGCTCCTGGCCACTGGCATCATTCCAGGTCCATTACACGAGCCGCTCCTGGCCACTGGCATCATTCCAGGTCCATTACACGAGTCGCTCCGGGCCACTGGCATCATTCTAGGTCCATTACACGAGTAGCTCCTGGCCACTGGCATCATTCCAGGTCCATTACACGAGTCGTTCCTGGCCACTGGCATCATTCCAGGTCCATTACACGTGTAGCTCCGGGCCACTGGCATCATTCCAGGTCCATTACACGAGTAGCTCCTGGCCACTGGCATCATTCCAGGTCCATTACACAAGTCGCTCCGGGCCACTGGCATCATTCCAGGTCCATTACACGAGTAGCTCCTGGCCACTGGCATCATTCTAGGTCCATTACACGAGTAGCTCCTGGCCACTGGCATCATTCCAGGTCCATTACACAAGTCGCTCCGGGCCACTGGCATCATTCCAGGTCCATTACACGAGTAGCTCCTGGCCACTGGCATCATTCCAGGTCCATTACACGAGTCGCTCTTGGCCACTGGCATCATTCCAGGTCCATTACACGAGTAGCTCCTGGCCACTGGCATCATTCCAGGTCCATTACACGAGTCGCTCCTGGCCACTGGCATCATTCCAGGTCCATTACACGAGTCGCTCTTGGCCACTGGCATCATTCCAGGTCCATTACACAAGTCGCTTTTGGCCACTGGCATCATTCCAGGTCCATTACACGAGTCGCTCCGGGCCACTGGCATCATTCCAGGTCCATTACACAAGTCGCTTTTGGCCACTGGCATCATTCCAGGTCCATTACACGAGTCGCTCCGGGCCACTGGCTTCATTCTAGGTCCATTACACGAGTCGCTCCTGGCCACTGGCATCATTCTAGGTCCATTACACGAGTCGCTCCGGGCCACTGGCATCATTCTAGGTCCATTACTGGATTGGTATGTCACAAAAAAGCGAAGAAACAAAAAGGCAAATCTGACACATTCCACGCAAAACTCCAAAAACGGACTGGATTATTGGCACCTTCTAAAAATTGTAGGAAATAATTGCATTCCAAGTTTGTGATGCTCCAGTCATTTGTAATTAAACTCACCTGTATTAATGAACAGGTGCTGACAATATAGAAATCAGACCGGCAACTGGCAGTTAAATCTTGAAAAATTGGCTCAACCTTTCTGTTGTGTGTCTCTGTGTGCCGCATGGAGCATGGAGAAGAGAAAGAGCAGCATGGAATTGTCTGAGGATTTGAGAATAAAAATTGTGGAAACGCATGGACAATTTCAAGGTTACAAGTCCACCTCCAGAGATCTTCACGTTCCCGTGTCCGCTGTGCGCAACATTGTCAAGAAGTTTACAGCCCATGGCACTGTAGCTGATCTCCCGAGACGTGAACGAAAGAGAAAACTTGATCAAACATTACAACAAAGGATTGTTGGAATGGTGGATAAAGAACCTCGATCCAGACAACTTCAAGCTGGCCTTCAGGCACCAGGTACAACTGTGTCAGCTCGCACTATACGTCGCCATTTAGATGAAAAGGGACGCTATGGTAGGAGACCCAGGAGGACCCCACTGCTGACACAGAAGCATAAACAAGCCAGATTGGAGCTTGCCAAAACTTACCTGAGGAAGCCAAAATCCTTTTGGGAGAATATGCTGTGCACAGACAAAACAAATGACAGCTTTTTTGGTAAAAGTCTATCATTCTAATGTTTTCAGAAGAAGAAGAAATGAGGCCTTTAACCACTTCCCTACCCAGCCATAGACATATGACGTCCACAGATGGGATCTCCCATCCTGGGTGGACGTCATATGACGTCCTGGGATTCCCGGCCATCTAGGGGGCGCGCCGCGTTGCTCGGGACCCGGTGCGTGTGCCCGGCGCCGCGATGTCCGTTAACCGGGCCGGACCGTGGATCTGTGTGTGTAAACACACAGATCCACGTCCTGTCAGGGGAGAGGAGAGCGATCTGTGTTCCCAGTACAGAGGAACACTGATCGGTCTCCTCCCCTTGTACGTCCCCGCCCCCTACAGTTATAATCATTCCCTAGGAAACATATTAACCCCTCCCCGCCCCCTAGTGGTTAACCCCTTCACTGCCTGTCACATTTACACAGTAATCAATGCAATTTTATAGCACTGATCGCTGTATAAATGTGAATGGTCCCAAAAATGTGTCAAAAGTGCCCGATGTGTCCGCCATAATGTCGCAGTCATGAAAAAAAATCGCGATCGCCGCTAAAAAAATAAATAAATATTTAAAAAAAAAAAAAAATGCCATAAATCTATCCCGTATTTTGTAGACGCTATAACTTTTGCGCAAACCAATCAATATACGCTTATTGCAATTTTTTTTACCAAAAATATGTAGAAGAATACGTATCGGCCGAAACTGAGGAAAAAATTCGTTTTTTTTAAAAAAAATTGGGATATTTATTATAGCAAAAAGTAAAAAATATTGTGTTTATTTTCAAAATTGTCGCTCTTCTTTTGTTTATAGCGCAAAAAATAAAAACCGCAGAGGCGATCAAATACCACCAAAAGAAAGCTCTATTTGTGGGGAAAAAAGGACGTCAATTTTTTTTTGGGTACAACGTCGCACGACCGCGCAATTGTCGTTTAAAGTGCGACAGCGCTGAAAACTAAAAATTGGCCTGGGAAGGAAGGGGGTGAAAAGGCCCGGTATTGAACCGGTTAAAGAAAAGAATATGGTCACTACAGTTACACATTATGGGGGTTCACTGATGTTTTGGGGGTGCTTTGCTGCTCCAGGCACTGGATGTCTTGGTCATGTGTATGGCATTATAAAATCTGAAGACTACCAAACGATTCTGGGGTGCAATGTAGGACCCAGTGTCAGAAAGTCGGGTCTCCGTCAGAAGTCATGGGTCTTCCAGTAGGACAATGACCCAACGCACACGTCAAATAACACCAAGAAATGGTTTAGGGCAAAGCACCGGGGAGTACTGAACTAGGCCAGCAATGAGTCCAGATCTAAATCCCATAGAGCACCTGCAGGCAGAGCCATCTTAATAGCATCATGGGCCCCCGGGCAAAGCAATGCACTGGGGCCCCTACCAGCATGGCTCAAATTTACGCATCTACTCTCAAGAATTAAAGTATAAATAGTCAATAGAGTTAAACATAGATTTATTAGCACTTTCAATAAAATCGATTTTTAACAATAAGAAAACATGCCATAAATCAAATACTAATTTAACGCAAAGGGCCCAGTACAGGGGGGGGGGGGGGACAGAAGGGCAAAGTAGAGGGTGGGGATCAGGAGGGCAAGATACTGGAATCAGGGGGGGCAAAGTACAGGTTCCCGGGACGCTGGCCATCCCAAGAAAGCTTAGTAAAAAGCATGACTATCCCAGCAGATCCAGGACAGTTGGCAAGTATGATGTAATGCAAGATTAGCATGGGGCCCCCCATGCACCCGGGGCCCCCGGGCAGTGCCCAAGGGTGCCCATGCATTAAAACAGCTCTGCCTGCAGAGAGAGAGTTGGGAAAAGGAACCCTTCCAATCTGAGAAACCTGGAGCAGTTTGCGAGAGAAGAGCGGTCCGAAATTCCAGTAGAGAGGTGTAAGAAACTCATTGATTGTTACAGGAAGACATTGATTTCAGTTGTTTTTTCCAGTCCATTTTCACAGTTTTGCGTGGAATATGTCAGATTTGTCTTTTCGTTTCTCCGCTTTTTTATGTCATACTGTTGGAGGTCAACATGGTTTAATATCATACTTCTGGTACTTCCTTTCCCATCACAAACAAAAGAAATAAACACGAGAATGCCTAAACATTTGTAATTGCAACAATTTTCTGGGCGACGTGGTGCATTATCTGACAGAAATGCAGGGGTGCCAATATTTTTGGTCATGACTGTATATAATTTTTTTTTCAACTTTTTTTCCCCCAGGAAAGTGGAGTTACCCTTTAACTGCTTGCCGACCAGCCGCCGCCATTATACTGTGGCAGGTTGGCACGGGTGCGCAAATCGCTGTAGCTGTTTTAAGATCGATAGGGGGCACGTCGCCAATGCCGGTGGCTGGCGGCCACGATGTCTGTCGGCCCACCAGTGATCGCTCCCCGTGATCGCGATCGAACAGGGATCTGTGTAGGTAAACAAACAGATCCCCAGTTCTGAAAGGGGAGGAGAGAGAGATCTGCTGTTCCTAGTGATCAGGAACAGCGATATGTCTCCTCCTCCAGTCAGTACACTCCGCCCACAATTAGAAACCCCTCCCTAGGGAACACTTAACCCCTTGATCGATCGCCCCCTAGAGTTAACTCCTTCCCTGCCAGTGTCATTTATACAGTAATCAGTGCATTTTTATAGCTCTGATCGCTGTATAAATGTCACTGGTCCCAAAAAAGTGTCAAAAGTGTCCGATCTGTCCGCTGCAATGTCGCAGTCCCGCTAAAAATCGCTGATCACCACCATTACTAATAATAATAAAAAAAAAAAATTATAATAAAAATTCCATTAATATATCGCCTATTTTGTAGACGCTATAACTTTTGCGCAAACCTACTGCGATTTTTTTTTTTAACCAAAAATATGTAGAAGAATATTTATTGGTCTAAACTGATGAAGAAATTTGTTTTTTATTTTATTTGGGTTTTTTTTGGATATTTATTATAGCAAAAAGTAAAAAATATTGTTTGTTTTTTTTTCAAAATTATCGGTTTTCCGCTTTTATCGCTTTTTTATCGCTTTTTTATGTTTATAGCGCAAAAAATAAAAAGCGCAGAGGTAATCAAAAAAGGACATCGATTTTGTTTGGGTACAGTGTCGCAGGACCGCGCATTTGTCAGTTAAAGCGACGCAGTGCCGTATCGCGAAAAAAATGGCCTGGTCATTAAGGGGGTAAATCCTTCCGGGGCTGAAGTTGTTAAATAGCAATATCAGCCTTTTATAAAGATGCCCATATGAAAACATCTTATAAAAGGTGTTGCTTGGCCAACTCACAGCTGTAAATACACTTTTGGGAACTCGCTTTCCAGTCCTTTAAACTTGGGTGACATCTAGTGTCCGTTTTATGAAAAAGCCGTCTTTGAGTTTCTCCTCTGTAATAAAATGCTCGGTGCAATGAAGGGTCCCCATTACTAATGTGTGAGACTGGGGCCGTCATGCCTGTGATCTAGGGGGGGCCCCGGACGTTGGGCGTACTCCCAGCACCATTGGAACAAGCGCTCTTCTTCCTTCAAGTCTCATGGACCAATGGTTCTCAACCTCAGTCCTCAAGTACCCCCAACAGGCCATGTTTGCAGGTTTTCCTTTATCTTGCCCAGGTGCTTTAAATCACAGTCAATGGCTTGGTATTTTGGACAGCTATTTTATCTAAGAGAAATTCCCAAAACATGGTCTGTTGCGGCAGTGGTGGGATCGGCCACCACTACAATGGGTGGGAAGCAGTTCTTTTTGGGACTATGAGCCTTGTGAGGCCAGGTTGTGGGCGGTGTATATGTGTCACCTGGGTTTCTCACCTACACGAGTCTTTCTACTATGCAGGAAGTAAAGGAGCTAAAGGCTCATTCATGTAGGCAGCCAGGGGGCGCCACATAAAAGAGGTTGAGTTGAGGTTTTACTGCTGCCCACCCATCTAAATACAGTGGAACCTTGGATTACGAGCATAATCCGTTTCAGGAGAATGCTTGTAATCTAAAGCACTCGCATATCAAAGGCGAGTTTCCCCATAGAAGTCAATGGAAACGAAGATAATTTGTTCTGCATTGACTTCTATTGCATGCAATGCCGCATGTGGCCAGAGGTGGGGGGGGGCGCCGGAGAGCCTTGGAAAATACTCGGGGACAGCTCAGCTGAACTCTGAGTATTTCTGAGTGTTTCCGAGTATTTCCGAGTGGTTCAGAGTACTTCCGAACGGCTCCGAACCCTTTCGAGTGTCACCGGCGCCCCTCTGGCCAAATGCACACCCTATTAGCTTGAATTCTGCTCGTTTTGCCAGATAACACTCACAAACTGAGTCAGGATATAAAAAAAAAAAATTGCTGGTCTTTCAAAACGCTCGTCTTTCAAAACGCTCGTTAACCGCGTTACTCGTTAACCAAGGTCCCGCTGTACAGAAATGCAGCGGCTCAGGGCTGTGCACATGGTCTGCCTCACGGCCATGGAAAAAAATGAAAGAACGCGCCACATTCTATGGGCGAGCCGAACGTGACTGATTCAATTGAATGGGGGCCACCCTCCAAAACCGGCGATCAGCATGTAGGCAGGTTGAACCAGTCAGTTAGGTGCTGTCCCGGATGTCCCAGTCCGGTTCGGTGATCTTTTTTGGTGGGTTCTGCTCTGGGTCCGCCCCAATGTCCTGTGTGATATAAATTGGGTCAGAGAGAGCGAGAGTGGCTGTTCAAAGTCGGCTGGTGCTGCATGCTGCTGCGATAAAGGAAGAGAGGCAGAAATCCGAGACCCCTAGGGGGATGAGATGAAGAAAGAGACCCGGAGGCACCAGGGAATGCCGTTCACCGATGCCCATCTGTAGAGACCCGGGGGTTCGCCCTGAAGACCCCAATACCGGAACGTGTGTTTGAAGGACTTTCATTCTGGACTACACCTTTTTTCAGGTATGCCGGGGCAGCACATCAGTTTATAGTTAGGGAATTAGGGAAGTATCATGTTTGCCTGTTGGACTGTGAAATATCCATTTTGCTCTTTTGCTAAAAGAAAGTGTTGAAACGTTGTCCCTGTCTGGTTGGAAGTTACTAAAGAGGTGTGTTATGCACCTTGTGGCTGAGCCTGGCATGCAGAGGGAAGCCTCTCATACAGCCCCCGGCTCGGAGACCACTGATGTTAAGGCAGTGGCCGCAGTAGTGTATTTAGGTTTTGTGCTGCCCTAGGCCTGACTAAACTCATGTACCCCTAATTTAAATATGACCCACCCCTTCCTGTCAAGGCCACACCCCTTGCTGTTTAAGACCCACCCTGATATTTTTGAGTGGGGACACTAGTTCTGAGGGCCTGGGGGGGCAAGGGATTCCCTTCATTTGCATAGATCTCCTCTCACTTCCTGTTTGGCTATGGGGCAGGAACTGAAGGGAAATCTCTGCAATGGGACAGGGATGGTAAAAAAAAAAAATGACAGGGGCTATAACCCTCCCTTACTCTTTTCAAAATGAAAAAGAAAGTGTTGCTTATAGTTCTACTTTAAGCACAAATTTCTGATAATTTTATGGAGAGGACTAAGAAGATATAACCATGCCAATGGTGCAGCAGAAAACATATAGTACAGTGAGGAAGGTTTGTGGTTCAGGATGATAGAACAGTCAAAATTAGAAGTGCCCCCCCACCCCCCAGTTGCGGAATGCTTTATGGGGGCGCTAGACTTATTTGCCTCTCAGCCCAGTCCACCCCATAAGACTGTCGCTACACTAACAGCGCAAGCCGGCGGGGACTCTGTCCATGCTGCCCCCCTGCAAAGTGCTGCCCTAGGCCTGGGCCTTGTCGGCCTAGGCCAGGATACAGCGTTGAGTGGCCGTGAGAACGCGGTGAGGTATGAGTGCCTGTGTAGTCTTCCGCTGGAAGTAGTGATGCATAGCAGGTGTGTCACCAGAGTGGACCGGATAGCTGGAACAGCAGATGCCAGCAGGAACAGCAGACCCTGGGCTGGTAGACAGCAGGCAGCAGTAGACAGCAGCTGATAGCAGGTGCAGGAAGACTGGGGGCTCACAGTATAATAAGCTCCAGAGGGAGCTAGGCAGGTGCACGCAGGGCAGATGACCAACCGGATGCAAGGTCAGACAAGCCAGGTCAGCAACAGAAAGTCAGATACAGGCATAGACAGCAGACCAGAATTTGTCAGGGTACAGGCAGAGGTTGGCAACATGAGATCAGGCAGATGGGCAGAAGGCAGAGCAAAGTCCAGAATTTGTGGCGGTTTGTGCTTGGAAGGGGATTTGGGTGGGGGGTTGTGCTAGGAGGAGGGTTTGGGGGGGGGGGGGGTTGTGCTGGGAGGGGGATTTTGGTGAGGGTTGGTTGTGCTAGGAAGGGGGTTTGGGTAAGGGGGGTTTGTGCTGGGAGGGGGATTTGGGTGGGGGGTTGTACTGGGAGGGAGATTTGGGTGGGGGGGTTGTGCTAGGAGGGGGGGGTTGCTGGGGGGCTTGTCCTAGCAATTGGGGTTGGGAGGTTGTGCTAGGAGGGAATTTGTGTGGGGGTTGCTCGGAGGGGGGTTTGTGCTGGAAGGGTGATTTGGGTGGTGGGGTTGTGCTAGGAGGGGGGGTTTGGGGTTTGTGCTGGGAGGGGGATGGTGAATGCGTGTGCACGTCTTTGTGACCTGTGTTCCGCAAGACAGGCACCCACAGGGCCGCGCTTGCGCATTTGCACCCTGCAACTGTTGTGCATTGCACAACAGAATTTTTTTTGCTGGTACTATGAACAAGCAAGAAAAAAACATTAGTTCTGATTATACACATATAGGGGGTCAGGATTAAAAACGCATACTAAAAATGTGCTTTTTTTGGAACGCAAAAAAATGGGTTTAGAAGGAGTTTAGAGGCATTTCAAGCGCCAAACGCTTCTAAACGCGTTAACTCGCGTTTAGCCGCGTTTCTTTTTACAGGTGTTTTTTTATTTTTGGCTATTTTTTTTAAACGCTTCTAAACGCAAACGCGGCTGTAAACGCGCCAAAACGGACGTTTTAAACAGGGGTCACTATCTGTCAAGTTAAAACGTTCAGGAGAGCTTGTAAAAACGTTCCGTGTACATGAAGCCTTATAAAAAAAAAACGACAGTCCTTTACCTTACCTCTTCCTGCTGGGTACTGCACTGTAGGAGGAGACAAAGAGCACAGCAGACACTGTGCTTTCACTTTAGGTCAAATCAATGTGACGAGCTCCCTGCAGTGCCGATTACAGTTTGGCTTAGGATCGGGGGGCTCGGTCTCAGCCGCCCTTGCCGTTCCTCCTATTTGAGGTTTACAGGGGGCCCCTGCAGCAAGGAGCCCGGTCGCCATGGCAAGCTCAGCGACCCCTATACTTCCGCCACTGGTAACCGGCACGCATAGTTCCCCGAGTGGGACTTAACACATTGGGGTATGAAGATATCAGTGTAGAATCGAGTAATATGAAGACACAATTGGTTACCTGTCGGTAGCGTGTACCTGTTATAGGTGGTGCGGCCTCTAGCAGCGAGGGAGATGTTGTCTGCACTCCTTCCATCAGTGGTCTGTCTCCAGTTAACGGTGTAAATTCATCTTTAAGCGTAGAGGCCCACCTTAAGGTTGAGTATCCCCCCCATGGTAGCTTCGGCCTTGTCCCAAGGCATTATGTGTAACGTGACCCTGTAACAAAGCGACTAACTTTGCCCAGAAGAACCCACCCAGGGGTAAGCCTTCCATGTGACCCACACTTGGTGCCCAACAAGGAAGGGAACATGGAGGAGGTATCACCTGCCTTCCAAGCATTTTGAGGGGGTAAAACAGATATATCACCTCTTTGCCACCTTTCAAATGCGCTCTGAAAAGCGTTCCACTGTGGATCGCTTTGCAGATGGGCAGCAATAATAGCCATGAGCCATGATTAAGGCCTGATGGCCGAAACGTGTTGGCTTTTTTGACTGTTGTTCACATGCTTTCATAAAACGATGTTTTGGCCAACTTCCATGGCACCAGCCTTTCTTCCTTTTTGCATGGATTACATGGAGGTTTGCAGAGACTTTGCAGGCTGTGTGCTGTGTTCTTGAGGCTTACTAGGCATTGCACAGGGGGTAGTAGCTCGGTTGCACCTGTTCCAGGCAGCAATAATAGCTGCAGGTGTGAATGAGACCCTGAGTTTGCCTTTTCCTGAAAATAGCCCATGCAGTCAAGGGGCCAAAGCAGGTACCACAGATGAAGGCCCATACCTTGCTGAGAGGCCTAGCTATGGGGTAAGATATTGACCTAGGATTGGAGACCTTATTCCACCCAAAACTCTACGAGGACTCTGGGATCCAAGACTAAGTTCACCTTATCCAGGACGTGGCTTATTCAGACTTGCCCATGCAGTCAAGGGGCCAAAGCAGGTTTTAAAAAATGGCCACAGATGAAGGCCCATGCCCTGCTGAGAGGCCTAGCTATGGGGTAAGACGTGGACCTAGGATTGGAGACTTTATCCCACCCAAAACTCTACAAGGACTCTGGGCTCCAGGACTCAAGGACTAAGTTCACTATATCCAGAACACAGCCCATGCAGTCTAGGGGCCAAAGTAGATATTAAAAACTGTGCCCCACCTATGAGGGCCTGTGCCTGCAGAGACAAATAATGGAGTCTAGCTACCAGGTAAAACTTGGACCTAGCAATGAAGGCTTTATTTCCCCCAAAACTCTACAAAGTCTCCAGGCTTCAGGACTCAGTTCACAGTTTCAAGAAAATAGTCTATGCAGTCAAGGGGCCAAAGCAGGTATCAAAAAACGGCCATATATGAAGGCATGTGCCCTGCTGAGAGGTCTGACTACAGGGTAAGATGTGGACCTAGGGCTGGAGGCTTTATCCCACCCGAACCTCTACAAGGACTCAGGGCTCCAGGACTCAAGGACTAAGTTCACCTTATCCAGAACATAGCCCATGCAGTCTAGGGGCCAAAGTAGATATTACAAAACTGTGCCCCACCTATGAAGGCCTGTGCCCTGCTGAGACTAATAACGAGGGTCTGGCTACCAGGTAAGAGCTGGACCTAGCAATGGAGGCTTCATTTCCTCCAAAACTCTACAAAGTCTCCAGGCTCCAGGACTCAGTTCACAGTTTCCAGAAAATAGTCTATGCAGTCATGGGGCCCCAGTAGATTTTGTAAAACCTGTGCACTGTTGTACAATGTTCATCTATTTTATTGTCATTCCTTTAGGGCTGCAACCCAACCCCCAACCCCCCCCCCCCCCCCACGGAAGCCTGGCTGAAAAACTGCCAGTTAGCAACCCTACATCCTGCCTTGTTGCTATGACATGAAAACTGTTGGAAGCTCAATCCCAACATTACAGGAGCGAAGACCTCGCTATTAGTCTCAGCTGTCCACAGGGGGGCTTAAGGCTCCATTCACATTAGCATGTCTCCAAAGTCGCACCATTTCCAGTGCGATTTCAGGGAGCTACTTTGATGTGAATTTTGGCACAACTTTGATTCGACTTTACAGTCTATGGACCAAAGTCTCAACAAAAGTGGCACCAAAGTAGTGCAGGCACTTTTTCAAAGTCACTGCGACTTGATTTGAACGGGTGCCATTGAAAAAAAATGGGTTGCGACTTGTCCAAAATCCCATGACAAGTGTGAATGGAGACTTATATATATGTCAGCTGACTGATGACAGGGGCTCTCTCTCGCTCTCTCTGCTGCTGGGTGAATAGGCTGAGTGATGACAGAACACTAAAAAAAAAAAAAAAGTTGCCTTCTTTTTTGTGGGGAAACCCATTAGGGGGCACCTGGCTAGTCAGGAACGATATTTTGTTTTATGTTATAGACTGAATAAGAACCCCCCTCCCCCACCCCAGTGAAAAAAAAAAAGTATCTATGACTCTGGACACATGGGCGTGGCTTATTTGTTTTTTTAGGGTGTGGCTTATGCAGAATGCACACACAGTGCTGTCCACGCTTCTGGGACACCTGATGTACACCCCCCTGTTTGATCACCTTACTGCAGAGTGTAAGAATGGCCCTAAACTGCGGGTGACCCCCAATACCACTGCAACAGTAGCCAACCAAATGTTTGTTTTCATTGGTTAAAGCGGAGTTCCACACAAAAATGGAACTTCCGCTTTTCCGAACCCTCCCCCCCTCCGGTGTCACATTTGGCACCTTTCAGGGGGGAGGGGGGGGGTGCAGATACCTGTCTAAGACAGGTATTTGCACCCACTTCCGGCATAGACTCCCACGGGAGTCTATGCCTCTTCCTGTCCCTCCGCGCACAGGTCCCAGGAAATAGCGGGGACCAGTTACGATGCGCAGCGCGACTCGCGCATGCGCAGTAGGGAACCGGGAAGTGAAGCCGCAACGCTTCACTTCCTGATTCCCCCACCTAGGATGGCGGCGGCAGCTGCCGAGAATCGAGCGGGTTATCGGCTTCGGCTGCCGACATCGCTGGACCCTGGGACAGGTAAGTGGCCATGTATTAAAAGTCAGCAGCTGCAGTATTTGTAGCTGCTGGCTTTTAATATTTTTTTTTTTAGGTGGATTTAGGTGGACTCCCTCTTTAACCACTTGCCTACCGGTGAAATGTTTAAAAAAAAAAAAAATCGCACACATTATAACGTCACATCATGACGTCACTTCCGGTCCAGGGTGGAAGTAAACAATTATTTTATTTTTTTTAAAGCAAAACATCAAAACTTGTTTTTCTTATTTGTACCTTTGGTTTTTAAAGGTAAAGAAGAGTTTTACGGTCTTTTTAACCCCCAGATCTCTCCGAAAGGATGACCTCTATTGAAGCTGGCCGCTGGGGGATTTGTTGTCACTGGGGGACCTATTGTTGTTGGGGGGGGGTCTTATGTTGCTGGGATGTCAATTGTTGCTGAGAGGGATCTATTGATGCTGGCGTAAATTTGTTGTTTCTGGGGGGGGGGGGGGGGGGGGGGTCATATATTGCTGGGTGTTCAATGGTTGCTGGGAGGGATGCTGGGAAAAAGTATTTAATGAAATGAAGTCAGGTGATCGGGGTCAGTCTTCCTGCCTGAGGCTTCAGGCCTGGGTGGATGTGTGTACAGTTCCTGGCTGCTAGGCCTGAAGCCTGAGGCCTATCCAGGTGACTTCCAGCTGCTAGGCCTGTCGGAGGCCTATCCGGGTGTTCAAGTTTATGTACAGGAAAGCCCGGCCAAAGACCTGGAACTGATTCTGAGAGGGATGGAGTTATAAGGAAGCACCAGAGAGAGGACTCTTCATGAGCTGGAGGCTATGAAGTGGCTGGGAGGACTTCAGAGAGAACTCATCCAAGGGAATCTGAGAATAAAGTTCAGTTACTAGAGGAGACAGCCTGTCCTACAAAGTACAGATGTGCTGGTTCAGCTTAAAGGCTTTTATTCCTGTACTGCTGTCTACCTTACCTCACCTATTTTTGTCTAAGGAGTCTGCCAACCTGCCTGTTGCTGATCGTTATTAAGGGTGTCCTGTGCCCTACTCCCCTCTCTCCCACATTTTTTCTGTTCTGAGAAATAAACTTCTCTATTGTTTAAAGCACAAAAGTGACTGGCGCCCAATTTCTTCTTGTTCATCACCCACCATGCCTACAAACCTGCACCCTGAGAATGTATGTCAGCCATCCCTACCCCCCCAGGTATCACCATCAGGCTCCCGGAAAATCGGGGTAGGCGCTACACTAGTGATCAGGAACAGCGATCTCTCTCCTCCTCCGGTCAGTCCCCCCCCCCCCCCCCACAGTTAGAAACACATATGTGGGAACGCATTTAACCCCTTGCTCTGATCGCTGTATAAATGTCACTGGTCCCAGACTGGATATATACTTGCTACAGGTTGATGAGCTCTCCCCCCCCCCCCCCCAGCCAGGACCTCTTCCTGCAACTGGGGCACCGTAATGTCACAGGCAGGTATCCGCAGCATACACCCTGAGGTCCTCCATGACGCCCCTAGGTCCTCCATGACACCCTGAGGTCCTCCGTGACACCCCTAGGTCATCCATGACACTTCAAGGTCATCCATGACGCCCCTAGGTCCTCCATGATACCCTGAGGTCCTCCGTGATGCCCCGAGGTCCTCCATGACACCCTGAGGTCCTCCGTGACACCCTGAGGTCCTCCGTGACACCCCTAGGTCCTCCATGACACTTCAAGGTCCTCCATGATGCCCCAAGGTCCTCCTTGACGCCCCTAGGTCCTCCATGACACCCTGAGGTCCTCCGTGATGACCAGAGGTCTTCCATGACGCCCCAAGGTCCTCCATGACATCCCTAGGTCCTTCATGACACCCTGAGGTCCTCCGTGACACCCTGAGGTCCTCCGTGACACCCCTAGGTCTTCCATGACACTTCAAGGTCCTCCATGATGCCCAGAGGTCCTCCGTGATGCCCCTAGGTCCTCCGTGACGCCCTGAGGTCCTCCGTGATGCCCCGAGGTCCTCCATGACGTCCCGAGGTCCTCCGTGACACCCCTAGGTCCTCTATGACACTTCAAGGTCCTCCATGACGCCCCGAGGTCCTCCGTGACGCCCCTAGGTCCTCCATGACACCCTGAGGTCCTCCGTGATGCCCCAAGGTCCTCCATGACGTCCCAAGGTCCTCCATGATGCCCCTAGGTCCTCCATGACACCCTGAGGTCCTCCGTGACACCCCTAGGTCCTCTATGACACTTCAAGGTCCTCCATGACGCCCTGGGGTCCTCTGTGACGCCCTGAGGTCCTCCGTGACACCCCTAGGTCCTCTATGACACTTCAAGGTCCTCCATGACGCCCCGGGGTCCTCCGTGACGCCCTGAGGTCCTCCGTGACACCCCTAGGTCCTCTATGACACTTCAAGGTCCTCCATGACGCCCCGGGGTCCTCCGCGACGCCCTGA
Organism: Lithobates septentrionalis; assembly: GCA_037952835.1. Lineage (NCBI taxonomy): Eukaryota > Metazoa > Chordata > Amphibia > Anura > Ranidae > Lithobates > Lithobates septentrionalis. The sequence continues at coordinate 67,129 of JBBDGP010002080.1, read as the reverse complement.
GGTCCTCCGTGATGCCTCCTACAAAATACAGATGAGCTGGTTCAGCCTAAAGGTCCTTTTTCCTATACTGTCTACCTTACCTCACCTATTTTTGTCTACCAATCTGTTGGGTTGCTGATCGTTACTAAGGGTGTCCTGTGCCCTACTCCCCTCTCTCCCACATTTTTCCTGTTCTGAGAAATATACTTCTCTCTTGTTTAAAGCATAAAAGTGATTGGCGCCCAACTGCTTTCTTGTTCATCACCCACCATGCCCACAAACCTGCACCCTGAGATGTCAGCCATCCCCACCCCCGGTAGTCAGGTTCCCGGAAAATCGGGGGAGGGCTACACTAGTGATCAGGAACAGCGATCTCTCTCCTCCTCTGGTCAGTCCCCCCCCCCCCCCCAGTTAGAAACACACAGAAGGGAACACATTTAACCCCTTGATCGCCCCCTAGTGTTTAACCCCTTCCCTGCCAGTGACATTTATACAGTAATCAATGCATTTTTGTAGCTCTGATCGCTGTAGAAATGTGAATGGTCCCAAAAATGTGTCAAAAGTGTCTGATCTGTCCGCCGCAATGTCGCGTTCCACAATAAAAAAATCACAGATCACCGCCATTACTAGTAAAGAAAAAATTTAAATGCCATAAAACTATCCCCTATATTATAAACGCTATAACTTTTGCGCAAACCAATCGATATACACTTATTGGGAGTTTTTTTTTACCAAAAATATGTAGATTACATATCGGCCTGAACTGATATTTTTTTTTTATATATATTTATTATAGCATAAAGTAAAAAATATTGTTTTTTTTTTTCAAAATTGTCGGTCTTTTTTGTTTATAGCGCAAAAAATAAAAACTGCAGAGGTGATAAAATACCACCAAAAGGAAGCTCTATATGTGGGAAAAAAAGGACGTCAATTTTATTTGTGTACAACGTCGCACGACCGCGCAATTGTCAGTTAAAGCGACGCAGTGCATTAAAATCTTTCCGGTCTGTAAGTAGTTAAAAGAGAGGAGAGGGGTGTGTCCCTCATAGCCTTCCTTTTTTTTTTAAGAAGGGGGCGTGCCCCTGCAGGCGAGAGCCTCTTACAGGAGAGGGGATGTGTCTCTGCATGCGAGCTCCTGTTAGAGGAGAGGGGTGTGTCCGTGGAACAGAGCTCCAATTAAAAGAGAGGGGTGTGTCCCTGCAGGCGAGCTCCTATTTAGAGTGGAGGGGTGTGTCCTAGTAGCGGTTTTATTTTTTTTATTTTTTGGGGGAAAATAGCGAAGGGAGTGTGTCCTTGGAGTCCACAAGTGATCCTCCCGGAGGAGGAGGAGGGTGAGTCCTTACTGCCGAAGTCCTATTAGAGGAGAGGGGTGTGTCCCCTAGCCTTACTTTTTTGTTTTTTAAAGAAGGGGGTGTGACCCTGCTGGCGAGCTCTTATTAGAGGGAAAGGGGTGTGTCCCTGCAGGCGAGTGCCTATTGCAGGAGAGGGGGCGTGTCACTGGGAGCTCCCGTTCCTGTTAAAGGAGGTGGGCGTGTCCCTGCAGCTAGGTTTCCGATTGGCCAGCACGGGTGGCTAAGGCGCCTGCGCGGTCGCTCATGTGGCTGTAGACGGCGGTGGTGTCAGGTGGGTGTTCGTTATTCCGGTCCCGGGCTGTGTAAAGCGGGGGGTGGGGGGTCACGGTTTGGGTTGGACGTCCAATGAGAATGAAGTGTCTCGGCACTTCCGGCTTCCCTTTAGCTTGGAGTGCTGTGTATGTCCTCATAGGGGGGAGTTCCCTTCCTGTGACTGGAGAACATGGTGGATGTGTCACATGACTCATGCCGAGGCAAAGCAGTCATCACCTGACCCCCTTTCACCACCATAACCCATCCCTAGGTCCTCCATGACACCCCAAGGTCCTCCATGACACCCCAAGGTCCCCCCTAGTTCCTCCATGACACCCTGAGGCCCCCCTAGGTCCTCTGACACCTTAAGACCCCCCTAGGCCCTCCATGACACCCCGAGGTCCCCCTAGGCCCTCCATGACACCCCGAGGTCCCCCTAGGCCCTCCATGACACCCCGAGGTCCCCCTAGGCCCTCCATGACACCCCGAGGTCCCCCTAGTTCCTCCATGACACCCCGAGGTCCCCCTAGTTCCTCCATGACACCCCGAGGTCCCCCTAGTTCCTCCATGACACCCCGAGGTCCCCCTAGTTCCTCCATGACACCCCGAGGTCCCCCTAGTTCCTCCATGACACCCCGAGGCCCCCCTAGGCCCTCCATGACACCCCGAGGCCCCCCTAGGCCCTCCATGACACCCCGAGGCCCCCCTAGGCCCTCCATGACACCCCGAGGCCCCCCTAGGCCCTCCATGACACCCCGAGGTCCCCCTAGTTCCTCCATGACACCCCGAGGTCCCCCTAGTTCCTCCATGACACCCCGAGGTCCCCCTAGTTCCTCCATGACACCCCGAGGTCCCCCTAGTTCCTCCATGACACCCCGAGGTCCCCCTAGTTCCTCCATGACACCCCGAGGCCCCCCTAGGCCCTCCATGACACCCCGAGGTCCCCCTAGGCCCTCCATGACACCCCGAGGTCCCCCTAGGCCCTCCATGACACCCCGAGGCCCCCCTAGTTCCTCCATGACACCCCGAGGCCCCCCTAGTTCCTCCATGACACCCCGAGGCCCCCCTAGTTCCTCCATGACACCCCGAGGCCCCCCTAGTTCCTCCATGACACCCCGAGGCCCCCCTAGGCCCTCCATGACACCCCGAGGTCCCCCTAGGCCCTCCATGACACCCCGAGGTCCCCCTGGTTCCTCCATGACACCCCGAGGCCCCCCTGGTTCCTCCATGACACCCCGAGGCCCCCCTAGTTCCTCCATGACACCCCGAGGCCCCCCTAGGCCCTCCATGACACCCCGAGGCCCCCCTAGGCCCTCCATGACACCCCGAGGCCCCCCTAGGCCCTCCATGACACCCCGAGGTCCCCCTAGGCCCTCCATGACACCCCGAGGTCCCCCTAGGCCCTCCATGACACCCCTAGTTCCTCCATGATACCCCGAGGCCGCCCTAGGCCCTCCATGACACCCCTAGGCCCTCCATGACACCCCGAGGTCCTCCATGACACCCCGAGGCCCCCCTAGTTCCTCCATGACACCCCGAGGCCCCCCTAGTTCCTCCATGACACCCCGAGGCCCCCCTAGTTGCTCCATGACACCCCGAGGTCCCCCTAGTTGCTCCATGACACCCCGAGGCCCCCCTAGGCCCTCCATGACACCCCTAGGCCCTCCATGACACCCCTAGGCCCTCCATGACACCCCGAGGTCCTCCATGACACCCCGAGGCCCCCCTAGTTCCTCCATGACACCCCGAGGCCCCCCTAGTTCCTCCATGACACCCCGAGGCCCCCCTAGTTCCTCCATGACACCCCGAGGCCCCCCTAGGCCCTCCATGACACCCCGAAGTCCCCCTAGGCCCTCCATGACACCCCGAAGTCCCCCTAGGCCCTCCATGACACCCCGAAGTCCCCCTAGGCCCTCCATGACACCCCGAAGTCCCCCTAGGCCCTCCATGACACCCCGAAGTCCCCCTAGGCCCTCCATGACACCCCGAGGTCCCCCTAGGCCCTCCATGACACCCCTAGTTCCTCCATGACACCCCGAGGCCCCCCTAGGCCCTCCATGACACCCCTAGGCCCTCCATGACACCCCGAGGCCCTCCATGACACCCCGAGGCCCTCCATGACACCCCGAGGCCCTCCATGACACCCCGAGGCCCTCCATGACACCCCGAGGCCCTCCATGACACCCCGAGGCCCTCCATGACACCCCGAGGCCCTCCATGACACCCCGAGGCCCTCCATGACACCCCGAGGCCCTCCATGACACCCCGAGGCCCTCCATGACACCCCGAGGCCCTCCATGACACCCCGAGGCCCTCCATGACACCCCGAGGCCCTCCATGACACCCCGAGGCCCCCCTAGTTCCTCCATGACACCCCGAGGCCCCCCTAGTTCCTCCATGACACCCCGAGGCCCCCCTAGTTCCTCCATGACACCCCGAGGCCCCCCTAGTTCCTCCATGACACCCCGAGGCCCCCCTAGTTCCTCCATGACACCCCGAGGCCCCCCCTAGGTCCTCCATGACACCCCGAGGCCCCCCCTAGGTCCTCCATGACACCCCGAGGCCCCCCCTAGGTCCTCCATGACACCCCGAGGCCCCCCCTAGGTCCTCCATGACACCCCGAGGCCCCCCCTAGGTCCTCCATGACACCCCGAGGCCCCCCCTAGGTCCTCCATGACACCCCGAGGTCCCCCCTAGGTCCTCCATGACACCCCGAGGTCCCCCATGACACCCCGAGGTCCCCCTAGGTCCTCCATGACACCCCGAGGTCCCCTAGTTGCCCCTTGACACCCTGAGGTCCCCCTTGACACCCCTAGGTCCTCCATGACACCCCGAGGCCCCCCTAGTTCCTCCATGACACCTCTAGGTCCTCCATGACACCCTGAGGCCCCCCTAGGTCCTCCATGACACCCTGAGGCCCCCCTAGGTCCTCCATGACACCCTGAGGCCCCCCTAGGTCCTCCATGACACCCTGAGGCCCCCCTAGGTCCTCCATGACACCCTGAGGCCCCCCTAGGTCCTCCATGACACCCTGAGGCCCCCTTAGGTCCTCCATGACACCCTGAGGCCCCCCTAGGTCCTCCATGACACCCTGAGGCCCCCCCCCTAGGTCCTCCATGACACCCTGAGGCCCCCCCCTAGATCCTCCATGACACCCCGAGGCCCCCCTAGGTCCTCCATGACACCCCGAGGCCCCCCTAGGTCCTCCATGACACCCCGAGGCCCCCCTAGGTCCTCCATGACACCCTAAGACCCCCCCTAGGTCCTCCATGACACCCCGAGGCCCCCCTATGTCCTCCATGACACCCCGAGGCCCCCCTAGGTCCTCCATGACACCTTTAAGACCCCCCCTAGGTCCTCCATGACACCTTAAGACCCCCCCTAGGTCCTCCATGACACCTTAAGACCCCCCCTAGGTCCTCCATGACACCTTAAGACCCCCCCTAGGTCCTCCATGACACCTTAAGACCCCCCCTAGGTCCTCCATGACACCTTAAGACCCCCCCTAGGTCCTCCATGACACCTTAAGACCCCCCCTAGGTCCTCCATGACACCTTAAGACCCCCCCTAGGTCCTCCATGACACCTTAAGACCCCCCCTAGGTCCTCCATGACACCTTAAGACCCCCCCTAGGTCCTCCATGACACCTTAAGACCCCCCCTAGGTCCTCCATGACACCTTAAGACCCCCCCTAGGTCCTCCATGACACCTTAAGACCCCCCCTAGGTCCTCCATGACACCTTAAGACCCCCCCTAGGTCCTCCATGACACCTTAAGACCCCCCCTAGGTCCTCCATGACACCTTAAGACCCCCCCAGGTCCTCCATGACACCTTAAGACCCCCCCCCTAGGTCCTCCATGACACCTTAAGACCCCCCCCTAGGTCCTCCATGACACCTTAAGACCCCCCCTAGGTCCTCCATGACACCTTAAGACCCCCCCCTAGGTCCTCCATGACACCTTAAGACCCCCCCCTAGGTCCTCCATGACACCTTAAGACCCCCCCCTAGGTCCTCCATGACACCTTAAGACCCCCCCCTAGGTCCTCCATGACACCTTAAGACCCCCCCCCTAGGTCCTCCATGACACCTTAAGACCCCCCCTAGGTCCTCCATGACACCTTAAGACCCCCCCTAGGTCCTCCATGACACCCCGAGGTCCCCCTAGGTCCTCCATGACACCCCGAGGTCCCCCTAGGTCCTCCATGACACCCCGAGGTCCCCCTAGGTCCTCCATGACACCCCGAGGTCCCCCTAGGTCCTCCATGAGGCCCTCCGTGATACCCCGGGTCCTCCATGACACCCCGAGGTCCCCCTAGGTCCTCCATGACACCCCAAGGTCGTCCTTGACACCCCGAGGTCCTCCATGATACCCTGAGGTCCCCCTAGGTCCTCCATGACACCCCTAGGTCCTCCACGATACCCCGAGGTCCCCCTGGGTCCTCCATGACACCCCAAGGTCCTCCATGATACCCTGAGTTCCCCTTGGGTCCCTTGTGATACCCCGAGGTCCCCTGTGACACCCCGAGATCCTCGCTGTCCTGTACTCCCGCTGGCCCCCAGAACAAGATCAGAGCTATAAGTCTCCCTCTTGCCAGCCCTGTTCTGGTAGGGATGCTGGAACCCGATGTGCATCCCTCGGCTGGGACTGGCAGGTGCCCAGGATGGTTAGAGACCTCATCCCTCCCCCCAAAACAGGGGCCAGCAAGATGGAGCCCTCCTACTGAACTGTGGCCCCCATCTGCTCCAATAGCTGAAGTGCACCTGTCGGAGCAGACAGGAAACCAGGAGCCTGGTGGCTGAAAACCAATAGCTTAATGTGAATGCAATCCTATAGAATTTTGATGCTCTTAGGACTTCCCGGGGCCTGGGCGCCCCCTTGATACCGGGGCGCTTCCCGGGGCCTGGGCGCCCCCTTGATACCGGGGCGCTTCCTGGGGCCTGGGCGCCCCCTTGATACCGGGGCGCTTCCCGGGGCCTGGGCGCCCCCTTGATACCGGGGCGCTTCCCGGGGCCTGGGCGCCCCCTTGATACTAGGCCACGGCCTGGTGGTGGTGAGTGTAGCCTTATAGCTGATCGTTATGTATATTCTGCACCAACTTACTGAAATGTATTACTTGATGACATTTTATTTTTTTATTTCTTCCTCTCAGGAAATGGCGGAGCAGACTTCTCGTCCTGAGCGCATCCCTCACCGACGCCGGCCAGCCGCCCGGCCACCTCGCAGTGCTAACGACATTTATGTGAACACAAAGACTGACTTCCGCGCCCAGCTGGCTCGATGCCGCCGTCTCCTGGGCGCTGGGGGTCAGAAGGAGGTGAGGGTTCACGGACTGGGCCTCGCCATCGGTCGGGCCATTAACCTGGCGCTACAACTTCAGCTGTCGGCGCCCGAGGCCCTCATGATCTCCACCAGTACGTCCACCGTGGAGCTGACTGACGACTTGGAGCCCGAGGGGGGAGAAGACGCAGAGCCGGGCACCCGGAGCAGGAACAATTCCGCCATCCACATCCGTGTGTACCGAGCGGAGGAGGAGTGAAGGGAGCTCTGCCTACACGCTGATGGCATGCTGTACCGGCCCGGGCAATGGCGGCTGCTGGACGCTCATTGTGGTGGAACTTGGCTCTGGCCTGTCATGGGAGGGAGGATAGTCAACCTGGACGTGTGTGCAGTGCAGTGACCCGCCACCGGATGGTGTCATCTTCCAGGTGCCACATCCAACGTTTGCACATTTTGTTTCCTGTTGGTGGCAGTGACTGTGGATTTCATTCAGAATACGGGAGATTCTATCATTAATTCCAAAGTGTCATAATTGTATTATGTGGATGATTTTCAATTAAATTACATATTTAAAAAAAAATGACCTGAGTGATTTATGTCTTTACCAAAACCTTCAAAAATCCCATCCAATACCTTTCCATCCTGAAAATATAAAAAAAAAAAAAAGGGGGCCTGACCCAAACCTGATCCATTTTTCCTGTGTGTAGCAATAATGGTTCTAGCAAAAGGCACCTATGTGCTCCTAGGCTCCGCCTACACTAAAGATTTCAGTCTTTTGCAATTCTGGTCATTGAAACTAAATTGCAGATATAGCTGTTAGTACATGGTTACATGAGTCCAGCTTGGAGCAATAGAAGTATAGATATTCCATCCATCACGTATGGCACATGTATTCTTGCTATAAAATCCATACAAGGAGTTAAGCTTTTAAATATTTAATGGTGGTCATGTTAATAGTCTGGACAGCGGTTCTCAAGCCATGGTCTGTGGCCCAGTGCTGGGCTGCAGGTCCTCCTTTCTTGTGCCTTCGACCAACTTCAAACACCTTTTTAACCTCCTGATAGTGGTCCACAGTGCCCCCTGAGAGCTGTCAGCTTCCACTGTGCCTCCCAACCTTCCATAATGGTCCACTTCTTCCATAGTACCCCTATAGTGGTCTTCAGTGCCCCCTGAGAGCTGTCAGCTTCCACTGTGCCTCCTAACCTTCCATAATGGTCCACTTCTTCCACAGTGCCCCCCCTTAGTGGTCTACAGGACCCCATGAGAGTCTTCAGCTTCCACTGTGCCTCCCAACCTTCCATAATGGTCCACTTCTTCCACAGTACCCCCCTGCCCCCCTCTTAGTGGTCTACAGGGCCCCCTGAGAGTCTTCAGCTTCCACTGTGCCTCCCAACCTTCCATAATGGTCCACTTCTTCCACAGTACCCCCCTGCCCCCCCTTAGCGGTCTACAGGGCCCCCTGAGAGTCTTCAGCTTCCACTGTGCCTCCCAACCTTCCATAATGGTCCACTTCTTCCACAGTACCCCCCTGCCCCCCCTTAGCGGTCTACAGGGCCCCCTGAGAGTCTTCAGCTTCCACTGTGCCTCCCAACCTTCCATAATGGTCCACTTCTTCCACAGTACCCCCCCCCCCCCTCCCCCTTAGTGGTCTACAGGGCCCCCTGAGAGTCTTCAGCTTCCACTGTGCCTCCCAACCTTCCATAATGGTCCACTTCTTCCACAGTACCCCCCCACAGTACCCCCCCCCCCCTTAGTGGTCTACAGGGCCCCCTGAGAGTCTTCAGCTTCCACTGTGCCTCCCAACCTTCCATAATGGTCCACTTCCACAGTACCCCCCCCCCCCCATAGTGGTCTACAGGGCCCCTTGAAAGTCTTCAGCTTCCACTGTGCCTCCCAACTTTCCATAATGGTCCACTTCTTCCACAATACCCCCTACAGTGGTCTACAGGGCCCCCTGAGAGTCTTTCAGCTTCCACAGTGCCTCCCAACCTTCCATAGTGTTCTACAGCAGTGGTCATCAACCCTGTCCTCAGGACCCACTAACAGGCCAGGTATTGCAAGATAACTGAAATACATCACAGGTGATATCATTTGCTGCTCAGTGATTGCAGTACTCTAGTCTGCAGCTCCCCAAGGTAATGCATAAAACCTGGCCTGTTAGTGGGCCCTGAGGACAGGGTTGATGACCACTGTTCTACGGGTCCCCCTGAGAGCCCTCCCCCATAAAACCTCCCGCAGTGGTTCTCAACCCTGTCCTCAAGGACCCCCTAACAGGCCATGTTTGCAGGTTTTTCTTTATCTTGCACAGGTGCTTTAAATCAGAGTCAATGGCTTGGTATTTTGGACAGCTAAACATGGCCTGTTGGGGGTACTTGAGGACCACTGGTCTACAGGGCCACTGAGAGCCTTCAGCTTCCATGGTGCTTCCCAACCTTCCATAATGGTCCACTGCTTCCATAGTGGTCTACAGGGCACCTTGAGAGCCCTCAGCTTCCATAGTGCTCTACAGGGCCCCCTGAGAGCCCTCTGCTTTCACTGTGCCTTCCATAGTGGTCTATAAGGTCCCCTGAGACCCCTCAGCTTCCACAGTGCTTCCCAACCTTCCATAGTGGTTTACAGGGCCCTCGGCTTCCACAGTGCCTCCTAACTTTCCATAGTGGTCTACAGGGCCCCTGAGAGCCTTAAGCTTCCACAGTGCTTCCCAGCCTTCCTTAAGCCCCATACACACTATCAGATTTTCTGCTGATTTTTTTTCCCTTCAGATTTACCAAAACCATATAATATGAGGTCAAACCTTAGGAGTTTCAATTTGTATGCAATCAAGCAGGCCCCTGCACTACATGGTTTTGGTAAATCTGAAGACAAAAATCAGCAGAAAATCTGATAGTGTGTATGGGGCTATAGTGGTCTACAGGGCCCCCTGAGAGCCCTCAGCTTCCACTTTGCCTTGTTACCCTTCATATTGGTCTACAGGGCTCCCTCTGCTTGCACAGTGCTTCCCAACCTTCCATAGTGGTCTACAGAGCCCCCTGACAGCCCTCGGCTTTCACTGTGCCTTCCATAGTGGTCTATAGGGTCCCCTGAGAGCCCTCAGCTTCCACAGTGCTTCCCAACCTTCCATAATGGTCTACAGGGCCCTCGGCTTACACAGTGCCTCCCAACTTTCCATAGTGGTCTACAGGGCCCCTGAGAGCCTTAAGCTTCCACAGTGCTTCCCAGCCTTCCATAGTGGTCTACAGGCCCCCCCGAGAGCCCTCAGCTTCCACTTTGCCTTGTTACCCTTCATATCGGTCTACAGGGCCCCCTCTGCTTCCACAGTGCTTCCCAACCTTCCATAGTGGTCTACAGAGCCCCCTGACAGCCCTCGGCTTTCACTGTGCCTTCCATAGTGGTCTATAGGGTCCCCTGAGAGCCCTCAGCTTCCACAGTGCTTCCCAACCTTCCATAATGGTCTACAGGGCCCTCGGCTTACACAGTGCCTCCCAACTTTCCATAGTGGTCTACAGGGCCCCTGAGAGCCTTAAGCTTCCACAGTGCTTCCCAGCCTTCCATAGTGGTCTACAGGCCCCCCCGAGAGCCCTCAGCTTCCACTTTGCCTTGTTACCCTTCATATCGGTCTACAGGGCCCCCTCTGCTTCCACAGTGCTTCCCAACCTTCCATAGTGGTCTACAGGGCCCTCAGCTTCCATAGTGGTTCAAAGGGCCCCCTGAGGCTCCACAATACCTTTTTGAAAGTGCTCCCCATTCCCCTCCAGAAACCTCAATCCCTACAGGGCCAACAAGTTAGCTGCAGAGCCATATACTCCACATCTCCCATACCCCCACAGTGACATCCAGCGTCTTCCAGCATTTCATTATGTTTTGCATTCCCGTACCTTTATTGTGTCAGTATAAACTTTACTTTTTTTACTGTTGAGCCTTGGAAGGTTTTGGAAGAATTTTACTGAGCCCCGGTCTCAAAAAGTTTGAGAGCCCCTGGTGTAGGGTATCCTTTTTCAACCTTTTTTTTTTTTTTTTTTTTTTTTTTTTTCATGACACCCATTAATCTCCCTGGCGGTATGATTATTTCAGATTTGTGATGCTCAAAGCGGTACAGTTCTTTTGCATAGAAATTTGGTATTTTATATTGTAGGCCTGTAATTCTTAGAAATAACTCACTTCAATCTGTCCAAACAGGAGTCTAGTAAACATCCCGGGTACGATAAAGTTTGAAACACGAAATCATAAATTATAATATAATGAATAACTATAAATAATTATAACAAATAATAATATAATAATAATAAAAAATATTCAATAATGTAATCAAATCAAAAACACTGAAATTTGCTCAGTTGCAGAATTGTCGCTGTCATTACTTTCAGTGTTTGATGACGGATCTCCCCACAAATCGCTATCGCTCCATTCTGCGAGTGATTCTAATTTATTATCGCTGTTTTCTTGCTGGTCTAAAACCACTTTTCATGTAAAGGGATGGTTTTTGGTTGCTATGGACAATCTCCAGTTTCCAGGCAGAAAGAACAGTATATATAATATAAAACTGCATGCAGGGCACTGGACAGACCACTAGGGACAAAAGGGAGGTGAAATAATTTTATACAGTAATGTAATCTGTAAGATTACAGTGTACTGTGTGTATAGTGTGTGTTTTTCACTTTTTGAATTTGGCGCCGTGCTCCGTCCCCGTGTGTCACAACGCTCGCAGGGAATGGAGCCCGGCTCTGTAAAGAATCGAGCGAGACACAGCCGCCGCACACAGCGTGAGGACATCGCAGGATCCTGGGGACAAGGTAAGTAACTGTACCTGGATCCTGCGATGCCATCCCGAGTCTGGCTCGGGGGTTACTGCTTTTCAGGGAGGTTAAAGTGGTTCTAAAGGCAGAAGGTTGTTGTTTTTTTACCTTAAAGTGGTAGTAAACCACAGTTGGTGGGGATGTGGGGGGGGGGGGGGGGGGGATAATAATCCCCTGCAAGGCAATATCATTGTGCTAGTATGCATTGCATGCTAGCGCATTATGAGAGTCTTATCTTGGAATGAAGCCCTCCAGTGCCGCGCTGGCAGGGATGATGTCACTCCCACGCATGCGTGTGGGAGCCACCGTTTACAGCATTGACACCATTGATGGGCACTATTCCGCCCACTTATACCAATGATGGGGCACTATTCCTCCCACTTATACCAATGAAGGGGCACTATTCCCCCCACTGACGCCAATGACGGGGCACTATTCCTCCCACTTATACCAATGATGGGGCACTATTCCTCCCACTTATACCAATGAAGGGGCACTATTCCCCCCACTGACGCCAATGACGGGGCACTATTCCTCCCACTTATACCAATGATGGGGCACTATTCCTCCCACTGATACCAATGATGGGACACTATTCCCCCCACTGACACCAATGACGGGGCACTATTCCTCCCACTTATACCAATGATGGGGCACTATTCCGCCCACTTATACCAATGATGGGGCACTATTCCTCCCACTTATACCAATGAAGGGGCACTATTCCCCCCACTGACGCCAATGACGGGGCACTATTCCTCCCACTTATACCAATGATGGGGCACTATTCCTCCCACTTATACCAATGAAGGGGCACTATTCCCCCCACTGACGCCAATGACGGGGCACTATTCCTCCCACTTATACCAATGATGGGGCACTATTCCTCCCACTGATACCAATGATGGGACACTATTCCCCCCACTGACACCAATGACGGGGCACTATTCCTCCCACTTATACCAATGATGGGGCACTATTCCTCCCACTGATACCAATGATGGGACACTATTCCTCCCACTGATACCAATGATGGGACACTATTCCTCCCACTGATACCAATGATGGGGCGCTATTCCTCCAACTGATACCAATGATGGGGCACTATTCCTCCCACTTATACCAATGATGGGGCACTATTCCTCCCACTGATACCAATGATGGGACACTATTCCTCCCACTGATACCAATGATGGGACACTATTCCTCCCACTGATACCAATGATGGGGCGCTATTCCTCCAACTGATACCAATGATGGGGCACTATTCCTCCCACTTATACCAATGATGGGGCACTATTCCTCCCACTGATACCAATGATGGGGCACTATCCCTCCCACTGATACCTATGATGGGGCACTATTCCTCCCACTTATACCAATGATGGGACACTATTCCCCCCACTGACACCAATGACGGGGCACTATTCCTCCCACTTATACCAATGATGGGGCACTATTCCTCCCACTGATACCAATGATGGGACACTATTCCTCCCACTGATACCAATGATGGGACACTATTCCTCCCACTGATACCAATGATGGGGCGCTATTCCTCCAACTGATACCAATGATGGGGCACTATTCCTCCCACTTATACCAATGATGGGGCACTATTCCTCCCACTGATACCAATGATGGGACACTATTCCTCCCACTGATACCAATGATGGGGCGCTATTCCTCCAACTGATACCAATGATGGGGCACTATTCCTCCCACTTATACCAATGATGGGGCACTATTCCTCCCACTGATACCAATGATGGGGCACTATCCCTCCCACTGATACCTATGATGGGGCACTATTCCTCCCACTTATACCATTGATGGGGCACTATTCCTTCCACTTATACCAATGATGGGGCACTATTCCTCACACTTATACCAATGATGGGGCACTATTCCTTCCACTTATACCAATGATGGGGCACTATTCTTCCCACTGACGCAAATGACGGGGCACTATTCCCCCCCACTAACGCCAATGACGGGGCACTATTCCTCCCACTGATACCAATGATGGGACACTATTCCTCCCACTTATACCAACGATAGGGCACTATTCCGCCCACTTATACCAATGATGGGGCACTATTCTTCCCACTGACGCCAATGAAGGGGCACTATTCCCCCCACTGACGCCAATGACGGGGCACTATTCCACCCACTGACGCCAATGATGGGGCACTATTGCTCTCACTGACAACAATGATGGGGCACTATTCCTCCCACTGATACCAATGATGGGACACTATTCCTCCCACTTATACCAACGATGGGGCACTATTCTTCCCACTGACGCAAATGATGGGGCACTATTCCCCCCCACTAACGCCAATGACGGGGCACTATTCCTCCCACTGATACCAATGATGGGACACTATTCCTCCCACTTATACCAATGATGGGGCACTATTCCTCCCACTTATACCAATGATGGGGCACTATTCCGCCCACTTATACCAATGATGGGGCACTATTCTTCCCACTGACGCCAATGAAGGGGCACTATTCCCCCCACTGACGCCAATGACGGGGCACTATTCCTCCCACTGACGCCAATGATGGGGCACTATTGCTCTCACTGACAACAATGATGGGGCACTATTCCTCCCACTGATACCAATGATGGGACACTATTCCTCCCACTGATACCAATGATGGGGCACTATTCCTCCCACTTATACCAATGATGGGGTACTATTCCTCCCACTGATACCAATGAAGGGGCACTATCCCTCCCACTGATACCAATGATGGGGCACTATTCCTCCCACTTATACCAATGATAGGGCACTATTCCTCCCACTGATACCAATGATGGGGCACTATTCCTCCCACTTATACCAATGATGGGGCACTATTCCTCCCACTGATACCAATTATGGGGCACTATCCCTCCCACTGATACCAATGATGGGGCACTATTCCTCCCACTTATACCAATGATAGGGCACTATTCCTCCCACTGATACCAATGATGGGGCACTATTCCTCCCACTTATACCAATGATGGGGCACTATTCCTCCCACTGATACCAATTATGGGGCACTATCCCTCCCACTGATACCAATGATGGGGCACTATTCCTCCCACTTATACCAATGATGGGGCACTCTTCCTCCCACTTATACTAATGATGGGGCACTATTCTTCCCACTGACACCAATGATGGGGCACTATTGCTCTCACTGACACCAATGATGGAACACTATATCCCCCACTGACATCAATGACGGGGCACTATTCCTCCCACTGATAACAATGATGGGGTACCATTCCACCCACTGAGTTTGTGCCAACAGCTCCCTATCTGATTGTAAACGGTGTTTGGAAGCTGCTGGTAACACCATGGCCAGTGTGCTAGACGCATGCTGTCAACACACAACAGCAGAGCCCCATGAAATCATATATGGCAGTCTAGTGTTAAGGTCCACCTGTCATACTGTGGCATATATGCTTTATGCCAGTGGGAACAGGTTAAACACCATAATAGTTATAGGGCAATGGGTAAAGTGGAGACAAAGTCCCAATTCCATACCTCTCCTCCAGCAATGAAATGTCTTTGAGCTCCCTTGCCAGCTCTGAATTCTTTTCCGGTCTTCTAGTTTCAAAATCTTCATCTTTATCTTGATTGGCCCAGGCCTGGATGATGTAACTCTCATTCATTCCAGTTCCCATTTTTCAGGTAATCCCCTAATCCACCTGAGTGCAGGCATCGCACGGCCATTGCAGGCTAAATGTCCAAGCCGGGTCATCTTTCTACTGACCACAAATGCCATGTCCCCATTCATTCCTATGGGTGAGCTGTATTCATGGCAGCCTTCAGTCAACCAGAGCCTTATTCAGAGCAGCCTTCAGTCATCCAGAGCTGTATCATGGCAGCCTGTAGTCATCCAGAGCCATATATATGGTGGCCTTCAGTCATCCAGAGCTGTATTCATGGCATCTTCAGTCATCCAAAGCTGTATCACGGCAGCCTGTAGTCACCCAGAGCCGTATATATGTTGGCCTTCAGTCTTCCAGAGCCATATTCATAGCCACCTTCAGGCAGCCACAGCTGTATCATGGCCACATTTAGTTATCCAGAGGAGTATTCATGGTGGCCTTTATTTATTTAGAGCCATATTAATGGCACCTTTAGTCATCCAGTGCTGTATTCACAGCAGCCTTCAGTCAACCAGAGTCATATTTATAGCGACCTTCATTCATCCAGATTGGTATTCATGGTGGTGTTCAGTCATCCAGAGCTGTATTTATGGCAGCCTTCAGTCCTCCAGAGCCTTATTCATGGCGGCCTTCAGTCATCCAAAACTGTATTCATGGCCACCTTCAGTCCTCCAGAGCCTTATTCATGGCGGCCTTCAGTCATCCAAAACTGTATTCATGGCCACCTTCAGTCATCCAGAGCTGTATTCATGACAGCCTTCAGTCCTCCAGAGCCTTATTCATGGCGGCCTTCAGTCATCCAAAACTGTATTCATGGCCACCTTCAGTCCTCCAGAGCCTTATTCATGGCGGCCTTCAGTCATCCAAAACTGTATTCATGGCCACCTTCAGTCATCCAGAGCTGTATTCATGACAGCCTTCAGTCATCCAGAGCCATATTCATGACAGCCTTCAGTCCTCCAGAGCCTTATTCATGGCGGCCTTCAGTCATCCAGAGCCATATTCATGACAGCCTTCAGTCATCCAGAGCCATATTCATGACAGCCTTCAGTCCTCCAGAGCCTTATTCATGGCGGCCTTCAGTCATCCAGAGCCATATTCATGACAGCCTTCAGTCATCCAGAGCCATATTCATGACAGCCTTCAGTCATCCAGAGCCTTATTCATGGCGGCCTTCAGTCATCCAAAACTGTATTCATGGCCACCTTCAGTCATCCAGAGCTGTATTCATGACAGCCTTCAGTCATCCAGAGCCTTATTCATGACAGCCTTCAGTCATCCAGAGCCATATTCATGACAGCCTTCAGTCATCCAGAGCCATATTCATGACAGCCTTCAGTCATCCAGAGCCTTATTCATGGCGGCCTTCAGTCATCCAAAACTGTATTTATGGCCACCTTCAGTCATCCAGAGCTGTATTCATGACATCCTTCAGTCATCCAAAACTGTATTCATGGCGGCCTTCAGTCACCCACAGCTTTATTCATGGCCACCTTCAGTCATCCAGAGCTGTATTCATGACAGCCTTCAGTCCTCCAGAGCCTTATTCATGGCGGCCTTCAGTCATTCAAAACTGTATTCATGGCCACCTTCAGTCATCCAGAGCTGTATTCATGACAGCCTTCAGTCATCCAGAGCCTTATTCATGGCGGCCTTCAGTCATCCAAAACTGTATTCATGGCCACCTTCAGTCATCCAGAGCCGTATTCATAGATGCCTTCAGTCAACCAGAGCCTTATTCATGGCGGCCTTTAGTTACCCAGAACTGTATTCATGGCCACCTTCAGTCATCCAGAACTGTATTCATGGCCACCTTCAGTCATCCAGAGCTTTATCATGGCAGCCTGTAGTCATCCAGAGCCGTACTCATGGTGGCCTTCAGCCACCCAGAGGTGTATTCATGGCACCTCCAATCATTCTGAGCTGTATTCATGAAAAATTAATTTATCCAGAGCCATATTAATGGTGGCCTTCAGTCATTCAGAGCTGTATTCATGGCAAGTGAAACAAAAGATAATAACTGTGGGGGGATGGGTTGATGAAAAAAAAATAAATGTACAGTTGTTAGGTGGAGGCAGGATAGGCTTCTCTAAAGAGAAAAGTTTTCAGGGATCGCCTAAACGTGGATACAGTAGGAGATAGTCTTACAGATTGGGGTAGGGAATTCCAAAGGATGGGAGAGGCTCAGGAGATGTACTGGAGGTGAGCATGGGAGGAGGTGACAAGTGAACTAGAAAGCAGGAGGTCTTGGGAGGAACTAAGAGAACGATTAGGTTGGCATTTTGAGACTAGGTCAGTGATGTAGCTGGGGGCAGAGTTGTCGATGGAATTGTAAGTTATTGTTAGTATTTTGAACTTAATTCGTTGGGTGAGTGGAGAGATTAGCAGAGAGGGGTAGCAGATGCTGGGAAGTTGGGAAGGTGGAGGATCCTGGCAGCAGTATTCATGATGGACTGAAGGGGGGAGGAGTCTATTTAAAGGTAAGCCAATGAGGAGGGAGTTGCAGTAGTCGAGGCGAGAGATAACCAGGGAGTGAATTAGAAGCTTTGCGGTGTCATTGGTTAGAAAGGGACGTAGTTTAGAGATGTTGCGGAGGTTGAGGCGGCAAGCTTTGGAAAGTGATTGGATGTGGGGCTGAAAGGAGAGTTCAGAGTCCAGGATAACACCTAGCACCCTGACATGTGGGGACGGGTGGATGGTTGTGCCATTGCTCTTGACAGAGAAGTCCGGGGGAAGAGGCACGTGGGGGAGGAAATATTATGAGTTTTGTTTTGGACAAGTTTAGTTTGAGGCAGTGGTGTGACATCCAGACTGATATGTTTGTTAGTAAATTAGTGATACGTGAGGAGGCTGATGGAATGAGCTGAGGGGTAGAGAGGTAAATTTGTGTGTCGTCAGCGTAGAGATGGTATTGGAAGCCATGGGAGGCTATCAGCTGACTCAGGGAGGAGTTGTAGATTGAAAATAAGGGAGGTCCAAGACGAGGGGACGCCGACGAAGAAAGGAAGAGGAGTAGAATTGTAAGTGATACTGAAGGGGCGGTGAGATAAGTAGGATGAGAGCCAATGAAGAGTACAGTCACAGAGACCAAAGGAGTAAAGTTTTTTGAGGAGGAGGGGGCCGATCGACTGTATCAAAGGCAGCTGAAAGGTCCAGAAGTAGGAGTACAGAATAGTGTCCATTGGTTTTTGCTCTTAGTAAGTCGTTTGTGAGTTTTAGGAGAGCAGTTTCCATCGAGTGTTGAGGGCGAAATCCAGACTGAAGGGGATCAAGAAGGCTATTCTTATTGAGATAGTCACTCAGTTGGTTATAGACCAGGCGTTCAAGGAGTTTAGAGGAAAAGGGGAGCAAGGAGGTGGTTGTCAAGATTGGTGGGGTCCAAGGAAGGCTTTTTAAGTATGGGGGTGACTAGTGCATGTTTTAGAGAGTTGGGGGAGAGGCCAGAAGAGAGGGATAGATTGAAAATATGAGTTAGAGGGTGAGGTGACTGTAGTATTTGAGAGGGAACAGGGTCCAGAGAACAGATGGCTAGGTGGAGATTAGAAATAGGTTTAGCAACCTTGTCTATGTTAGCAGGGCTAAATCAGGAAAGTGGTGATTGTATCTGTAGACATGGGGTGTTAAGTGGGGGGGGGGGGATAACTCTAGAGTGGAGATTTCATCACAAATTGAATCAATCTTATTTTTGAAGTGATTGGCAATCTCCTGGGCATTGAGTGAGTTGGTGGGTGGAGGCAGTGGAGGGTGAAGTAGAGAGTTAAAGGTAGAGGAGAGTTGGCGGGAACTGGATGAGAAGGTGTTAATGAGAGTGATAAAATAGATCTGCTTGGCAGTGTGGAGGCAAGATTTGTATTGGTTTAAGTCTTTGTGAGACTTATGCCGCGTACACGCGACCGGAATTTCCGCCAGGCTAGGTCCGACCGTCTTTCCGACGGACTTTCACCAGAGTTACGGCAGACTTTCAGAATGAACGGACTTGCCCACACACGGACAAGTCCGTTCATTTTGAACGTGACTCGGGTACGACGGGACTAGAAAAGGAAGTGAATCTCGCCGCTTTTATCGGCGAGATTGACACCTTGCGAGCCCCGTCATGGGGCATACCAGGCCCTTAGGTTTTGTATGGATTTTAAGGGGAACCCCCTACCCCAAAAAAACAGCGTGGGGTCCCCCCTAAAATCCATACCAGGCCCCGATCCGAGCACGCAGCCCGGCCGGTCAGGAAACGAGCGAGCCCCCCCCCCCTCCTGAATCGTACCAGACCGCATGCCCTCAACATGGGGAGGGTGGGTGCTTTGGGCGTGGTCACCGGGTGATGTTGACCACGCCCCCCTTATACCGTCACAGTCCCAGCATGCCCAGGGACTGTGATGGCATAAGGGGGCGGGGTCTCCGCCTATATAAGTCCCATCGGAGCGCTCAGAGAGCATTCCAGCCGGAGAGACCGTCGTGTCAACATCGGAAGAAAAGAAGAAGCCAGAAGCCAGAAGTCCGGACCCCCGCTAACAAAAGAGCGGCATGAAGGTAGCGGAGGAGCCGGCAGAAGAACTGGAACACCGGGAGCAGAGGTCGAACACCGGGAGAAGAGGCCAGAGAGAGCGAAGAAGAACCAACCGGACGCCGGGAGAAGAGGAACCGGAGGGACCCCCGAAGTCAGAAGAAGACCCACCAAGCCGGAAGAAGACCCCCCCTGGAGCTGTCTAATAAATTACTTTAAAAACCTGTGTAGTGTGTTTTATTATTGACACTTTTTCCCTAGGTAAATGGAGGCCCTCTTATTATAGGGGGCTCCAGGATTCCGATAAGCCCCCTGCCCGCAGACCCCGACAACCAACGGCTAGGGTTGTCGGGAAGAGGTCCTTGTCCTCATCAACATGGGGACAAGGTGCTTTGTGGTGGGGGGGCCGCAGGTCCAGAAAAATGTGTTAATATTAAACACATATCCTTTGTCCATAAACAGTCAATTAAAAGTATCCTTTCTCTTAAAAAAATCCCTTATTTTTATGTTAAAAAATCTTTTCATATAAAATGTGTATATTATATTACCTCACATTGATTTATAGGTTATTACTATTGATTTGTAATTGATTTATTACCATTATTATCTTCCATCTGGATTGGAGTAGGGCTTATTGTCTCCTTTTTGTTTGTATATTGATTTGTAATCCCTATTCATTTATACAGGATGTATGTATAAATCTCTAGGTTGCGCAGCAGTGTGACCAAAAAATTTCTACGTAAATACACCCAATGAACCAAAAAAAAACTTTCTTAATCGCTCCAGAAGAAATGTTAACAAAGGGCATGAACAATCGACAAAAGCAGTTAATGTCCAAAAATTATTATTCACTACTCTCCTATTTAGCTGATACAAACATCCCAATAGGAGATAGTGTCCCAAGGAGAATGATTTGTATATAATATCAAAAGGGGATATCTAAATTTATTTATTTATTTTTTAAATAAAACTATAAAATTATTTTGATATATGTATTTACCTTGATTCAAACCTATACACACATAAATTAAAATTAATATTATCTCAATATATGTATTCACCTGGTTACAAACCTATACACACCTAGGTTAAAATTGTATATAAATAGTGTAGGGAAAAAAATTCTGTTATCTGCTGTCAATATAGCAATTAATATCCCATTCTACATTAAGTCCCAAGGAGCTGTAACATTGGAGGTCATATATCCACCTATATGAAAGATTTTTTTAATATAAAAATAAGGGATTTTTTTTAAGAGAAAGGATACTTTTGATTGACTGTTTATGGACAACGGATATGTGTTTAATATTAACACATTTTTCTGGACCAATTTTGTAGCAATTTAGTCAGAAAAATGACGGTGCGATTGGATGACAACTGGAGAGAAAGTCTGACATGTCACTTCCGGTGTCTCCCCTGCCTTCAGAGTATTTAAACGTGATGTGCTGGTGTCTGGTCACGTCTCCGTTCCCAGTCGAAGCCTGTTGAGGGGAAACGCGTCGGGTGGAGCAAGTGGCTGTGACGCCATCACGTTTTTTTTTTTTTTTTCTTTTTTTCCTGTGCAGTTATTTGGTTCGATCCTGTGCTGTTGGAAGCTAGCCGTGTGCTAGTTTTTTTTACCCGCTCCCTCTTCCTATACATTTGCTGTGTGGTTTGGATTTTAAGTTTGCAGTTTGTTCAGCGTGATTTGACAAGTTGCTGTGGTTAATTGCTGTGAATTGAAAAGTGACTTTTTTAATAAAAACTTTTGGAAATACATCTGCACTATGAAGTCTCCCCCCCCTTTTTATTTCACTGTGGGGTTAACGCCAAGAAGGTCTGTGGAGAGGGAAAATCGTGGTTGAAGGCAGCATATTCCCTTCATTCCCTTCACCTGTGGATCCAACTTGCTGAGTTAAAGAGCATTCACCTTCTGGTCGGAGATCGGACCTTATTAAAGGGGGCCCCCAGATTCCGATAAGCCACCCGCCCACAGACCCCGACAACCAACGGCCAGGGTTGTCGGGAAGAGGCCCTTGTCCTCATCAACATGGGGACAAGGTGCTTTGGGATGGGGGGGGCGCAGGGCCTCCCCTGCCCCAAAGCACCAACCCCCCCATGTTGAGGGCATGTGGCTTGGTATGGTCCAGGAGAGGGGGGAGCTCGCCCCCCCTTTCCTGACCTGCCGGGCTACGTGCTCGGATAAGGGTCTGGTATGGATCTTGGGGGAACCCCCACGCCATTTTTTTTTTTGGTGTGGGGTTCCCCTTAAGATCCATACCAGACCGAAGGGTCTGGTATCGTCTTAGGGGGGGGAACCTCGCGCAAATTTTTTTTTTAATTTTCGCGTTCCCCCCTCAGGATTCTCAGCACACAATTCGCACCGCAAGTCGGATCCTCTTTTGAAATTCACTGGGCTCCCATAGGGAACCATTGATTTTGAATAGAGACAAAGAAGCGTGGCTGAAAGCCAGCGCGGAGTTACGTGCATTGAATTCAATGCAAAATGCGGATAAAATTGTGCTTTAACGCCGCTTTTTTCCTGGCGTCCGTACTGGCTTTACAGCCCGTTTTTTTAAAACGTCCGTGGGCATGTAGCCTAATAGTAAATGATGGCTGTATAAGCCTGGCAGAGTATCTAACCCCCACCTGTGCTATCCAAAGCAACTGGGAATGGCTCTTAACATGCAAAATATTTACAGGGTGGATTCTGCGGCTTTATTGCCTTTAATATTTACTGACGAATAGCATTTATTTTTTATTTTTTTTACACAATATACATTTTTACTGAAAGATTTTTGAGAATACAAGTATTAATGCAAATAGTAACTTTTTTTTATGTTTATATTTTTATTATATTGTAATACGATGATGTGCTGTATACTGGTTTCCATAGAAACAGTTCTATAAACATGGCCGCCGTGCTCACAACATGGCCGACCTCTGGCTACATTGCGTCATCAGACCACGTGACCTAACACGCCGAGAGGCAATGTCCCCCATCTGATCGGAGTATAAACAAATACTGTATTTGACGCTATAAGCTCAGTTTAGTGGTACAAATAAGTGTGAAATGCTAGATTTCGGTGGGTGTAAAAAGATGTCCGCTTGGCGACTTCAGACTTTAGGCTTAGTGTGTGACGAGTGCGGGGTGTACCAAGATGGCCGTGATGGAGCGTCACTTCCGTCACGAAATCTAACAGTTATTGAAAGATTTTTGAGAATACAAGTATGCAATTAATGCAAATAGTAACTTTTTTTATGTTTATATTTTTATTATATTGTAATACGATGATGTGCTGTATACTGGTTTCCATAGAAACAGTTCTATAAACATGGCTGCCAACGCTAACAACATGGCCGACCTCTGGCTACATTGCGTCATCAGACCACGTGACCTATCATGCCGACCTGCAATGTCCCCCTGTCTGATCGGAGTGTAAACAAATACTGCATTTGACAATATAAGCACTGTTTAGTCACGCAGGGGTCTCAAACTGGCAGCCCTCCAGCTGTTGCGAAACTACAAGTCCCATCATGCCTCTGCGTGTGGGAATCATGCTTGTAACTGTCAGCCTTGCAATGCCTCTCATGGGACTTGTAGTTCTGCAACAGCTGGAGGGCCGCCAATTTGAGATCCCCTGGTTTAGTGGTACAAATAAGTGTGAAATGCAAGATTTCGGTGGGTGTAAAAAGATGTCCGCTTGGCAACTTCAGACTTTAGGTTTAGTGTGGGCGGGTCAGGGTGTACCAAGATGGCCGTGACGAAACGTCGCTTCCGTCAGGAAATCTGACGGGTTCGCCTAACCTGTTGGAACGCCTGCAAATCAACCGAACGTGCTCCGCCCACTACACCCAACGCTGAAGCTTCTTGTACGACTTGCGCCCACTCAACCGGAAATGGCTTCCCTGTGACGCGATGTTTATGTCAACACTGCTTCATTATAAAAGAAAAAGATTACAGCTTATTTCATATTTTATATCTTTCGTATGATTTGGGGATTGGTGGGCGTTTTTGAAGCGAAATTGAGTTGTTTAGAAAGTTTGAGTTCTGTAGTTCTGTCTGTGTTTCAATAAAGCTTTGGGGGTCCGACAGTGATTAAAAAAAAAAACAAAACACAACAACAGCGGCTCGTTGCTATTGGCCCCGGCTTAGATCACGTGCTCGCGTTTGCCAGCTTCCGATTGGACGCCCGTCTCTGGACCTCTCAGATTTCTCCTGTGAGCGCCCGTCCTCGCGAGAAGCCCCACCCCGAGCTCCCTGTGAGAGAGAGAGAGAAAGGAGGAGGAGAGGAGTGAGCGCGTCACGTGACCCCGCGCGGCCGCCATCTTGTACTGGGATCCCCGCACACACTCGGATCGCGCACGGATTATACTCGGAGGTGGCGGCGGAGGAGGGCAGTGTGACGTTACCAGGACTACCGCCAAGGAGAGTGGAGGTGGAGGAGGGGTCCCTCCGGGAGGAGAGCCGGGGCCTGACCACCTCTCCCGCCTGACTGAGGAGAGACAGCGGGCCCGAGGCCTACTGGAGAACCCGCCGGAGGCCTAGCACAGACCGCTGAGGCCTACCGAGGACCCCCTTAGGTGCAGAGACAGGCCTCACCGGAGACCCTCATCGAGCCTACTGAGGGGGCGGGCTAATCTAGGGCAGGCCTGAGGCCTACAACAGGCCCCTGACCTACAAAACTCAGGCTTGAGGCCTACCAGGCCCCCCCCCCCCCATACACCTCATACTGAGGGCCACAAGTACTTCACAGGCCTACAGGGGCCCCAATTATCCCCTACTGAGGGCCACACACACTCTACAGCAGGCCAGGGGCCCTAATTATCCCATTCTGAGGGCCACACATACCCTACAGCAGGCCAGGGGGCCCCATATACACAAGCCTGAGGGCCACTCCTACTATACACCAGGCCTGAAGCCTACAGGGGCCCCAGATATACCACATTAAAGGGGGCCACTCGTACTATACAGCAGGCCTGAGGCCTACGGGGGCCCTAATTATCCCATTCTGAGGGCCACACGTACTCCAAAGCAGGCCAGGACCCCCAAATACACCGCATTAAGGGCCACACATTCTCCAGGAGCCCCGAATATAACACATTAAGGGCCACACATTCTCCAGGAGCCCCGAATATACCACATTAAGGGACACTCGTACGATGCAGCTGGCCTGAGGCCGTCAAAGGGCCCCAATTATCCCTTTCTAAGGGCCACACATATTTAAAAGCAGGTTAGGGACCCCCCGCAAATATACCAAATTAAGGGCCACTCATTCTATACAGCAGGCCTGAGGCCAACCGCAGACCCCCCCCCCCCCTCCCGAGGCCTATATCGTTCTGAGGCCCCCCCACAGACCCTTAGAACGCAGCCTATAGGGGCCCCCTTGTATATTGTACTGAGGGCCACCCACACCACACAACAGGTCTGAAGCCCACCACAAACCCCTTACATATAGAACTAAAGTCCCCCCCCTATATACTCTGCAAGAGACCCCCATATGCCTTTTATAGGGGGGCTACACACACTATAGCAAGCCAGAGACCCCCCCCCCAATCCACACATCTTATAGGGGTTCAAGCCACCCTTTGTAGCAAGCAAAGGAGGACCCCTATATACATTATAGAAAGGGGGGCCAAGGTGCACCTTAAAGCAGGCTTGAGGCCTACCGAGGACCCCTAGACGCATTTATAAAAGGGGGGCCAGCTCGCCCCCTGAAGCTCACAGGAGACCCCTATACTGATTATAGGAGGCCCCTTCAAACAGGTTGGAGCCCTACTGGACACCCCCCAATCAGGGGAGGCATAACGGTATAGAGAAGTCTAATCTACACAACAAAATCCCAGGCGGAGTTCTACTTTAGACTCTCAAAGAGCCAATGGTGTAAGGCCTGAGGACCTGACTTTGTCCTTATTGTAGAAGGCGGGGTCAGGAGATTCTTCCCCCCTCCCCCCCTCTACACACGCACAGTATATACAGTCGGGCTGGTCCGGAGTTCCTCCACACACATTGCAGCCCACAGACAGCCCTGAGCGCTAATATACACCCCCCCCCCCCCCATAGACACGGGTAACACCTTTTTTTCCAAGCAGCCCACCTGTATTCCCTGGTGGGAGTGACTGCTATGTCTATCTGCCCCCACCCCCGCCTGTACGGTCCGATCTGATTGGCAGATATTGTAGGGAAAATTCATAAGTATACCCCCCCCCCCAAAAGAAAGGCCATAGATCTACATTTCAGCATTAACCCCACCACCACCACCTCACCCGCTCTACCCATACAAAGGTCATACAACGACACACGCACAAGTAAGGAGCGGAGAAGATCGTCATCAGGCCGGAGAGACGTCAGCAATAGACCCTGCGGAAAGTCTTAACGTTCGAAGGCCACAGCCATGTTTACAAGGAGGAGCGGCGGAGTGTAACCCCTCCCCCCTCCTCGCATGCCTATCCGCAGGAGTCCTGATACACTCGAGTGTACCGGCAGAAGAGAAACCGCCAACCTCCCGCTTCTCGGAGCGGTGACGTCCGCACGTTTTTTCGTAGCAGAAGTCTCCAGACAGGAAACCTTTCTAAGTACCTAAAGTGTTTTCTTTTTTTTCATTTTTTTTTTTTTTCTTGTTTCTTAAACGTCAATATAAATCGATATCGCATAACATATGCACACACTTGCACAGGCGTATATATAGAGAGAGAGAGACTGCTGGATCTATCCCTGGAGGAAGAATCAGAAACCCACTGTCAGCTTATTGAGGAAAACTCGTCCTGGTCTTGGACTGTAGGCCTTGGAAGAGTTAATCCGGACATTTCTAGTGGTGAAAGAACTTTTTATTAGAAGAGACATTAGCAGAGGCGATCGCCTTGGGCAAGGGCTTTGCAGTGAAGACAGCGTGCTGGACGGTGAGTCAAGTTCGTTTTTTGTACCTGGTGCTGGAATAACTGTTTTATTTTACGTTTGTAATCTGTAAAGTTCTCTGCAACATGGGCTGAGCTGGGTAATCAAATGTATTGTAGACTGATCGGCCTGCCAGTAGCCTGTGCTAGACTGGTTGGGCCTGTGCTAGACTGGTTGGGCCTGTGCTAGACTGGTTGGGCCTGTGCTAGACTGGTTGGGCCTGTGCTAGACTGGTTGGGCCTGTGCTAGACTGGTTGGGCCTGTGCTAGACTGGTTGGGCCTGTGCTAGACTGGTTGGGCCTGTGCTAGACTGGTTGGGCCTGTGCTAGACTGGTTGGGCCTGTGCTAGACTGGTTGGGCCTGTGCTAGACTGGTTGGGCCTGTGCTAGACTGGTTGGGCCGCCGCTAGACTGGTTGGGCCGCCGCTAGACTGGTTGGGCCGCCGCTAGACTGGTTGGGCCGCCGCTAGACTGATCGTGCTGCCGATAGCCTGCAATAGACTGGTCAGGCCTTCCAGTAGACTGCCAGTGACTTCCAGTAGGCCTGTCAGACTTCCAGTAGGTTTAGGGACACGCCTACCAGGAAGTCCCCGAGTTACAAACATGCTAGGGGACTGTAGGTTTGTTCTTAAGTCGAATATGTTCGAACAGAACGGCAGAGACAACGTTTTCGGATGTTCTGTCGAAGGTGCCTGCTGTCGAAGTGGCTGCGCATGCACAGAACGGCAGAGACGTCATGCCGCCTCCCGTTCGTAAGTAGGAGTTGTTCGTAACTCGGGGACTGCCTTCCAATAAACTTTCAGTAGACCTGTCTGCCTTCCAATAAACTTTCGGTAGACCTGTCTGCCTTTCAGTAAACTTTCAGTAGACCTATCTGGCTTCCTGTAGGCATTTAGTAGACCTGTCGGGCTTCCAGTAGACGTCTGCGATTTTAAAGTGGTAATAAAGTCTCTTAGAAAACAAAAATTCCTCCAGCGGCGTGTTGCCAGGCCTTCCAGTAGACTGGTCAGGCCTTCCAGGATGCTTCCAGTAGACCTGTCTGCCTTCCAGTAGACCTGTCTGCCTTCCAGTAGACTCCCAGTAGGCTTGTCATGCTTCCCGTAGGCATTTAGTAGACTGGTCAGGCCTTTCAGTAGACTGGTCAGGTTGCCAGTGCCTTCCAGTAGGCCTGTCTGCCTTATAGTAGGTATCCAGTAGACCGGTCAGGCCCTCCAGTAGGCTTGTCGGGGTTCCAGTAGACTGGTCAGACTACCTGTTGGGCTTCCAGTAGGCCTCTGCGATTCAAGTGGTAATAAAGTCTCTTGGAAAAAAAAAATTTCTATAGCGGTGTGTTAGGCCTTCCAGGATGCTTCCAGTAGGCTTGTCATGCTTCCCGTAGGCATTTAGTAGACTGGTCAGGCCTTCCAGTAAATTTCCAGTAGACTGGTCAGGCTGCCAGTGCCTTCTAGTAGACCTGTCATACTTCCAGTAGACCTGTCATATTTCCAGTAGACTGGTCAGGCTGCCAGCACCTTCCAGTGGGCAAGTTGGCCTTATAGTAGGCTTCCAGTAGACCGGTCAGGCCCTCCAGTAGGCTTGTCGGGGTTCCAGTAGACTGGTCAGACTACCTGTCGGGCTTCCAGTAGGCCTCTGCGATTAAAGTGGTAATAAAGTCTCTTGGGGGAGGGGGGGGGGGAATTTCCTAAAGCGGTGTGTTGCCAGGCCTTCCAGGATGCTTCCAGTAGACCTGTCATACTTCCAGCAGGCTTCAGGTAGTCCTGTCGTGCTTTCTTCAGGTAGTCCTGTCGTGCTTTCTTCAGGTAGTCCTGTCGTGCTTTCTTCAGGTAGTCCTGTCGTGCTTTCTTCAGGTAGTCCTGTCGTGCTTTCTTCAGGTAGTCCTGTCGTGCTTTCTTCAGGTAGTCCTGTCGTGCTTTCTTCAGGTAGTCCTGTCGTGCTTTCTTCAGGTAGTCCTGTCGTGCTTTCTTCAGGTAGTCCTGTCGTGCTTTCTTCAGGTAGTCCTGTCGTGCTTTCTTCAGGTAGTCCTGTCGTGCTTTCTTCAGGTAGTCCTGTCGTGCTTTCTTCAGGTAGTCCTGTCGTGCTTTCTTCAGGTAGTCCAACAGTAGACTGGTCAGGCTACCTGTCGGGCTTCAAGTAGGCCTCTGTGATTTAAAGTGGTAATAAAGTCTCTTGGGAAAAAAAAAAATTCTATAGCGGTGTTTTGCCAGGCATTCCAGTAGACTGGTCAGGCTGCCAGTGCCTTCCAGCAGACCTGTCATACTTCCAGTAGGCTTCAAGTAGACCTGTCGTGCTTTCTTCAGGTAGACCAACAGTAGAAGAGGCAGGCCTTCCAGTAGACTGGTCAGACTACCTGTCGGGCTTCCAGTAGACTGGTCAGACTACCTGTCGGGCTTCCAGTAGACTGGTCAGACTACCTGTCGGGCTTCCAGTAGACTGGTCAGACTACCTGTCGGGCTTCCAGTAGACTGGTCAGACTACCTGTCGGGCTTCCAGTAGACTGGTCAGACTACCTGTCGGGCTTCCAGTAGACTGGTCAGACTACCTGTCGGGCTTCCAGTAGACTGGTCAGACTACCTGTCGGGCTTCCAGTAGACTGGTCAGACTACCTGTCGGGCTTCCAGTAGACTGGTCAGACTACCTGTCGGGCTTCCAGTAGGCCTCTGCGATTAAAGTGATAATAAAGTCTCTTAGAAAAAAAATTGTCCCCCTGCTAGTATGCAGCTCATAGTAGCACATTATGACAGACTTGCCCGTAAAGCGGATCCCTCCAGCGGCGTGTGCTGCCAGGGCTTCCTCCCTCACCTGGTCCGACCGTAGACAGAACTGCTGGATGACATCGGGATCGCGGCACACGTTGTCCACTCAGTGCGCATGGGTTGGTGGAGTCACCAGCCGCTACAAATGTGAATATCTAATATTCGGATATTCGCTGTAGTTGTAGGTAAACCTTTATTATAGCCTTTGTTGTGGGTAAAAGGGGAAAAGTGCACTTTACTACCACTTTAAGTTTGAAAAGCGTCCTCTACAGCAGGGCTCGACAAACCCCGGGCGCCAGGTCGCATTTGCGACTAGAATTAGCGACCTGGCGCCTGGGGCGGCACAGCTGTGGTATCCTGTGTCCGTTCGACACCCCCCCCCCCCCCACTCCCGGCGATCGCGTTGGGCCGCGCCGGTAATTGAGGCCCCGGCTTTGCGGCCTACTGCAGTCCTATGGTTCCTTCTGCAATCGGGCGCCCTCTGGTGGTGGCCGTTGGTATGACAAGACATCCACCAATGCTAATGGAGCTTCCCCTGCCTGTTTTTCACTGCCCGCTCATCTCCTTCCCTTTACTTAGAACCCCCAAACATTATATATATTTTTTCTTCTAACACCCTAGAGAATAAAATGGCGGTCATTGCAATACTTTGTCACACCGTATTTGCGCAGCGGACTTACAAGCGCACTTTTTTGGGAAAAAATACTTTTTTTAATTAAAAAATAAGAAAACAGTAAAGTTAGTCCAATTTTTTTATATTGTGAAAGATAATGTTACGCCGAGTAAATTGATTCCCAACATGTCACGCTTCAAAATTTCATCCGCTCGTGGAATGGCGACAAACTTTTACCCTTTAAAATCTCCATAGGTGTCGTTTAAAAAAATTCTACAGGTTGCATGTTTTGAGTTTAGAGGTCTAGGACTAGAATTATTGCTTTCGCTCTAACGATCGCGGCGATACCTCACGTGTGGTTTGAACACCACTTTCATATGCGGGCGCTACTCACATATGCGTTTTGCTTCTGCAAGCGAGCTCGGCGGGACGGGGCGCGTTTAAAAAAATTATTTTTTTTTCTTATATATTTTACTTTTTATTTTTTATTTTTACACTGTTTAAAAAAAAAAAAAAAAAAAATTGTGTCACTTTTATTTCTATTACAAGGGATGGGGCACATTTAAAACATTATTTTTTTTCTTATTTTTAACTTTTTTTTTCACTGTTCTTTAAAAAAAAAAAAAAAAAAAGTCACTTTTATTCCTATTACAAGGAATGTATCCCTTGTAATAGAAAAAAAAGCATGACAGGACCTCTTAAAAATGAGATCTGGGGTCAAAAAGACCTCGGATCTCATATTTATACTAAAATGCATTAAAAAAAATAAAAAAATTGTCATTTGAAAAAAAAAATAATAAAATGTCCCAAAGAGCTATGGGTGGAAGTGATGATTTGACGTCGCTTCCGCCCTGCAATGACTTGGAGATGGGCGGGGCCATCTTCCTCTCACTCGTCTCCATGTCAGGCCAGGGACAGATCCGGGTCGCCTCCGCCGTTACCGACGGCCACGGTAAGCGGTGAAGGGCATCGGAGCGCGGCGGTAGGGGGGGCCCTCTCCTGCCGCCGATAAAAGTGATCTCGCTGCGAATCTGCTGCAGAGACCACTTTTATCTGAAAGAGAACCGCCGGCTCTTGAAGAAGATACCAGGGTTATGGTAGCTAGCTGCTACCATAACAACGGTATTTCTCTTCAAAGACAGGACGTATATAGTCGTCCTGCGGGAAGGAAGTGGTTAATTAAAATGAATTTATTATCTCCCTGCTTGGCCCCTTTCACACGGGCTGTCTGATCAGGTTCGCCGGTCAGTTTTTCAGGCGGACCTGATTGGATCCTTAGCGGGAATATGGTGGTCTTGTGTACCTGCATGGCAGGAAATAAAAGCAGTCACATTCGTTCTAGTCGTCTCTGTGTAAATTTAAGATTGGTTAATTTTTATATTGAAAATAAAGCTTTGTCGGTCGTTTAAAAAAAAAAAAAAACCTGGCTCCTAACTTTTTTAGCTGGCTCCTAGATTCCAAGCAAATTTGTCAAGCCCTGCTCTACAGAACAGGAGCTGAATCCGTCTCTTCACCCATTTCATTCACATTTGTGCAGCAGGGAGTTGGTGGTTGTGTGTAGATGGCCGCCATTTTTATTTTTTTAGTCCTTCTTGTGGTACCAACAATATATTGGCACCCCGAGTGCTGGTAGAAGGTGCATGTTGGTTGCACGGCAAGCGTGCCATAAAAAATGGCCGCACTCTAACTGTTTTGGTGCGTTTGCACCACATGTGTAAATGTTACAAAATGTGCAACAACATAAACTATATTACCAAAAGTATTGGGACGCCTGCTTTCACACACATGAACTAATGACATCCCAGTCTTAGTCTGTAGGGTTCAATATTGAGTTGGCCCACCCTTTGCCGCTATAACAGCTTCAACTCTTCTGGGAAGGCAGTCCACAAGGTTTAGGAGTGTGTCTATGGGGAGGTTTGATCATTCTTCCAGAAGAGCATTTGTGAGGTCAGGCACTGATGTTGGACGAGAAGGCCTGGCTCGCAGTCTCTGCTCTAATTCATCCCAAAGGTGTTCTATCGGGTTGAGGTCAGGACTCTGCAGGCCAGTCAAGTTTCTCCACCCCAAACTCACTCATCCATGTCTTTATGGACCTTGCTTTGTGCACTGGATCTCAGTCTTGTTGGAACAGGAAGAGGACATCCCCAAACTGTTCCCACAAAGTTCGGAGGATGAAATTGTCCAAAATGTCTTGGTATGCTGACGCCTTAAGAGTTCCCTTCACTGGAACTAAGGGGCCAAGCCCAACCCCTGAAAAACAACCCCACACCATAATCCCCCTCCACCAAATGGTTTGCACCAGTGAACAAAGCAAGGTCCATAAAGACATGGATAAGTGAGTTTGGGGTGGAGAAACTTGACTGGCCTGCACAGAGTCCTGACCTCAACAATATATTGGGTTTAATATTGAATTACGGACTAAGACTGGGATGTCATTAAAGGTCATGTGTGTAAAGACAAGTGTCCCAATACTTTTGGATATATATATATATTTTATACACACCAGCAAAGTTGCTTTTCTTATGTGAACCCCTCCTGCCCCCCCCCTCCCCCCTCTTGCAGGGAGAGTGGCATCTTCCAAAGCAGTGAGGGATCAGTTGGGTATTTAAATGAGCATTTAACCCCCTCCCAGCATGGAAGGATTTGTTTTCCCTGTAGATGGGTGTTCTATTCAGAGAACGGTACACAGTGAGGGTTGTCGGGCCCCCAGTGTCATGTGATTTTTAGGTGTGGTTATAGAATGTCTGTAGATGTGATCAATAAATGGATTCGTCTGCCTAGGTGTGTGTCTGGGTATTGTCTGTGGACGGATATAGAAGTCATGTGTGGCTGAAGATTGAATGACTGAAAATCCCTCTCCTGTTTAATATTCCCAAGCAGACCTCGGGGGTGGGACTGTCTGCCATGTGGGCGGTGTTTACATCTACTGTGTATACATATTCCCACCAGGTACTTGTTCTGCAATATACAGGAGTGACTACAAGTTCTATAGAGAGTAATGGAAGACTGGTCCCGCCCCCCCCATTTATCGCTATAGCTCTTAGTCGCTCCTGAGTACTGGGGCACCTGGATAAAAAAAAAGATGGCAGCAGGGCCCAACGTGACCGATTGTCCATGTGTCCCACGTCTGAGGTCTGTGTCCAGGTGTAATACACAGGAGGGTGGTGAGGGAACCTCTACAGGGCTATAGAAAAGTAATCGTATATTTAAAGCGGAATGCCACGAAAATGTGTGTGTGTATATATGTATATATATATTATATTTCACAAAAGTGAATACACCCCTCACATTTTTGTAAATCTTTTCATGTGACAACACTGAAGAAATGACACTTGTCTACAATGTAAAGTGTACAGCTTGTATAACAGTGTAAATTTGCTGTCCCCTCAAAATAACTCAACACACAGCCATTAATGTCTACAAAAGTGAGTACACCCCTAAGTGAAAATGTCCAAATTGGGCCCAAAGTGCCAATATTTTGTGTAACCCCCTTTATTTTCCAGCACTGCCTTAACCCTCTTGGGCATGGAGTTCACCAGAGCTTCACAGGTTGCCACTGGAGTCCTCTTCCGCTCCTCCATGGAGGACATCACAGAGCTGGTGGATGTTAGAGACCTTGCGCTCCTCCACCTTCCATTTGAGGATGTCCCACAGATGCTCAATAGGGTTTAGGTCTGGAGACATGCTTGGCCAGTCCATCACCTTTACCCTCAGATTCTTTAGCAAGGCAGTGGTCATCTTGGAGGTGTGTTTGGGGTCGTTATCATGTTGGAATACTGCCCTGCGGCCCAGTCTCTGAAGTGAGGGAATCATGCTCTTCATCAGTATGTCACAGTACATGTTGGCATTCATGGTTCCCTCAATGATCTGTAGCCCCCCAGTGCCGGCAGCCCCAGACCATGACACTCCCACCACCATGCCTGACTGTAGACAAGACACACTTGTCTTTGTACTCCTCACCTGGTTGCCGCCACACACGCTTGTCACCATCTGAACCAAATAATTTTATCTTGGTCTCATCAGACCACAGGACATGGTTCCAGTAATCCATATCCTTAGTCTGCTTGTCTTCAGAAAACTGGTTGTGGGCTTTCTTGTGCATCATCTTTAGAAGAGGCTTCCTTCTGGGATGACAGCCATGCAGACCAATTTGATGCAGTGTGCGGCGTATGGTCTGAGCTCTGACAGGCTGACCCCCCACCCCTTCAACCTCTGCAGCAATGCTGGCAGCACTCATACGTCTATTTCCCAAAGACAACCTCTGGATATGAAGCTGAGCACGTGACCAACTTCCTTGGTGGACCATGGCGAGGCCTGTTCTGAGTGGAACCTGTCCTGTTAAACCGTTGTATGGCCCTGGCCACCGTGCTGCAGCTCAGTTTCAGGGTCTTGGCAATCTTCTTATAGCCTAGGCCTTCTTTATGTAGAGCAACAATTCTTTTTTTTTTTTTAGATCCTCAGAGAGTTCTTTCCCATGAGGTGCCATGTAGAGCTGCACGATTAATCATATAAAGATTTCGATTCACAGCTCCCCACGTGCGCAATCTCCAGGTTGGCTCTCCAGGATGTATTACATCCGCCCCTTTGAGAAAAGCATCCGACCCTTCCTGTATTTAAATGAATAACCAGCCCCGAGCATCGGGAGCAAACGGCGTGTTAATTGTGTTTTTTTGTTAAACCATTTTAAGGAATTGTGATCTCTATTCTAAGGAAAAGAATCACGATTCTCATTTTTCCCAGAATCGTGCAGCTCTAGTGCCATGTTGAACTTCCAGTGACCAGTATGAGAGAGTGAGAGCGATAAAACCAAAATTTAACACACCTGCTCCCCATTCACACCTGAGACCTTGTAACACTAGCGAGTCACATGACACCGGGGAGGGAAAATGATTAATCGGGCCCAATTTGGACATTTTCACTTGGGGGTGTACTCACTTTTGTTGCCAGCGGTTTAGACATTAATGGCTGTGTGTTGATATTTTGAGGGGACAGCAAATTTACACTGTTATACAAGCTGTACACTCACTACTTTACAGGGGCGGACTGATAACTCATGGGGCCCCCGGGCAATAGGAGATTATGGGGCCCCCAGGCAATCAGAGATTATGGGGACAGACAGTATACAATCACACAGTATACACAGACAGATGTAAAAAAAAAACCACAGATTTATACATACTGTCCCTGGATTTACTGAGGCTGGCAACCCTGATGGGGCCCCCTAGTGGCCCAGGGCCCTCGGGCAGTGCCCGAGTCGCTCAATGGTCAGTCCGCCCCTGCTACTTTACATTGTAGCTAAGTGTCATTTCTTCAGTGTTGTCACATGAAAAGATTTACAAAAATGTGAGGGGTGTACTTACTTTTGTGAGATACTGTGTGTATGTTTTAATAGTAGTAGTAGTATTTAACTTTTAATATTTGTTAGTAGTAGTATCATTATATTCTCGGGTGCGGGGGAGGGTTCTCATTGGCTCATGAAGTGTATATACTTAGGTGCGGGGGAGGGTTCTCATTGGCTCATGAAGTGTATATACTTAGGTGCGGGGGAGGGTTCTGGTTAATGCAGGAACTGTGTGCACTCAGGGATATGTAGATGAGTGATTTGTACCTTGTGGTGTCTTCTCTCGTCTTTATAATGACAGGTCCTCTTGAAGTCAGATATAAGTGGGACGTTGTGGACAGTATGTGACGTGTCGGGGATGGGAGCCGAGGCTGCTGTCAGTGTTTGTTGTCCCACGTGTAGTCAGTGTTTTTTGTCTCCTCATCTCTTCTATTATTAATGACGTCACTTCTGTGTATAAACCCGACACCTGGAATCACTTCTCACACAGCCTGGAATAAAGATACCGTATTTAAAAAAAAAAAAAAAAAAAATACACCCTCAGACTCTCCTTATTTTTCCTTTTCCTTTTTGTTTTTTTGTTTTCCTTTTCGCCCCGGGGTGTTTGTGTTTTTTTTTTTATATATATATATTTTATTTTATATTTTTTTATTTTTTTTTTTTATTTATTTATTTTTAAATTGTGATTAGTTTGGAATAGTTAAGCTGGCTATGGCTTTTTTTTTATTTTTGGTCTGCATCCAGAGGACTGGAGAAAAAAAAAAAAAAAAAAAAAGGAAGAGTCTTTCATCCACTCAATAACGGTGGGTGCAGGAACCTACCCCCCAACGGGTCATTGTATTCCGACATCGCCGCACCCCCCCCCCCCCCCCCCCCCCCCCCCCGCCCCAGAATACAATGCTCTGCGGTCACCAATAAAGTTTTCCAACCAGTCTGTTCAGCAGAAGATGATCTGATGATTGAGAGAGGATCATTCGCACATCAAAGTTCAGCACAGACAGAGCTGCTGTATAGTGAACACCGGGGGGGGGCGCTCACTAAGCACAGACACCATTTAGAGCCAGGGCTCTCAAACTGGTGGCCCTCCAGCTGTTGAAAAACTACAAGTCCCACAAGGCATTGCAAGGCTGATGTTTACAAGCCTGACGCCCGAAGGCAGAGGCATGATGGGACTTGTAGTTTCGCAGCAGCTGGAGGGCCACTAGTTTGAAACCCCCTCAATTTTAGAGCATAGCTGCTCAACCTGTGGCCCTCCAGCTGTTGCCGGAAACTTCATGCCTCTGCCTTCGGGAGTCATGATTGTTAATGTCAGCCTTGCAATGCTTCCATTGGACTTGTAGTTCTGCAACAGCTGGAGGACCACAGGTTGAGCACCCCATGATTTAGAGAATGTCTTGTATTATTATTATTATTATTTTTTTTTTTTTTTTCTCAATGAACACAAGGCATTCTCTGCTTGGATGAGGTGGAGAGGCTGGGTCAATATCTCCTCCTCGATTCAGAGAACGGCTTGTTCATTTGAGGGAATTGCAAGACGTTCTCTGAATGAATGGTGTCTGTGCTTAGTGAGCATTATCAATGGACACTGGTACACATGTACAGTATCCTATACACCTGAGCTTGATTACCCCCCCCCCCCCCCCCCCAGCGCCAGATCCCCATGGCGACAAGACCTTGCGTCCTGGCACCTGGGCTGCCGACCAAATGCTTCACATGTACGTTACTAAAATGTAAAAATAGAGCCCCCCCCCCTGTGCTCACACAGCAGCGAATGCATACGTTATTTGCACACGCATATGTAAATGGTATGGGGGTAGGGCTTGAGGAAAAAAATATTTATTTTTTTTTCCCCTCACTGCGCCGGTCCTGAAGAGCTGCAGGCAGGAGTTTTTAGGCGAGGCTTCGGCCTAGTCCGCAAGGCTGGACGCCGCAGCCTTGCCTAAAAACTCCTGCCCTTTTTTTTTTTTTTTTTTTTTTTTGGAAAATCTCCCAGCCCTACATGGGGGTCCCCAAGTAATTTCCAGGGATTTCCACTCCCTTCCTGCTTTTGGCTATGGAACAGGAAGTGTAGACGAGAAGTCTCCAAAATGGGACACAGATTATAACCCTCCCTTGCTCTATCCAAAATGAAAGTTTTTTTTTTGTTTTTTTTTTGTCCATAGTTCTACTTTTAACTGCTTGCCGACCAGCCGCCATCATTATACAGCGGCAGGTCGGCACAATCCCGCTAACCGTCGTGGCTGTACGTCGGCTCCTTTTAAGCGGAATAGCAGGCGTGCGCCGTCGGAGGCACGCGCCCGCTGCACTGTGGGGGTGCTGATGCCCGTGACTGGCGGGCACAAGAGGCAGGACAGGGACGTGTGTGTAAACACAAATCTGCATTCTGTTCTATATGAGGAGTTGCCGAATGTGAGTTCCTAATAGCTAGGGACCACGATCTGTCATCTCCTATAGTCAGTCTCCCCCCCCCCCAGTTAGAACACACTAATGCTGGCCATACACTATACAAAAAATCGGCCGAACCCATTTTTGAAAAACGAACGTTCGCCCGTGACCACAAACGATTGTGCCATCATGTAATGACCGATAAATCGTTCAGTGGACAGAAGTAAATTTTTTATTTTTTTATTTTATTTTTTTCATATACCTAGTGCAGACAGTTCAGATGGGGAAACACATTAACCTTTTCAATTTATCGTTCGTTTGGCATAAAATTTTCAACCTTGTCCTTTTCGTTTTTTCGGCTTAAAAACGTCCCAACAATTATGAATTTTGTGCCCATTAACTGGCCGAAAAAACAAATGAACGGTCTAAATGACTGATTTTCGGCCGATTTTTTTTTTTTTCGTATAGTGTATGGCCAGCATTAGGAACACACTTAACCCCTTGATTGCCCCCCCCCCCCCCCCCAGTGTTAACCCCTTCCCTGCCAGTGACATTTTTATAGCTCTGATCACTTTATAATTGTCATTCGTCCCAAAAAATGTGTCCGATGTGTCCGCCATAATGTTGCAGTCCCGATTTTAAAAATCGCTGATCACCGCCATTACTAGTAAAAAAATAAAAATAAAATAAATAATAAAAATGCCACAAATCTATCCCCTATTTTGCGCAAAGCAATCAATATATACGCTTTATTTTTTTTTATTTTCTTTTATTACCAAAAATATGTAGAATACGTATCGGCCTAAACTGAGGAAAACATTAGCTTTTTTTTGAAAAAAAAAAATGGGGATATTTTATTATAGCAAAGCGTACAAAATATTGTGGTTTTTTTTTATTTATTTATTTTTTTTTTCCCAAAATTGTCACTTTTTTTTAATTTTTTTTTTTTTTTTTTTTTTTTTTGTTTTTGTTTTATAGCGCAAAAAAAAAAAAACCGCAGAGGTGATCAAATACCACCAAAAAAATTTGTAGGGGGAAAAAAAGGACATCAATTTTGTTTGGGTACATCGTCGTATGACTGCTCAATTGTCAGTTAAAGCGACACAGTGGCGAATCGCAAAAAAAAAATGGCCTAGTCGGGAAGGGGGGGGGGGGGGCGCGGTGTAAAACCTGGCCTGTTTAGTGGGTCCTGAGGACAGGAGTTGAGAACCTCTGCCTTACAGGAACCCAACATGAGTTCAAAAACTAGTCCTTTACACTAGTGATAATACAGTATTTAGATGTCACGGTCTTGTCCAGAAGTTGAATGTCATCTTAAAAGTTGGTCGTTTTTGAACCCGGAGGCAGGGCTTGGTTCAGTATAATGGTATCTTCTGGTTCCAAAGGGTTTTGTCCCTTTTTTTTTTTTCTACCTGTCCGGGTGTTCCTGGGACTTGATCATGACCTTAACTTCCAGCCCGGCCTATAGCAGATTGCTGGCCGGATGAGCGGAGATCATATGACGCCCTCCCAGAAGGTGGGGGGCCCGCACAGCGGCGAGATCTGTCACTGGTTGTGCCAATGACTGTTCAGTGAACCGGCATCGCTGCCAATATGATGTGACCAATCACAGCAGATCACATGACCGTTGTAAACAATGGATGGCTTCCTTTAACCACTTTAAGACCAGCCTCGTTTTGGATTTTAGGTGTTTACATGTTTAAAACAGGTTTTTTTTGCTAGAAAATTACTTGGAACCCCCAAACATTATATATTGTTTTTTTTTTTCTAACACCCTAGAGAATAAAATGGCGGTCATTGCAATACTTCTTTTTTTGCACCGTATTTGCGCAGCGGTCTTCTAAGCGCACTTTTTTTGGAAAAAATTCACTTTTTTGAAAAAAAAAATAAGACAACAGTAAAGTTATCCCAATTTTTTTTTATATTGTGAAATATAATGTTACGCCAAGTAAATTGATACCCATCATGTCACGCTTCAAAATTGCGCCCGCTCGTGGAATAGCGTCAAACTTTTACCCTTAAAAATCTCCATAGGCGACGTTTAAAAAATTCTACAGATTGCATGTTTTGCGTTACAGAGGAGGTCTGGGGCTAGAATTATTGCTCTCACTCTACCGGTCGCGGCGATACCTCACATGTGTGGTTTGACCACCGTTTTCATATGCGGGCGCTACTCACGTATGCGTTCGCTTCTGCGCGCGAGCTCGTCGGGACAGGGCGCTTTAAAAAAATTTTTTTTTTTTTTTTTATTTATTTTACTTTATTTTATTCATTTTTTCACTGTTTTTAAAAAAAAAAAAGATTTGGATCACTTTTATTCCTATTACAGGGAATGTAAACATCCCTTGTAATAGAAAAAAGCATGACAGGTCCTCTTAAATATGAGATCTGGGGTCAAAAAGTCCTCAGATCTCATATTTACACTAAAATGCAAAAAAAAAAAAAAAAAAAAAAAAAAGCGTTTAAAAAAATGACAAAAATAATTGTGCCTTTAAGAGGCGTGGGCGGAGCCGTCGTAATGACGTCGCTCCGGCCGTCACATGGTATGGAGACGGGTGGGGGCCATCTTGGCCTCACTCGTCTCCATACCGAGGAAGTGACAGGACCCGATCGCCTCCGCCGCTACCGACGGCTCCGGTAAGCGGGAGAGCGGCGGGAGGGGGGGTGGCACCTCTCCCGCCGCCGATAACGGTGATCTCGCGGCGACCCCGCCGCAGAGACCACCATTATCGTGTACAGAACCGCTCACTGAAAAGATGGATACCTCGGTTGTGGCAGCAGCTGCTGCCGTTACCGAGATATCCATCTTCAAAAAAATGACGTATATATACAGTGAGCGGTCCGGAAGTGGTTAATGCCATCCATTGTATACAGTTGTGTTGCTAGCTGCGATTGGTCACAGTGATCACATGGTACAGACAGGGCCAATCGTAGCCCATCTGTACCATGTGAGTATGCTTTGGCTAATCACAACAAAAGACATTATTTTTTGCGCTATAAACGAAAAAAGAGCGACAATTTTGTAAAAAAAAAAAAAAAAAAAAAACGCATTATTTTTTTACATTTTGCTATAATAAATATTCCTCAAAAAATAATTAAAAAAAACATTTTTCCTCAGTTTAGGCCGATACATATTCTTCTACATGTTTTTGGTAAAAAGAAATCGCAATAAACGATTGGCTTGCGCAAAAGTTATACAAGTTTACAAAATAGGGGATAGTTTTATGGCATTTTTATAAAAATTTTTTTTTTTTTTTTTTTTTTTTTTTTTATACTAGTAATGGCGGCGATCAGCGATTTTTATTTTAATTAATTAATTTTTTTAATATTGTGACTGCGACATTATGGCGGACACATCGGACATTTTGACACATTTTTGGGACCATTGTCATTTATACAGCAATCCGTGCTATACAAATGCACTGATTCCTGTGTAAATGACACTGGCAGTAAAGGGGTTAACCACTAGGGGGAGGGGTTAAGTCAGTACTAGGGAGGTGCTTTCTAACTCAATAGATAAAAACACTCACATTTGAGTTGCTAAAAACCAGCATATATAGTAGTAGTTACATCCGCGTGCCCTCCGGGGGGGTTGGGGGTTGGGGGGATGTGGGTGTCCCGGGCCAGTTTGGGGGTCCTGGGATTTGAGTCCTGTGACCTGGGTCCTGGTTGCTGTTCCGGTGGTGCCGAGGGTACTCAGAGCCTCCGGGCGGCCAGGATGTGGGTCATGGATCAGAGCCAAGCCTGATGAAGGAGCACGCATGCTCCGAACGCGAAGCACCGCCCGCCTCACCCCGCCCGCCTCACCCCGCCCGCCTCACCCCGCTCCCAGAAGTGAAGACACAGGTCAGCACGGCGCTCCATGGAGGATCCATGACCAAAAAAGGGGGGGGGGGTTGTGTTTCAATTTTGGAATAATTGTGAAACTTCAAAGAACTCACCATGCCTTTTACTAAATACCTCCGACTGTCTACTTTCCAAAAAAGGGTCATTTGGGGGGTATTTGTACTGTCCTGACATTTTAGGACCCCAAGAAATGACATTGGCTTTCAGTACATCAGGATTGAGCAATTTTCAGATATACATATGTATTAAATTGTTTTCAATTGTTGTGTGGCCTGCTGTGATTGGTCACCGCGATCACATGACTCTAGAAGTGGACTGGTGTAGTGATCAGTCATCTGCTGTGTCCTGTGGAAGGTCACGCCGTTGTGCGTTCTGGGAGGACGTCGTATGACG
Organism: Lithobates septentrionalis; assembly: GCA_037952835.1. Lineage (NCBI taxonomy): Eukaryota > Metazoa > Chordata > Amphibia > Anura > Ranidae > Lithobates > Lithobates septentrionalis. The sequence goes on along the minus strand of JBBDGP010002080.1, from coordinate 25,095 downwards.
TGATCCCGCTCAGCTGTCATGTTGATATAGGGATACTGCAAATTTGTATGTTATGTCATTACTGTCTGGCTTCCTTATTAACCATTTCCCGCCCATAGGAGGTCATGTGGCATCCTTGGGTTGAAGTGGGGATCTCTGGATGGTGGGTGCTGCTACCGGCATCATTCAGATATCTATCTTTTCATCTGGTGGTTCCCCCCAATGTAAAAGCGATCCTAGCAGCTATTGAACCACTGGATGTCTTACAGGCAGTGGTAACCTGTAAAAATGTTTAAAGCGTTGCCTATGGAGATTTTTAGGTACCAAAGTTTGGCGCAATTTTAAAGCGCGTCATGTTGTGTAACATTTCTTATATATATATACACACACACACACACACACACACACACACACACACACACACACATATATATACACTCTATCTTTTTTTTTTTTATTATTAATTTTTGTAAATTATGAATTGGGGTAAATATTGTGTGTGTTTCTTACGATTGCCATTTTATTCTTTAGGTGCTAATAAAAAATATATGTATGTTTTGGGGGTTCTAAGTAATTTTTTCGCAATAAAATGATGGTTTTTAAATGTATGAGAGGATTGCCAGAATTGGCGGTCGGGTGGATGCTGTGTGGCACGTTGGGCGGCGGACGCTGGGTGGTATGTTGGGCGGCTGGGTGGCGGACGCTGTGTGGTACGTTGGGCGGCTGTGTGGTACGTTGGGCGGCTGGGTGGCGGATGCTGTGTGGTACGTTGGGCGGCTGTGTGGTACGTTGGGCGGCTGTGTGGTACGTTGGGCGGCTGTGTGGTACGTTGGGCGGCTGTGTGGTACGTTGGGCGGCTGTGTGGTACGTTGGGCGGCTGTGTGGTACGTTGGGCGGCTGTGTGGTACGTTGGGCGGCTGTGTGGTACGTTGGGCGGTTGGGTGGCGGACGCTGTGTGGTACGTTGGGCGGCTGTGTTGTACGTTGGGTGGCGGACGCTGTGTTGTACGTTGGGCGGCTGTGTGGTACGTTGGGCGGCTGGGTGGCGGACGCTGTGTGGTACGTTGGGCGGCTGTGTTGTACGTCGGGCGGCTGGGTGGCGGACGCTGTGTCTTACGTTGGGCGGCTGTGTTGTACGTTGGGCGGCTGGGTGGCGGACGCTGTGTGGTACGTTGGCCGGCTGTGTTGTACGTTGGCCGGCTGTGTGGTACGTTGGGCGGCTGGGTGGCGGACGCTGTGTGGTACGTTGGGCGGCTGGGTGGCGGACGCTGTGTGGTACGTTGGGCGGCTGTGTTGTACGTTGGCCGGCTGTGTGGTACGTTGGGCGGCTGGGTGGCGGACGCTGTGTGGTACGTTGGGCGGCTGGGTGGCGGACGCTGTGTGGTACGTTGGGCGGCTGGGTGGCGGACGCTGTGTGGTACGTTGGGCGGCTGTGTTGTACGTTGGGTGGCGGACGCTGTGTGGTACGTTGGACGGTTGGGTAGTGGACTCGTGATTATTCAGCTGTGACATGTGACAGGTCGGGATTCCTGGGCCAGGAATGTCAGTCATTAACCCTCTTCTTCTCGTCTCCTCCTGTCAGGTTTACAGCGTAGCTTCATCACATGATCAGAGAGCGCTGACAGAGCATTCCAATCACAGGTGTGTCCTGGAGAACTTGTGTGTGTCCCCTTCCCCCGCTGTCCATCTGCCTTTCCTTTCCCAGCTTTCCCTCACCAAACGTCATCCCTTTCATTACCATCTCTGTTCTTCCCCCTCTCGTATGTATACTTCCCCCACAAAACCCTTTCCTCTGCCTGCAAATCTGTGTCGTCTTTTGTATCTCAGTGTCCTGCTCCTCCTGTTTTTATCTATCTATCTCTCCAGCAAACACTAACCCTTTGCCATCTGTCTGTCCTTCCCCTCCCCCCGGTGACGGTGTAGCCGGGTTGTGATGTTTGTATTACACATCGCTCGGCTCTTGTGCGCCGTCTATTATTATCTCAGAACAGGCTTGGCAGCCGTCCATGTATTGCCGGCTTTGTAACCCGATGACACTCCGTGATTGGTGAACAGGTGGAACCTCCACACATGGAGTCCACTTTCACCCAACTTAAAGTAGAACTCAAGACCAATACCAAATCTAATTGGACATAAAAATAACAAATTGTGTGTGAAAAAAAAAAAGTGAAGTATATTAAACCCCTTCAACACCGGGCACTTTCACCCCCTTCCTGCCCAGGCTAATTATCCGCTTTCAGCGCTCTCACACTTCGACAATTAGTTATGCAACACTGTATCCAAATGAGAGGTTTTTTCAAACAAATAGAGCTTTTCTTTTGGTGGTATTTAATCACCACTGGGTTTATTTTTTGCTAAATAAAGTTTTTTTTTTTTTTTTTCCGTTACATTTTGCAAATCTTGTTTTGTTACATTTTGTTACATTTCTTTGGTGAAAATAAGGCCCCTCTTCACGCTGCTGTGACTTGAAAGTCGTGCGATTTTGCTGTGATTTCAGGAAATGCCTGTGTAAAAACTTGAGGTCTATGGACCTCGACTCGCATCAAAGTCGGACCAAAGTAGTGCAGGGACTACTCTGAAGTCGGTGCGACTTGAAGACGCACAGATCTGAATGGTTATCATTGGAAATCATGGGGTATGACTTTGCAGTCCCAAGTAGCAAGACAGGTCCCTAGAGTGTGAAAGGGGCCTAACCCAAATCGGTGTAATATTTAGTCTGTAGGAAAGTTGTAGAGTCCACAAACTATGGGCTATATATCTGAACATCGCTCAATCCTGATCTACTGACGGCCCATCTCATTTCTTGAGGCCCAAACATGTCAGGACAGTACAAATGCTCTCCAAATTACCCCTTTTTGGAAAAGTAAACAGTCCGAGGTATTTAGTAAGAGGCATGGTGAGAGGTGTTTTTTTATTTATTTTTTTTTGTTTTTTGTGTCAATTTTTTTGGAAGATTTTAAGAGTTTTTTTTTCCTCCCACCCCCTTTTTTTAATTTTTTTGATGGTAGATCAGGATTTTTTGTTTTTACATATGATTGCTTACTTACAGCAGTGAATTTCACTGCTATAAAGATAGAGTTGCACCATTCTGTCCAAAATGAGAATCGCAATTTTTTTTTTTTTTTTTTTTGTTCTTAGAATAAAGATCACAATTCTCGTGGCGTAAAATCTTTCACATTATACAAAAAAAATTGGGCTAACTTTACTGGTTAGGTTTTTTTTTTTTTTTTATCACTAAAGTAATTTTTTCCAAAAAAAATTCATGTGAAAGAACGCTGTGCAAATACATATTAATAATAATATATATATATTTGGGGGTTCTAAAGTCTAGCAAAAAAAAGATTTTAACTTGAAACCAACAAATGTCAGAAAGCTTTAAGTGGTTAAACTTTCCTCATTTACACACTGAAGTCTATTCCTTTTGACAAATTGTTACAATGTTTAGACTAAGGCTTGGTCATACATGGGTCGAATTTCAAAAGAATTTTCTTTTGAAAATCAGAAAATTTGTGGGTTTTGTGATCCGATGGCGCCACCATTGATTTCAAAATTTGGCCAACCAAGCCTTCAATTTCACCTCCATGTTGCTACAGAAAATAATTTTCGTGGCTGGGAATCTTCTTTTTTCTTTCCGGGAATTTTCTTTTCTTGCACATGCACGTTTCTTTTTCGATTTACATTTCTTGCGTTATTCTCCCATCATTAATTAGAAAATCGTTTTGTTTTTCAAAAAATTTCCAACGTTTCCGATTACTCAAATTTGATTGCCGCATGAAAATCGTCTGTTGCTGCAGCCCACTAATGGTGCGAAATACAAAGGAAAATTCTTAGATAAGATTTTCGAAAAAGAAAATTCTTTCGAAATTCGACCCATGTATGGGCCGGCCTTAGTTCCACTGCTAAAGAATATTGTGATTCTTGGCAGACTGCCAGTTTTGTGTTTATTTATTTATTTTTTTTGTTGTTTTTTTTTTCCTTTTTTGACGGCTGTCAAATTCTCTGCATAGAAAGAATCGGAAAAATACTTTTTTTTTTTTTTTTTTTTTTCAAGATCGCAACGGGAAAAAATGACGATAACAATTTAATGGTGCGGCTCTAGCATAAGCAAATCTTTTTACTGAATGACAGTGTGTAGACCTTGTCTATTGTGATTGGCCTTCTCTCTGTACCATGTGATCACTGTGACCAATCACAGCTTAGCCACAAAATTGTACACCATGAATGGCATTCATTGTGTTTCACAATTGCCATGTGATCTGCTGTGATTGGTCACAGCGATCACATGATACTGGTAGCGGGCCGGTATAGCGATCAGTCATGCACCAGGTGCCAGCGGGTGACGGATCGCTCCAGAGCGCGACCCGTTCTTGGGAGGAAGTCATATGATGTCCTTCCCCGCTCGCCCGCCATTTTATAACGGCCCGGGTGGGAAGCAGTTAAAGTGATAAAACACGGGAAATGTGTGTGTAGCGCAGCAATGTACTGTGTAGTGTGTGTTTGTTTGTTTTTTGTTTTTTTTTTTTTCCAGACATACACCTGAATTTTTCTGCCCAGTAGCCATGATAATATTTTGTCTGTTGGAGAAGGGTTGGGTACTTGTGTTGACTGTCTCATTCTAATTCCAGGTACCTGAAGAACACATCATGGCTGCTGAAACACTAAATTTTGGGCCAGAATGGTGAGTTCCATGTCTGTGAGTGGATGGATGGATATGTTGGATATATACTATAAAATCTTCATAAAAGGATCAGTTCAGGAAGTCCCAGTCCCTTTTCATTTAACCACTTCAGGTCCGAGATAAAGGTCCCCCTCTTCATGACCAGGCCATTTTTTGCTATTTTTGCCTTTTTTGTTAAAAAAAAAAAAAAAAAGCGCTTTCTTTTGGTGGTATTTGATCACCACTGTTTTTTTGTTTGTTTTTTTTGCTATGTAAATGAAAGGGAATTTTTCTTCTTGTTCTAAAAAAAATAAGAACAATCAAATTTCTTCATCAATTTTAGGCCAAAATGTATTCTACTATTTTTTGTTATTATATAGATAAAAAAACTAATTTTTTGGTTGGAGGGAAAAAAACTCTGAAATGTTTTACTTTGTTATAAAACATATTCCACCAAATCAAAATTCTTCATGCCAAAATGTATTCTATCAGCTCAGTTTCAGGGTCTTGGCAATCTTCTTATAGCAGTGGTTCTCAACTCCTGTCCTCAGGGCCCACTTAAAGGCCAGGTTTGCAAGATAAGTGAAATACATCACAGGTGATCTCATTTGCTGCTCAGTGATTGCAGTATTCTAGTCTGCAACTCCCCAAGGTAATACATAAAATCTGGCTTGTTAGTGGGTCCTGAGGACAGGAATTGAGAACCACTGCCTTATAGTCTAGGCCATCTTTATGTAGAGCAACAATTCTTTTTTTTAGATCCTCAGAGACTTCTTTGCCATGAGGTGCCAATTTGAACTTCCAGTGACCAGTATGAGAGAGTGAGAGCGATAACACCAAATTTAACACACCTGCTCCCCATTCACACCTGAGACCTTGTAACACTAATGAGTCACATGACACCGGGGAGGGAAAACTGCTAATTGGGCCCAATTTGGACATTTTCACTTAGGGGTGTACTCACTTTTGTTGCCAGCGGTTTAGACATTAATGGCTGTGTGTTGTGTTATTTTGAGGGGACAGCAAATTTACACTGTTATACAAGCTGTACACTCACTACTTTACATTGTAGACAAGTGTCATTTCTTCAGTGTTGTCACATGAAAAGATAGAATAAAATATTTACAAAAATGTGAGGATGCAGCATCGGTCCTCTGCACCGGGAGCCGAGTGATTGAACACCGCCGTTGGGTCGGTTCTCACAGCTCCCTGAGCAGAGAGCTGCTGACTGTCAATCAGAAGATCTCTGCCCAGCCGCCCCCCCCCCCCCCCCCCCCCTCCTCACTGGAGCGCTGAGCTGTGGAGGCTGAGACGGGTATCAGTCCAGGCACCTGGCGGATCCCGACTTCCATTGTCGGGATGATGCACTGCCTGGACTGATCTTGGTTAAGGCAGCGGAGAGCGGACTTCAGACTACTCTGTGCTGAAAACAAGTCACAGGAGTGCAAAACGAATTGCTGATCGCCGCCATTACTAGTTTAAAAAAAAAAACAAAAAATAGATAATATACCATAGTTTGTAGACGCTAAAACACTTTTTGGGCGCAATGGAAAGCGGTCAGTTGCCGGATTGTTTTCATTATAAATGTGACAGTTGGGCTGGCGGAGTGCGGGGTTAATGCAGAATATGTAGTGATATAGAGCAGAAGTGGGCAACTGGGGGCCCTCCAGCTGTTGTGCTACTACATTTCCCATGAGGCATTGCAAGGCTGGCAGTTACAATTTAGTCCCAGAGGAATGATGGGACTTGTAGTTCTGCAACAGCTGGAGGGCCCCCAGGTTGCTTAACACTGATATATAGAAACATTTACCAAGCAAATGACCTGACAGGTGGCCTGATTTGCATCTACATTTATCAGTAAGGTGTATGTTGGGGGGGGGGGGGGGTAAAATCATCAGAGCTATCACTCAGCAAGTCCATGCTAAACGGGAGCAGAGAGATGGATCAGGTGACCGATCGTATTACAAGGTTACAGCCCCGAGTCCTACATTCCTCCCGTGATGATAGATAATTGTACTCATTAGTCGTCTTTTTATATCTGCTGGCATGTTCAGCTTTAACCCCTTTATGCCCAGTAGCCCCAGATATGCCCACACACCGCACGTATTTGTCGCCGGGCCGGCAATGTTTATGTGGTGGGGGGAGCGCGCTCCTTGCAAACTTCCAGCGCAGAGACTGACCTGCCAAAAACAGCTCTTGGTTCCAAGAAAACGGCTGGTGGGAGCAGCTTCCAATCACGTCAGCACTGTGACAGCCAATCACAGTGCAGTGGTCACATGAAGGTTGATTCCCCCCCCCCCCCCCTTCTTCAAGCGTGTTAAGACCTTTTTAACCACTTTAAGACCGGACCTCTTTTTCAGACTCTGTGTTTACAAGTTAAAAACACATTCGCCGCCGATAACGGTGATCTCGCAGCGAATCCGCCGCAGAGACCACCATTATTAACCGATCCCACCGCCTGAAGAGATGGATACCTTGGCTGCTGCCATTACGAGATATCCCTCCTTCAAAGTCAGGATGTATATAGTCGTGTGGTGGTCGGTAAGTGGTTAACCACCTCCTGCCCGCCGTATTGTCATTTGACGGGGCAGGGGCTCATGTTCTGAGGGGACATCATGTGACGTCGTCCCATTCTCGCCAGGCACACAGCATGGTGATCGCTAGGTGTGCTCTGTCCTCGGACACTGCGCATCACCGATCCTGGTAAAGAGCTGATCACGAGACTCTTTACCCATGTGATCAGCTGTGTCCAATCACAGCTCATTGCATGTAAACGCCGGTTATCGCCATTCCTTTCCTCACACTGACAGTGAGGAGAGCCAATCGGCGGCATTCCCTGTACAGGTAATTGGTGCCCAGCAGTGCTGCATATCGGTGCCAACTCATCAGCGCTCATACATGAAGGGGAAAAATTGCTTATTTACAAAATTGTATAGCAGAAACTAAAACTTTTTTTTTTTTTTTAATATAACTCCTTCACTACCAGGGTCCAAACAAACCTGAACACCCAATCCCAACTTTGACATGTAGTAATGCTGCACATATCATCCTAACTACTTCCTGTATCCAGATGGAGTGTGTGTTTGTTTTTTTTGATCACAGATTGGGCTTTCTATTGGTAGTAAATGTGAATGGATGTCTTCTGGTTTTGTTTTGTCAGTAAAGTAAAATTTTTTTTTTTTTTTTTTTTTTTTTTTTTCTCTTTAACTACCTGCTGCCTGCTAACAGGACATTTACTGCTAGCACCGTAGAGTGCAGGTGTGCGCCCCCCCTGCTGTGATTAGACACAGCACTAGTTTGTTGGCAGGTAACAGCCAATCATTTTGGCTGCATACCTACTGATTGGCTGTGGCCAATCGCAGCACAGATCTGTCTGGTTTTTGTAAAGACAGGCTCTGGCTTGTTTTCTCCTTTCAGAAATTTTAAAGTAAATGAGAGAGAGAGAGAGAGACCCAGCCAGATCAGTGAGTACAAGCGGCACGCATACACTTGTTAGGCACACACTTTTCCAAAAATAAGTCACGATGGAAGCACAAGGCTGCACACAGTCACAGGGTGCCCCCGACCTTCATAAGTCAGTGTGCCAAAAGACGACATGGTCCTGTGTACATCGGGAGCCGTGCAACTGGTGCTAGTCTGGCCACGTGCGTTACCACGACTGCGATTTTTATCATGGACAGTAGGGGTGCAACGGATCGTCATCGATCCCTGATCCGATCCGCGGAGGTTGATCCGTACGGGACACCCGCGATCTGCGGAGCGCTCTGTGGCCTCGGCCATAGGAAAGGCCACGGCTTTGGCCTAGCTCTGGAGCGGCAGCCATCTTGGTACACCCGGCGGCCGTTTAGCACGTGATCGCTCCGTCAAATGACGGAGCGATCACTTGTAACAAACCGGCGTCATGTCATGGCGCCGGTTCCCCTCTCCCCTCTGTGTACTGATCTGTACAGTGGAGGGGAGAGATCGGATGGCAGCAGTGCCAATACTCTGCCATGCCCTGCCAATACGGAGATTGTGGATATTACAGTGGGGGAGATTTTTTTTTTTTTTTTTTTTGTTCCGAAAATGATCCGAACCGTGACTCCTGATCCGAGTAACGATCTGAACCGTGAGGTTTTTTTTGATCTGTTGCACCCCTAATGGACAGCAAGTTAAAACAAAGGGCAAATGTGAAGTTCTGTATGATACTGGGCAAATCTGCAACAGGGACGTTTGACGTAATTCGACAAGTTTTGGTGAAGCTGCAATGAGGAGTCGGAGGTGTTTGAGTGGCACATGCGATTGTTCTCCTATCATCACACACAAGTTGCTGAATGGTTATGACATTTTCAGGGGTTGAACTCTATGAAGGTTTTCCTGATCTCCCATCGTCTTAAGGCTCATTTACACTTTGATTTCAACACACATTAAAGCGCCTACTGCTTCAACATGCTTTGATGTGTTTTTGATGATGCTTTGGTGGTTCCTTGGTGATGCTTTGGTGGTTCCTTGGTGATGCTTTGGTGGTTCCTTGGTGATGCTTTGGTGGTTCCTTGGTGATGCTTTGGTGGTTCCTTGGTGATGCTTTGGTGGTTCCTTGGGGATGCTTTGGTGGTTCCTTGGGGATGCTTTGGTGGTTCCTTGGGGATGCTTTGGTGGTTCCTTGGGGATGCTTTGGTGGTTCCTTGGTGATGCTTTGGTGGTTCCTTGGTGATGCTTTGGTGGTTCCTTGGGGATGCTTTGGTGGTTCCTTGGGGATGCTTTGGTGGTTCCTTGGGGATGCTTTGGTGGTTCCTTGGGGATGCTTTGGTGGTTCCTTGGGGATGCTTTGGTGGTTCCTTGGGGATGCTTTGGTGGTTCCTTGGGGATGCTTTGGTGGTTCCTTGGGGATGCTTTGGTGGTTCCTTGGGGATGCTTTGGTGGTTCCTTGGGGATGCTTTTATGAAGCTTGGCAGATGACCTGTGTGTGTGTCTGTGTGTGTGTGTTGATATCTCATACCTGCAATATCTCCAAAGCAAAGCTAAAGCCTAATAAAAGCCTCTAAAAAGCTGCAGGTGCTTCAACCGAGTTTTGCCATCGACCTCTATGGAGGCTTTGAAGCACCACTAAATTGACATGGGCTATCATTTTTTGAATTGATGCTAAAGCAAACACAAGGTGTAAAATGGGTTTGTAAGCTAACTATTTTATTTAGAGATGGGGGGGCTTTGATTGGCGTTCGGAGAGCTTTTACAAAGCGTGTCCGATGCCATGTTTTTGAACCAAGTGTAAACAAGCCCTTAACAGTAACGTTCTTCAGCTCTTGAAGCGCGTGTACCACTTTAAAACACCTTGAATCACTCATTACACAGAATTTCATGTTTGCTCTTTGTTCCAACTTGCTGTCCATGATGAAACCGCAGTCGTGGTAAAGCATGTGGTCAGAATGGCACCAGTTGCACAGCTCCCGATGTACACAGGACGATGTCTTTTGGAACACTGGTTTATAAAGGTCGGTGCTCCCTGTGACTGTGCATGTAGCCTTGTGCTGCCATCTGTTGGTGTGTTACTAAACTAGACTTGAGACTACTTGATACCACCTTGTAAGTCGCAGATCACCGCCATTACTACTATAGTGTCTATGGATCTCTATCTTGATCATGACCAGAACTATACGTGTGTCCCCAAAAAACTCAGCTTTGGTTAGATCAGCCTCCGATCACTGCCAGCACTTGTGACCTGTAACAGAATACATTTTAGCCTCAAATCTATGAAGAAATTTGATTTATTGGATATGTTTTATAACAGCAGAAAATATCAGGTTTTTTCTTCCGGTCTTTGTTTGCATTGATCAAATACTGCTAAAAGAAAGCTCTATTTACGTGGTGTTTTGTGTGTGTGTGTGTGTGTGTGTGTGTATATGTATGTATATATGTATATATATATATATATATATATATATATATATATATATATATATATATATATATATATATATATATATATATATATATATATATATATATATATATATATATATATATATATATATATATATATATATGTATATGTGAAATGAAAAATAAATAAAATATATTTATTTATTTTATTTTTTTTCACTTGGGTACAGTGTTGCATGACTGTGCAATTACCAGTGGCACAGTGCTGAACAGCAGAATAAAAAAAATGGTCTGGTCTTAAAGGGGGTAAATCTTTCCTGAGGTCAAGTGGTTGATATCTTCATTCAGGATAGGTATCGGTTGGAAGGTAGTCTTTTCCCTCCTCTTCCCAAAACCAGCCTCCCCTTCTCCTGTGCCCTCTGGAATGCACGCTCTGTAAAAAACTCAACTGTGTCCTCCACGACCTCTTTAACACAAATTCCTTTAACCTACTTGCTATTACCGAAACCTGGCTTCATGAATCGGACACTACGTCTCCTGCTTCCCTCTCCCATGGGGGCCTTCTCTGGACTCTCTCCCCCTGACCGAATGGACACAAGGGAGGTGGGGTGGGAATCCTTCTAGCCCCATGCAGTACCTTTCGGGTACTTCTTCCTCCTCCCTCTGACACCCTCCACTTTTGAGGGAACATTGCATTCGTCTATTCTCTCCTATTTCTCTAAGAATCATCCACCACCCCCCTGGACCAGTATCCACTTTCCTTGATGACGTCTCTGCCTGGCTACCCTACTTTCTCTCTTCTGAAATCCCCACAATCATTCTCAGCGACTTCAACATCCCTGCTAACACCAACACTACTATTACTTCTAAACTTCTCAGTCTAACCTCATCTCTTGACCTGAAGCAATGGATACAGGCTCCTACTCACTCCTACGGCAACACCCTGGACCTTGTCTTCTATCTGTGCACTCCGTGCAACCTCTCCAACAATCCTCTCCCACTCTGTGATTACCACCTTATTAGTTTTTCTCTCTCCCCCTGTCTTCCACCTCCTCTCCCTCCAACTGCCTAACGGTTATCTGTAGAAACCTTCGCCACCTCAACCCTTCTCTTCTCTACTACTGATCACCTCTATGACAAAATCTCACCCCTGTCCTGCCCCAACCTAGCCACTTTTTTCGTCTACAACAGCTCATTGTCTTCCTCCCTAGATAAACTCACTACTCGCAGAATCGGGTCCCGACCGCTACAACCCTGGCAAACAGACGACACCAGAAGTCTTGGAAAACGTAGCTGCGCTCTTGAGCGTCTGTGGCATAAGACTTAAGTTGCAGGAAGACTTCAACCAATATAAAATATTATTCCTGCTTCCACACTGCCCAGCAGACCTATTTTATCGCACTCAACACCTTCTCATCCAGTCCCCATCAACTCTTCCCGACCTTTAACACTCTACTCTGTCCTCCACTGCTTCCACCCTCTCACCCACTGCCCAGGAGATCGCCAATCACTTCAAAAATAAGATTGATACAATTCATGAGGAGATCTCAATGCGCAGAAACCTCCCCCACTCAACACCCCATGTCCAGATACAATCATTACTTCCCTCATTCAGTCCTTCTAGTAATACCAAGGTTGCTAAACTTTTATCCAACACCTATCTAACCCCCTGCCCCCTGGACCCTGCTCCCTCACAAATGCTACGCTCACCCTCTGACTTGGTTCTATACTCTCTCTAACTCAGATTTTTAACCTCTCCCTCTCTTGTGGCATCTTCCCAAACTCTCTAAAACATGCACTAGTTACCCCCATACTTAAAATGTCCTCACTGGACCCCACCAATCTTAGCAACCCACACCCCATCTCCTTACTCCCCTTCTCCTCCAAACTTCTTGAAAGACTGGTCTAAAACGACCATCTGACCATAAACTTCTTGATCCCCTTCAGTCCGGATTTCGCCCTCAACACTCTACGGAAACTGCTCTCCTTAAACTCACGAATGATCTACTAACGACTAAAACCAACAGACACTATTCTGTACTATTTCTCCTGGACCGCTCTGCTGCCTTTGACATGGTGGACCACCCCCTCAAAAAAATAAAAAAAATAAATAAACTCCACTCCTTTTGGTTTCCCTTATTGTACTCTTCACTAGTTCTCATCCTACCTATCCCACCGCTCCTTCAGTCACAACTCTACTTCTTCCTCTCCTCTCCCTTTCTCCATTGGGGTCCCCCAAGGTTCTGTTCTTGGACCTCCTCCTTTTTCTCAATCCACACCACCTCCCTGGGTCAGTTGATTGCCTCCCATGGCTTTCAATAACATCTGTATGCTGATGATTCCCAAATCTATGTCTCCACCCCCCAGCTCTCTCCATCTGTCTGTCAACAACTTATTAACAGACATATCAGCCTGGATGTCACATCACTTCCTCAAACTCAACCTATTCAAAACCAGGCTCGTGATATTTCCTCCCCCAGGTGCCACTTCCCCTGATTTCTCTGTCAATATCAACGGCTCAACTATCAACTTCTCCCCCCCCCAACGCCAAGGTCCTAGGTGTAATCCCGGACTCTGAACTAACCTTTCAGCCCCACATCCAATCGCTATCCAAGATTTGCCCCCTCAACCTCCGCAACATCTCCAAGATACGTCCCTTCCTAACCAATGTCACCACAAAGCTTCTAATCCACTCCCTGGTCATCTCTCGCCTCGACTACTGCAACTCCCTCCTCATTGGCTTACCTCTAAATAGGCTATCCCCACTTCAGTCTATCATGAACGCTGCTGCCAGGCTCATCCACCTTAAAAACCACTCAGCGTCTGCTATACCCCTCTGCCAATCCCTGCGTTGGCTGCCACTCGGCTAACAAAATAAATTCAAGATACTAATGATAACTTACAAAGCCATCCACAACCTGGCCCCCAGCTACATCACTAACCTAGTCTCAAAATACCAACCTAATTGTTCTCTTCGCTCCTCCCAGGACCTCCTGCTCTCTAACTCCCTTGTCACCTCATCCCATGCTCGCCTTCAGGACTTCTCCAGAGCCTCTCCCATCCTCTGGAATGCTCTACCCCAATCTGTCCTTTTTTTTTTTTTTTTTTTTAATCCTACTTTGTCCACTTTCAGACGACAATCCCTGAAAACGCATCTCTTCAGAGAAGCCTATCTGGCCCCCACCTAACTGTACATTTTACTCTCTCCATTAGCACATCGCCCACAGTTATTACCTCCTTGTATTTCTTGACCTTCCCTCTTAGATTGTAAGCATTAAGGAGCAGGGCCCTCTGATTCCTACTGTATTAAAGTGTATTGTATTTGTACTATCTACCCTCAAGTTGTAAAGCGCTACGCAAACTGTTGGCGCTATATAAATCCTGAATAATAATAATATTCTCTCTCCAGGCTCCGTGCACTATCCAGTGGGGGATCTGTTGCTTCCCCTCCTCCCTCCCCCGCTATGCCAAAGTATAAACTGGCGGAGTATCGCTATGGAAGAGAGGAGATGTTGGCACTTTATATAAAAGAGAACAAGGTGAGTGTATCAGTCTTCTCAATATCAAATCCTCACCGACCGCCTCTTATGTCTTTAAAGGCTAAGTTTCCCTTTTTATTTTTTTATTGTGTACCAATATAGCATTATCGTACTTCTTGTGCAGAAATAACAAAGCTTTCCATTTTGTTTTACACAGGCTTACATCACTTTGCACATAGCTGTTTAAAACACTTCTCCATTACTTCTGCCTTACTTCCTGGACAGTCTTTAGGTTATGACACAGGAAGGAGTTGACCAGCTGTTTTCATTAGCACACATCCTCCATCATCTACCCTCCCACCTCCCAAGTGCATGTTTTTTTTTAAACCTTTTCCCTGCCAGGGCCGTTTTTGCACACGTAAAAAAAAAAAATCATTTTCGGCCTGAAGATAACACACAACCCCCAAACATTTAAATATTTTTTTTCTGAAGGCAAACACCTTAGAGCAGCCTTTCTCAACCTTTTTACCCCAGGGGAATCCTTAAAAAAAATTTCAGGTCTCGGGGGAGCCCCTGATAAATTTTTGGTGGTCAGTGAGTAACCATGCTTTTTTTTTTTTTTTTTTTACAGTGGTGGTAAGAATTGGCCCCCTTACAGAGAGCTATAAAGATCATTGGCATCGTACCACTGCAAGTGGCATTGGCTCAAAATTATGTAGGCACCATCAAATAGGAGGTAAATCAGCCACAGCTCAAGGAACCCCCTATTACCTCTGGAGGATCCCTGGTTGAGAATGGCTGCCCTAGAGAATAAAATTTAGTGGTACTTCCAATTTTTTTTTTTTTTTTGGTCATACGTTTATTACTGCAAAGGTCTAGGGAACATGAAAGATCAGCAAAAATTTTAAGGGGAAACAAACACAATAAACTACCCACATTTAAAAGATAAGGTTGCGCTGAATTAGATACCCAACATGTCTAACCTTAAATTTGGCTTCAGTACTGTATATTTTCTATAGGCAACGCGGTGATATGTAACATTTATCGCAATTGACGTTTTCACACACAGGTCGCCCTCGACGCATGCGTTTACGTTTGTATGTGCGTATTATGTGGGGGCTCAAAATGTTTTTTGGGGGTTTTATGTGCTTGGGTGTAACTTTTTGTAATGAAGAAAAAAGTATTTTTAGGTGACCGGTTCTCTTTAACCACATTCGGACCTCCCGCGATAACTCCGGTATTTTTAAAAAAACTGCAAGTGGTCTGCTTCACGATAAAAGTGGTGTCCGCGGTGGATTCGCCGCAAGATCACCTTAATCGGCGGCGGGAGATGTGCAACCCCCTGCGCGTCCTTGTCGTCTCCGCCGCTTACTGGATAGGTCGGTAGCGGCGGAGACTATCCGATCCTTTCCCTTCAAAGGCATGAAGTCAAGTGAGGAAATGATGGCTCCCACTCGACTCCATACCATTGGATCAAAAGAGACTCCATCGCACAGGTAGATCCAGACCGGAGTAAACAAATCCTTTACCTCCAGGAGAGAAGAGCCCCAGGTGCTGGCTAATGCTGAGACAGGCAGGAAATGTACGAAAAGCTCTGGACAGCCGCACAGCGGGAGAAATTTCATGTGTCTTTATTAAAGGAACTGGATCATGAAGTACAGGAAAACAGTTGACGCGTTTCACACTTATGCTAAGTGCTTTCTCATAGCTGACAACCATGAAAATGAGAAGCGCATATAAACTCTATACTCTAAACCATGTGAGCATGTAATGATGCAAAGAACCAAAAACAGCTGGGATCCAACCGTATGAAAACTCTGCACCTGTTAAGTAATGAGTTCTAAAGTGGGAACTCCCATGATAATGTGGTATATAAGCAACAGAATTTTTTTTTAGATATATATAAATATATATAAATTTTTGTTTATGTTCAATGGTGATTAGGCTTTTTTAATCGCTTTCTCTATTCACCTAAATTTTACTTCACTCATTTTTATTCACTCACATTATTTTCACTCATCTATTCTGACTCCTATATTTTCATTTATTTTTACTATAGTTTTGGTAAATCTAAAGTAAATTTGTACAGAGATTATACAATCAGATTTTGTAGTGGTATAGCCTTCTTTCTTTCTTTCTTTCTTTCTTTCTTTCTTTCTTTCTTTCTTTCTTTCTTTCTTTCTTCCTTCCTTCCTTCCTTCCTTCCTTCCTTCCTTCCTTCCTTCCTTCCTTCCTTCCTTCCTTCCTTCCTTCCTTCCTTCCTTTCTTCTTTCTTTCTTTCTTTCTTCTTTCTTTCTTCTTTCTTTCTTCTTCTTTCTTAAGTAGTTGTGCTTTTAGTGCAATTTATTAATGGCACAGCAAACACCTTTTGCCTTGTGGCAAAAGTATACAAAACATGCAACCCACCAGAATGTCCCACAAGACGCATGTAACGCACTCAATTGAAATCAAGGGAAAAACGAGCCACAAGATGTACTCTCCTATTATGGGGTGTGTGTGTGTGTTGGTTTTTTTTTTTTTTTTTTTTTTTTTTTTTTCTTCGATTCATTCATAAAATGTATTCTACATTTCTTTGGTGAAAATAACCCAAATCAGTGTATATTATTTAGTCTGTGTGAAAGTTAGAGTCCACAATCTATGGGATATATATCTGAAAATCGATCAATCCTGATGTACTGAAGGCCGATCTCATTTCTTGAGACCTAAAAACACCTGGACAGCACAAATATCACCCCTTTAAAAAAAAAAAAAAAAAAAAGACAGTTCAAGGTATTTAGAGGCATGGAGAATTTTTTGAAGTTGAAATTTTTTGGAAAATGTTTTAAATATTTTTTGGGGAAAGTCTCGTCGTCGTCTTCTTTATCTTCCAGAGCAATATAATGTGACTATAGTAGTAATGTACTACTCTGGGGAAGTGATCAGGAATTTATTTATTTTTTTTACACGATTGCGTATAGCAAATAATTTCACTGCTAAATGCAAGCATTTTACTGAATTAAATCGATTCATTCAGTTTTTGTTGTGGTGAGCTGTGATTGGCCACAGCTGATCACATGGCCCTGATGGGCCGTGATTAGCCCAGTCTGTACTATGTGATCACTGTGACCAATCACAGCTAGGAACACAATTGGATACAATGGGATGACTTGAAAGGAAGCCATTCATTGTTTACAACTGTCATGTAATCTGCTGTGATTGGTTACAGCAATCACATGGTACCGGCAGCAAGCTGGTACAGTGGTCCATCATCTGCTGTGTCCACTGGACGTAGCCGGTAAGAGCACGACACTGAGTGGCCCCCGATCCTGGGGGCCCGCCCTTCCTTCCCACGGCTGGGGGCCCGCCCTTCTTTCCTTCCCACTCGGCTAGGGGGGGTGCTGTCCGCCTGCCCTTCCTTCCCAGGGTTAGCCTTCCCATGGCTAACCCTTTTGTATTTGTTTGGCACTGCAGGTTCCAGATGAGATGCAAGACAAGGAGTTTGCTGTGATTCTGAATGAGGAGCCCCTGCAGCCTCTGGCTCTCCTGCCTCTTACAGAGGATGAGCAGGTAATGGCGTCCGATGGTTCGGCTATGAATGGGATGGATGGGTTTGGCGATGTGGGGGATGGGAGGCAGTTACTCCTGGCTCACAATAGGTTGTGCAGCAACTCTCTGTAGAATAAGGATGTGAAGTGCTACTAGCATCATATGATGACCGGGTTAGTCATGAGATGATCACTCCCTGTTCTAGAAGGGTCTGGCAATAATCTTGTATGTTTGGTTTCAGTGATGCTGTGGATTATAGAACCAGTGATGGACATTTGATGGCTTGGCTTTGCCATCCCCAAATGTCTTAGGCAGGGCTGGACTAAGTACCAGGCAGTGGAGGCAGCTGCTTTGGGTGCAACAGCAGGAGGGGGACATAGAAAGGGCAAGAGCTGCAACATGGACTGCAAAAGTAGCTCACAGCCCATGGAGGGGAGGGGCTCTTTGGCCTTTATGCAATGGGAGCTTAGTGTCCTAGCACTGGACTTCTGCATCCCCTAGAGGACAGTCAGATAACAATTGTATGAACAAGCACAAACTGTGGGTAGGTTATGGTCTTATCCAGGTAGGTTGGAGCTTTTGGACCTTTTCCATAAGGGCCGGGCATGAGGAACAGTAAAACGCACAGGATTGGGCTTTGTATTGGAAAGGTCAAACCAATAATGAATGATGGGAGACTATGGGGGTAGGTAAATACCCAGATTCATTCTTCTAAGAGGGGGGGGGGGGGGGGGTCGTATTTCGGTACAAGCAGAAACCTACATTGCCTTGTGTTTGGTAGATCCATCAGTCACATCTGACTTTCTCTCTACAGAGGAACTTCTCAATGTCAGTGAATAGCGTCCCAGTCCTGAGGCTGATGGGAAAGACTGCAGCTCCACCCAGTGCAGGAGCGGCACCCAGAGGCCGCGGCACGGCACGTGGAAGGGGTGAGATTTTTATTTTCTCCTTTTTATCTTTGTTTATTGTATGGCACAGGAGACGGTGGGTGTACTAGCCTCGTTATGTTCCCCTCTGTAGGCCGCGGCCGTGGTGATTCGGCTGTATTCCCGCGCCCTGCGGATGAGGCAGAACCTGGATTTGGACGAGGACGGGAAATTCACCGGAGTCAGAGCTGGGATGACAGGTGAGCTCCTCCTATATAAAATATATTGTGTGTTGGATAAGATTGACCGCACTCGGCTCTGCCAGGCATGGGAAAAACTTACACTTTATGGTCAGACAATTATGGACACCCGGCCAGTACATCTGTGTGAGCTTGCCGGAGTTTTTTTTTTTTTTTTTTTTTTTTTTTTAATAAATCATGGCTGTTAATGAGATTGACCCCTTTTCTAGTTTAAAACCCTCCAATTTTACAGTCATGCTGGAACAGTAAGGTTACCACAAGGTTAGAAGAGCACAATTCTCTATAATGTCTTTGTATGATGGGGTGTGACCGATAACCTTCACTGGAGACACCAAAGCTAAGTTATTTGGAGGAAAGTCAGCTTAGTCTTGGCCATATACTTTAAACAAAAAGGGGAAAAAAAAAAAAATTCCCTGTATGTCTCCCACCATTAACCCTGAACCCCAGGATTAAAAAGGCGGGACGAGCGGTGCTGGTGTTAGGAGGGAGGCGGGACGAGCGGTGCTGGTGTTAGGAGGGAGGCGGGACGAGCGGTGCTGGTGTTAGGAGGGAGGCGGGGCCAGCGGTGCTGGTGTTAGGAGGGAGGCGGGGCCAGCGGTGCTGGTGTTAGGAGGGAGGCGGGGCCAGCGGTGCTGGTGTTAGGAGGGAGGCGGGGCCAGCGGTGCTGGTGTTAGGAGGGAGGCGGGACGAGCGGTGCTGGTGTTAGGAGGGAGGCGGGACGAGCGGTGCTGGTGTTAGGAGGGAGGCGGGACGAGCGGTGCTGGTGTTAGGAGGGAGGCGGGACGAGCGGTGCTGGTGTTAGGAGGGAGGCGGGACGAGCGGTGCTGGTGTTAGGAGGGAGGCGGGACGAGCGGTGCTGGTGTTAGGAGGGAGGCGGGACGAGCGGTGCTGGTGTTAGGAGGGAGGCGGGGCCAGCGGTGCTGGTGTTAGGAGGGAGGCGGGGCCAGCGGTGCTGGTGTTAGGAGGGAGGCGGGGCCAGCGGTGCTGGTGTTAGGAGGGAGGCGGGGCCAGCGGTGCTGGTGTTAGGAGGGAGGCGGGGCCAGCGGTGCTGGTGTTAGGAGGGAGGCGGGGCCAGCGGTGCTGGTGTTAGGAGGGAGGCGGGGCCAGCGGTGCTGGTGTTAGGAGGGAGGCGGGGCCAGCGGTGCTGGTGTTAGGAGGGAGGCGGGGCCAGCGGTGCTGGTGTTAGGAGGGAGGCGGGGCCAGCGGTGCTGGTGTTAGGAGGGAGGCGGGGCCAGCGGTGCTGGTGTTAGGAGGGAGGCGGGGCCAGCGGTGCTGGTGTTAGGAGGGAGGCGGGGCCAGCGGTGCTGGTGTTAGGAGGGAGGCGGGGCCAGCGGTGCTGGTGTTAGGAGGGAGGCGGGGCCAGCGGTGCTGGTGTTAGGAGGGAGGCGGGGCGAGCGGTGCTGGTGTTAGGAGGGAGGCGGGGCGAGCGGTGCTGGTGTTAGGAGGGAGGCGGGACGAGCGGTGCTGGTGTTAGGAGGGAGGCGGGACGAGCGGTGCTGGTGTTAGGAGGGAGGCGGGACGAGCGGTGCTGGTGTTAGGAGGGAGGCGGGACGAGCGGTGCTGGTGTTAGGAGGGAGGCGGGACGAGCGGTGCTGGTGTTAGGAGGGAGGCGGGACGAGCGGTGCTGGTGTTAGGAGGGTGGCGGGACGAGCGGTGCTGGTGTTAGGAGGGTGGCGGGACGAGCGGTGCTGGTGTTAGGAGGGAGGCGGGACGAGCGGTGCTGGTGTTAGGAGGGAGGCGGGACGAGCGGTGCTGGTGTTAGGAGGGAGGCGGGACGAGCGGTGCTGGTGTTAGGAGGGTGGCGGGACGAGCGGTGCTGGTGTTAGGAGGGAGGCGGGACGAGCGGTGCTGGTGTTAGGAGGGAGGCGGGACGAGCGGTGCTGGTGTTAGGAGGGAGGCGGGACGAGCGGTGCTGGTGTTAGGAGGGAGGCGGGGCCAGCGGTGCTGGTGTTAGGAGGGAGGCGGGGCCAGCGGTGCTGGTCGTGCGGTAATATGAGCGAGACTGCTGAGGGCCCGTCCTCAACCTGGACTGTCTGATAACCATACCTGCTGGGTGGGATTAATGGGTAAAGCTAGTATAGTGTCTCCTTATGGTCGCCCTAGTTCAAATGAGTTAACCCTCACAGTGCAGGCCACACTACAAGGATATTGTCGCCCATCCCCCCAACCCCCCCCACCCCCCCCCCGCCCCACACACACACACGGGGGGCCCAGCCACGGGATTTGTGGTTAAAATGCAAAGCAGTTGAAAATTGCACAGGAAATGTTAATGTAAAATAATGAATACATGACTGTTTCCTTGGCTGTGACCGGACCGGCTCTAATTTCGGTTTGTCATTTCAGAGGAGAAAGAAGGTTTGAGAAGCCCGTCCGGAGAGAAGCTGGTAAGTCCTCGTCCCTCCTCGGCTTTTCTAATGTTCTGTTTTTTAAGGTCTTGTTTTGTAAAGGACACAGTTTCAGCTAACAAGACTACGATTTTGGTGTATGGCCTTTTACTGTATTTGAACCATTTAGAGAGAGTCCTCATTAGGACCATTCTTCATGTGACAATCGTAAAGCGCTAAATTCAGATGAAAACACAATCCTGCATAAAGGTGGATTGCAGGATTTTGTTTTCTTGTGAATTCAGCGCATCCGTGGGTGTCATACAGGTCCGGGATTGTTTACAGGTAGTGACTCCCTAGTCCCATCTGTATTCCACATTATTTTAATGTATAGAATACACCTTCTGCCTTTACAATCAACAAACTTCGTATCACCGTCGTCGCTCCTGCCCCCCCCCCCGTCGAATGCCCCTGCAGCAAGCAGCTTGCTACGGGAGACACTCGCGCGGGCTTTGTGTGTCTGTAAGGCAAAGCAGACCTCACTCTCTCCTCACTGGCTGTGATTGACAACAGCAGGAGCCAGTGACTCCTGCTGCTGTGTCTGAGCCATTGAGGGGAGAGAACCTCTGCTCTTGTGCACATCGCTTAATCGGGCTCAGGTAAGCATTTTGGGCGGGGGAGGGGGGAGCTGCTTGATGAAGGCGTTTTTTAAAGTTTGGAAAAAAAAAAAAAAAGTTGCAGTAAACTCCCATGGTTTATATTTACTTATAGGTAAGCCTATAATAATGCTTACAGTGCCTTGAAAAAGTATTCATACCCCTTGAAATGTTCCACATTTTGTCATGTAACAACCAGAAACATGTATTTTATTGGGATTTGATGTGATAAACGAACACAAAATGGCACATAATTGTGAAGTGGAAGGAAAATGATAAATGGTTTTCAACATTTTTTTTTACAAATAAATGTGAAACGTGTGGGGGGTACATTTGTATAGCGCCCTCCGGAGTCAATACTTTGTAGAACCGCCTTTCTCTGCAATTACAACTGCAAGTCTTTTTGGGGATGTCTCTACCAGCTTTGCACATCTAGAGGGATATTTTTCCCCATTCTTCTTTGTAAAATATCTCAAGCTCTGTCAGATTGGATGGAGAGCGTCTGTGAACAGCAATTTTCAAGTCTTGCCACAGATTCTCAATTGGATTTAGGTCTGGACTGTGACTGGGCCATTCTAACACATGAATATGCTTTGATCTAAACCATTCCATTGTAGCTCTGGCTGTATGTTTAGAGTCGTTGTCCTGCTGGAAGGTGAACTTCTGCCCCAGTCTCAAGTTTTTTGCAGACTAACAGGTTTTCTACTAAGATTGTCCTGTATTTGTCTCCATCCATCTTCCCATCAACTCTGACCAGCTTCACTGTCCCTGATGAAGAGAAGCATCCCCACAACATAATGCTGCCACCACCATGTTTCACGGTGGGGATGATGTGTTCAGGGTGATGTGCAGTGTTAGTTTTCCACCACACATAGTGTTTTGCTTTTAAACCAAAAACTTAAATTTTGGTCTCATCTGACCAGAGCACTTTCTTCCACATGTTTGCTGTGTCCCCCACATGACTTCTCGCAAACTGCAAACGGGACTTCTTATGGCTTTCTTTCAACAATGTCTTTCTTCTTGTCACTCTTCCATAAAGGGCAGATTTGTGGAGAACACGACTAATAGTTGTCCTGTGGACAGATTCTCCCACCTGAGTTGTGGATCTCTGCAGCTCCTCCAGAGTTACCATGGGCCTCTTGGTTGCTTCTCTGATTAATGCTCTCCTTGCCCCGTCAGTTTAGGTGGACGGCCATGTCTTGGTAGGTTTGCAGTTATACCATACTCTTTCCATTTTCGGATGATGGATTGAACAGAACTCTGAGAGATGTTCAAAGCTTGGGATATTTTTTTTTTTTTTAGAACCTAACCCTGCTTTATACTTCTCCACAACCTTATCCCTGACCTGTGTGATCCTTGGCCTCCATGATGCTGTTTGTTCACTAAGGCTCTCTAACAAACCTCTGAGGGATTCACAGAACAGCTGTATTTATACTGAGATTCGATTACACACAGATGGACACTAACTAGGTGACTTCTGAAGGCAATTGGTTCCACTAGATTTTAGTTAGGGGTATCGGAGTGAAGGGCGCTGAATACAAATGCCCCCCCACACTTTTCACATTTATTTGTAAAAAAAAATTGAAAACCATTTTCCTTCCATTTCACAATTATGTGCCACTTTGTGTTGGTCTATCACATAAAATACCAATAAAATACATTTACGTTTTTAGTTGTAACATGACAAAAATGTGGAAAATTTCAAGATATGAATACTTTTTCAAGGCACTGTATTTGTGAATGGGCCATTGACATCAGCGACATTGAAGGGAACGGCATGCCGCGCCATTCCTTCAAAGTCCTGTGCCGTGAATAGCCGCTCCCGTGCGCATGCACAATAGTGACGTCATCGTGGCCAATCGTACTCCCCTAGCACCCCATATGATGGAGCTGACAGATCCATGACTGATCACTGCACTATGCAATAGAACTGGAACAATATCTGCATAAATCCAAATATCATCCAAACACCGTGTTATGGAAAAGATGAGACGGGTGTATTGGGGTGTGCTCACCTCGTATACATTGTGCTTATTGGATATGAGCTCAGACATTGTACAGGTCTATTTAGGGGCACGCAGTACAAACACGTTGTCTTTTCCATTCCAGTACGAGTCGGGTTTGAGGAAGCCGCTGCTGCGCGGAAGGAATTTGCCCGCTCGGACAGCGATAACTGGCGCACGTTGCGCGACGGGCAGGAGGAAGACGAGGACGGCAATTGGAGGCTCGCTGTGTCCCGGAGAGATGAACGCTGGAGATCTACCAGTCCTGGAGGAACAGGTCTGTCCTACCTTCCTGTCCTGTGTCTGTGTGCTTTTGTGTTGTTGTCCCCCCACGATGGTCCCTGATTTCTCCTTATCCCCCACAGAGGGTCCTCGCTCCGCCGGGTGGAGGGAACACGGCGACCGACGGAGAAAGTTTGATTTCGACGTGGTGCCGGAGGAAGGTGGCGCTTCAGGGCAGCGAGGAAGAGGTTCAGATGGCGCACACGGAGATGATAGGGATGGCCTTCCTGAATGGTGTATGGAGGATGAGGATGATGAGATGGGAACCTTCGACTCCTCTGGGGCCTTCTTATCTTTCAAGGTATTGGGAGCGTCCTAGGGAACCGGTGCAGGATATGGTCAGAGGTGGGTGGTGGGATGACTTTCCTATTATATGGCTTGACGATGATGACATGTCTTGTCTTGTGTTCCAGAAAAACCCCAAGGAGACCATCGTGGAGGAGCAGGAACTGGAGTTCTTGGGGGTGGAGGAGGATTATGAGGAGGAGAAGGCGGACAGCACAGAGACCAGAGACAAGCTTAATGGTGAGTGCCATACCGCAGGTGCAGTGTTTAATAGCAGGTTATACATTTTAATCGCTTCCCAGCCGTCAAATGCCGGCTAGGCAGCGTGGCTCTCGTTCTGGGTGGACGTCATATGACGGCCTCCCAGAACGACCGCTCTTGCGAGCGCATCGTGGCGGTGCGGTGTGTCAGTCTGACGGAGACTCTTTACCACATGATCAGCCATGTCCAATCACGGCTGATCACGATGTAAACAGGAAGAGCCGTTGATCGGCAGACGTGAGTAGAGGAGAGCCGATCGGCTGTTCTCCTGACAGGGGGGCGGTCTGTGCTGATTATCAGCAATGACCACCAGGGATGGCCACCACACTGGACCGACAGGTATGCCACCCTAGACCACCAGGCAGCTGCCAATCCGTGCCCATCCCCAATGCCTGCCAGTGCCATCAGTGATGCCTAATAATGCCATCTATCAGTGCGGCCTATCAGTGCCACCCATAAGTACCCAATCAGTGCAGCCTTTCAGTGTCGTGTATCAGTGCCACCTATGAGTGCCCGTCAGTGCCGCCTTATCAGTGCCCATCAGTGAAGGAGATAACTTGCTTATTTCCAAAATTTTATAACAAAAGAAAAACATTATTTGTTTAGCAAGAAATAAAAACCGCAGAGGTGACCAAATACCACCAAAAAGCTCTGTTTGTG